>CP106734.1:165974137-166398065 GCA_025506655.1 Gossypium rotundifolium | reverse complement strand
AAGAGTCTTACATCTAATGCCAGTACTTTGCTAGTTATTGTAATTAGACATTTGAATATTTTGATTTTTGCTTCAAAATAATTGAAACAACGAAATTGCTGAACAAGAAGGCAGCTAGTAGAAATCTAATCACTAAATAATGTCCTAATAAACATTTCAAGCTGGTTGGGGTTGAGGTAAGTTGCGATCTAGCCCACAGTGTAGCCTTGTAGTTGATTCAGGAAAAAGAAATGAAAGCAGTATTAGCCGATAGAGAACATGGGAACTCACTCAAACAGGTGGAAGAGTACTTTGCCTTTTAGGTTCGTTGTTTTTTGGTGGAATATAAATAGGCATATCCAGTAAAAGATTTGAACCTGCTCTTCAACTTGCATATTTATTCTGCTTATTTGTGCCCTTCGTTAGTTAAATTTCCTTTTTGTGGTTGACTGTAAAATTAAAGGTTCAACAATAAACTTTTGAAAATGGCAACAGTCTATTTATTTTTTACTCACTGCAAAAGAATCTTGTCAGGAAATACAGAGATCTGATATTTGACTTTTAGACTTGATTCTAAATGATCATATATTTGAAATTAAGGGGAAAAAGGATAAACTAGGCTGGGGCATTCCGAGAATTGAACTCGGGACCTCTCGCACCCTAAGCGAGAATCATACCACTAGACCAAATGCCCAAGTTTGATGCTTGCAATGTCAAGTATATTTTTTTTTTCAGTTTCTGGGGTCCCATTAACTCATATGAGCTGCCCCTTGTTTCTTCTCTTGCTTTTGATTTTCTCCTACTGTAATTTCCTTGCTATAGTGATTTTAGTGCCTTGCTTTTGTTGTAATTCTGTTATAGTTCCCCTGTTAGAGTCTGATGCCACCATTGCTTCTTAAAACTTGGACCTTGGATTTGGGTGGGATCTTTTTGTAGCATAGAAAAGATGTTTGTTTATGCTTTGTACTTTTACTTTCAGATTTGGGTCGACTAGAAGACAAGATTTATGGACCTCGAGTTTTGATAATTTATGATACATGGAATAACATTATGAAGTGATATAAAGATGTGCCTACCAGACTTATGCTGAAAGTTTTGCATAAAGTTTATCACGATTTATTGTTTTATTCATGGGCCCTGCAAAGCCAAATTCAAGAGAGGCTTCCTTGTGTTTTAACCTGCTCCTCGAATGTGTCTTCTTTCCTTGTGTATGAGATGCCTTTTCTCTGAGTGGTTATGGGATCTCTAATGTTTCCTGATGTTAGTGCAGACCAACAATGTGGCTGTTCCTTGTATTCATGGCCCCCTCATTACCGACTGATGTTAGCAGAAAGTTCAAGATGAAGTCAAGATAAAAAAAAACAAGGAATTGGGGCATTCCGAGAATCGAACTCGAGACCTCTCGCACCCAAAGCGAGAATCATACCACTAGACCAAATGCCCAATTTTGAATGTTTACCTGAATTTGGTTTAACTATTAGCTCTTTATTTTCAAGTTGTGCTAAGTTTTGATGTTTATCTGCTGACTTCTGAGCAAATTGTTCTGCTATTTGAACACTACCTTGGTACTCACACCAATGCTTGAAAGATGAACTTCTTGGGCAATCAGGCAGCTAGGAACTGGTTATTAAACTCCTATTAACTGTTGGTAGACCCATTCACAGAAGACCAAAATTTTCCGATCTCTCACTTTTGATGTGGTTCAATGTATCATTGGCCTGCTATAATTGGATGCTAAGGGCTTTTGAAATTGCATTTATACCAGGTTACAACTTTCATATATATATATATATATATATATATATATATATAAAATAGCTGTTTATAGTTATTAATTCAGAATATGGATCCCTCGAGAGGCCAGAACATCTATAGGTAATGAATCGCCTAAATTTTATAAATTTCTTTTAACCATGAATAGTCTAACTGCTGAATCAGTGCTTTGCTAATTACTGTACTTGGACATTAGAATATTTTGATTTATATTTCAAAATAGTATAAAAATTAAAATTATGAAACCACTAGGCAGCTAGTAAAAACCTAATTACTGGTTAATGTCCTAGTAAACTTTTCAAGCTGGTTATGAAAGTCATTAGATCTTAATTTAGCTGGTAAAATTGTTTGGTTATTAAATAAGTATGCAGGTCTGAATCCCACCTCCTAAGGGTAAGGTAGTGGGTGTTTAGGGAAGGGGTATAGCTAGCTTACATAGTATATAGTCTGGTGGTAGTTGGATCAGGAAAAAAGAAATAAAAGTAGTTTTAGCAGATACAGAAGATCACTCAGAAAAGAGGATAAAATACTTTGCCTTTTTAGCTCTATGTTTTTGGCTGCACTATAGATAGGCATCTTCAGTAAAATATTTTAACCTGCCCTGCTGCATATTTATTCTGTTTATTTTAACCTGTCCTTTTTGTGGAATAGCTTTAAGATCAACAAAATATTTTAAACTTTTGAAAATGGTTCAATCTAATTATTTTACTCATTACAAAGGAATCTTGTCAGAAAACAAATAGATCTGATGTTTTTCTTAAAGTTGACTTTGTGGATAGCTTTAAGATCAACAGTTTACTTTTGAAAAGGGCACAATCTATTTATTTATTTATTTTTATTCATTACAAAGGAACTTGTCAGGAAACAAATAGATCTGATGTTTACAAGCTGATTCTGTGATCATATATTTAAAATTAAGGAAAGTTCAAGAAAAGGGGGTGGGTAGAACTGAACTAAGGACCTCTCCCGCCCTATGTGAAAATCATACCACTAGACCAAATGCCAAACTTTGTGTTTAAAATGTCTAGTATTTTCTATGAGTTTCTGAGATCCTTATTAACTCTCGGTAGGCAAATACCATATGGGCCGCCCATTGCTTCTCTTCTCTTGCTTTTGGTATGCTCCTATTATGATCTCCTTGCTATAATGATTAATGTCTCTTGCTTTTATTGTACTAAAGTTATAGTTCCCTGTTAAGAGTATGATGCCACCTTTGCCTCTTAAACCTTGGACCATCGATTCCTCTTGTATCATAGAAATGATGTTAGTTTATAGTACTTGTCAGATTTGGGTCAATTAAAAGGCTAAACTTACAGGACAATTAGACCATCATGAAGAGAGTTGACCACGAAATACCATTTTGTTTGTGGGCCTTGCAGATGAAATGCAATAGAGACTTGTGTTTTAACCTTCTACCCAAATGTGTTTCCATTCCATGTGCGAGTTGGAGAGGTTACGGCAGATCAACAAGTTGTAAGATAAAAAAGCATAAAAGGTTTTTTATAGAGACTTGTGTTTTAACCTTCTACCCAAATGTGTTTCCATTCCATGTGCGAGTTGGAGAGGTTATGGCAGATCAACAAGTTGTAAGATAAAAAAGCAGAAAAGGTATTTTTTGTGGCATTCCTAGAATCGAACTCGAGATCTCTCACACCCACACCGAGAATCATACCACTAGGCCAAATGCTTAATTTTGTTCACAGTGATGTTGGTTTTTATATAGCTAAAGTAAGAAATGGATTGCTTGTGAGCTTTTCTGCTAGTAGAATTAGGGTGAAGTGCTTCGGAGTTGTTTAGAGGAGCATCCAGTAACACGTCCATTAGCTGTTTTGCAGGAATTGCTCATAAAGTTACATGTCCTAAAAGCATTTTCTCTGCAAGGCACTGAAGGATGAATGCTATTAGGCCAATGTTGGTCGGACTCTTTGTTTTTCTTCATGTACCTGTGTCCCAACACTCCGATATGGCAATGTGACCTTCGAAGATCTTCCAAATACATGGAAAAACTTAGAAAACACGAATCATACCCGTGTCGGATATATACCCAAGCTGAAGAACATAGCTATAAACTTTTATATGTGCAAGGGATGCTAACTACTGTAAACTGTGAAGTCTTTCTTGTTATTTAGGTGAAGTTAGGGTTGAAACTTGTTTTGACCTTTGGTGAATGGCTTATTAGTGCAAGAGAGAGTTTGCAAGTTTTGGGTCTTAGGAATTAAATCTTTTGATTTGAACTTCAAAAAGGGTTCTAAAACAAAACTGCGGAAACAATTAGTGAATGTGGCCATGGCACAGCTAGCCTGAAGTTCTGTTTATTTGTTGCAGATCTCAGATTTTTCTGACTATAAGATTAAAGGCGCAAAAAAATGAACTTTAGAAAATGGCATAGTTTATTTCTTATTCACTGCAAAAGTCTTCATCTTCTCAAATAAGCTTTCTATTTTATTCTACTTTTAGAAGCTGAAGAACATAGCTATAAACTTTTATACGTGCAAGGGATGCTAACTACTGTAAACTGTGAAGTCTTTCTTGTTATTTAGATGAAGTTAGTTAGGGTTGAAACTTGTTTTGACCTTTGGTGAATGGCTTATTAGTGCAAGAGAGAGTTTGCAAGTTTTGGGTCTTAGGAATTAAATCTTTTGATTTGAACTTCAAAAAGGGTTCTAAAACAAAACTGCAGAAACAATTAGTGAATGTGGCCATGGCACAGCTAGCCTGAAGTTCTGTTTATTTGTTGCAGATCTCAGATTTTTCTGACTATAAGATTAAAGGCGCAAAAAAATGAACTTTAGAAAATGGCATAGTTTATTTCTTATTCACTGCAAAAGTCTTCATCTTCTCAAATAAGCTTTCTATTTTATTCTACTTTTAGAAGCTGGTTCTATGGTAAGATAAAAAAAAAGGAAACAGTGTGATTGGGGCATTCCGAGAATTGAACTCGGGACCTCTCGCACCCTAAGCGAGAATCATACCACTAGACCAAATGCCCATGTTGCTTCTTTTTAGTTTAAGTTTTCAATTTCAGTTTATCCTCCAGCCTCACCCCAAAAAAATAAAAATTAGCTCTGTATTTAATTTTTGATCTCTTTTAATTGATGAAAAAGTTAATATTTTTAAACTTTGATGATGTGACATACATGTGAATTGTCAAGTAGGTGGCATATAAGTGTTAATTAATTTTTAAATAAAATATTTTTAATATTTTTTCTAATTTTAATTATTTTTTAAAAATAATGTATATATATTTTAAATTTTAAAAATTAACTAAATGTTTATTTACATAATAATTCATGTATATGACATGTTAGTAAAGTTAAAAAACGTTATTTTATTTTATTTTGGGGTGATTTGATAAAATACACGTGAATAGAAAAATATAATAAGTAATTAAATAATGATTTTTACTTATAATAATAATTAATGAACGAAAACAAAAAGATAATGTTCCATAAAATTTAATATAATAGACAAACGATGAATAGAAAAATATAGTTAAAATTTTATTCGAAAAAGCATATAAAAGAATTGGAGAGTTTAATTAATTAGTATTTATTATAATTTTCATTTTAATTAGTTGTAGTGAAAATGGATTGAAGTCATTCAAAATAAAGTAAAATTGTCACATTAATAAAAAAAAATAAAGTCTTAAAATGATGTTTAAATTACCGAAGCTTGACATTCTTGGTAATATCATTTTATTGGCTTGAGGTAATGTTTAGGGAATGTAAGATTTTCGTCAATAATGCAGGAATTTAACGTTTAATTTCATTCAAAGTTTATTGCAACGTGTGATAGAACAAGAACTTTTAAGTTCATAAAAGTAAAAAGCAATATGGAGAAGAAAACAATAGAAACAACTATAGGAACATAGTTCAAACACAACAGTTTTATATTTGAAAGTCTAACTTAGGATATAATATTATCCAATCAATCAAAACCAACACGTCTCTATTAGTTAAAATTTAATATTGCGCAAGAAAATTCTTCAATATTAGACAAGAATATACAAAACTCAAACAAAAGAATAAATATAAACAGATAATAAGTAATTTGAACAAGATTATCGGATTTCCCAGCATCCAAAGTGGCACTTTCACAAAGAAAATGTGCCGATCAGCAGAATAAAATCAACTTGATAAGCCTTGCCAATCAATTGACAAGTCCCTTGAATCAAGGCTTCAACTAATAGTGATAAAGTATCAATCCTTATGATCACCTGTTAGAGAAATCATGAAAGAGATGAAGTTTTCATGCCCAAGAGCACCGCGCAATCCTATTTAGCAAATGATCTTTCAAGACAAGTTCACTTTGGGTTGGAACCCTAATTAGCATTTTTGGTATTGTTTTGGTCCTAAATTTCATGTCTATATGCTTCCAATCTATAACAAATGACTAATTAATAAATAATAACAATTTGCAGATTGAGTGAAGATGGTAATTAAAAGATTTATTATTATATGAAACTCCTTGTTTTAAGCAAGAACTTTGCTTTTTATATATCTATTTAGAGGTTTAACTTTATCTAGTTCCGCTTTTAAGTTAACCGGATTAAATTTAAGTTCAAAGTCAAAATTAATATGTTTAAATTGTCGCAGACTATTGAACAACCCAATTTAATTTTAAAGAAACAATAACTCAAATTTATTTAACTTGAACAAAAGAAAAATGATTCAAACAAGAATGAGCCGAGCTCATAATTTACCAATTCATAACAAAAACTAATACAATGCTGATTGAGAATTCCCCCATCTTCTCTCAATAGCCTCCTACTTTACCCATTTTCTATTGAGATAAATTGTATGTTATGTTGTTGAGGCTTTTATTTTTCTTAAAGCATTCGCATCCAACATTCATATCAAAGAATTTAACTAAGCATCAATTTGAGCAATTTACCAAAAAAGCCCTAAAATTTAAAATTACGAAATGGGCCGGTTTGTAGAAAATTTACGGAAAGGACCATTTTCCCAAAAACGCGCCCACGTCGGTAGCGTTTTGGGGATAAAGACTAAAGCGCCCACAGGGATGCGTTTTGTCCACCTCAAGAAAAACGCGCCACGTGGGCGCTTTTGCCGAGGTGGACAAAACGTGTCCTTGTGGCGCGCTTTTATAATGATCATATTTTTTTGACCGTTGGCTCCCTAACAGTCGAAAAAAAAAGAGTATAAAAGCCTCCCACCCTTTATTTTTTCACATTTCAATCCTCTCTCAATATTCTCTCAATTTTCTCTCAAGGTCCTTGAAATTTACTCTCAAATTTCAAAAATAGTCCATTACTATTTACTGAAAAAGCCCTTTTATTTTTAATATATCTTTTGAAAAATTTTAAAATTTTTATCGGATTACAATGGTCGGGAATTACGTCGCCTAGACGACAAGCACATTTCACGAGCAATTGAAAATGGTAAGTTTTAATTTTAATTTTTCAATATAATTTATTTTTTTCAATTATGCAATTTTAATTAATTGTTAATTTTATAATTTTTAAATAGTCTGAGATCGGGTGTTGGAATGTTATATTCAAGAACATGCATGGTCCCCTATCGCCTTGATCGAGAATTACTGCGGGAAGCGGGTTTTTGGCACATGGCCACGATAGGCCGGGGGTTCAAGTTGGAGCCGCCTTTGATCAGCGCGTTGATTGAGAGGTGGAGACCCGAGACCCACACTTTCCATCTTCAATGTGGAGAGTGTACCATCACTCTAAAAGATGTGCAATTGCAGTTGGGATTACCGGTGGACGGGTCGGTAGTCACAGGGTCTCAGAACATCTACCGATTGGATGGTCGTATGCTACGAGCTTCTGGGTGCCATTCCGGATAGAATTTGAGGAGCTCAGATCGATATGTCCTGGTTACGAGACGCAATCCCGGAGCCGAATGAGGGTTCGACCGAAGTAGAAAGAATACGGTATGCTTGGGCATGCATTCTTCAAATAATCGGAGGCTATCTGATGCCGGACGTCTCTAGAAACCTCGTCCACCTGAGATGGCTCCTGAAACTTGTTGATTTCAGAGCAGCCGGTGAATTGAGTTGGGGGTCTGCCGTGCTGTCGAGGTTGTACCGAGAGATGTACGGGGCGACGCGACCGAGTAAAGCAAAAATCAGAGGTTGCCTATCATTACTGCAGTCATGGGCATGGTTTCGATTTCCATTTTTACGCCCTCGACTCAACCACCCATATTCATTCCCACTGATAACGAGGTAAATTTAATATTATATTTTACAATTATTTCGTAGATTTATAGTATAATTGCATGCTAAAAGTTTATTTAATTAGGTGGAACCATTCGGCGAGTCATGTTGGAATACCTAACTCGCTTGAGGATATACGGCTCCTATTAGACCAAAGGTCGGAATCACAAGTAAGTTTCGAATTTTGTTATTATAATTTAGTATTTCGTATGTAGTGTCTAATATTAGGTATATAACTAATATTTTGGTAATGTTAATATAGTTTCAATGGACACCGCATTTACGATCCGAAAATTTGGCAAGAATTAGGAGGATTCCTCCAAAATCCGAACGGTTGGCACGTAAAGGTCTCATTGATCACCTACGCGACCGTGGAGATGCACCAGGCCGATCGGGTTCTGCGGCAATTTGGATTCCGATAACCGATCCCCATGTCACCGGAGGTGCTCGATGATGAGCACAAAGTGGACTTACGGCAGCCGCACACGGATTGGCCAAGATTTTGGTCGGGTTATATCGAGACGTGGAGAACCGAGTATGACTATATACCGACCGGAACCGATAGTCATTCCGGAGTTAGCGTGCGTCTTGGAGTACATGCCATGGTTTAGGATCCATGGCAAGTCAGATCTGTTGTCAAGAAGAAGAGGCGACGACAACTTTGGCGAAGCGAAGGAACGTCGGGCCCTTTAAATCCAAGGAGAAGGGTGATGAGGGGGCCATCATCAGCCACGACATTAGCTATCGGCCCAAAGAATACTACCACACAAATACCGAGCCCATCGGTTCAAATTGACAACACCGATATCGCAAAGATCACCGTTCATGCCAAAAGTCGCACCCTTCCCTTATATGTATCCTCTTAACCCATATATGTTTCAGCTTCCTAGTCTTAGCCTGTTAGAGTGCATGGCCGGGTTCGAGTCCGTTCCCGACTACTTCCGCTGGCCAGCCGATGGTGAGGCCGACGTCGCATGTGGGTTCAGAGGAGGCGCCGTCGGGGAGCACTTCTTTCTGTCAGGTTCCTTCTCCGTTCGGGATGCAGTCACCCCCGTCGTGGTTTATGCAAACACCTCCGGGGTCATTATTTTATCAGAGTGGGTCACCATTGCAACATCCGAACTGACCCACCGCCGGCGTGAGCCCGATTCCCGCCTCGAGGTTCCACGACCTCACTGGAAGCCGAAGAAGGAGGAATCCAACGCAGAATCGGACCGCCTGCAGTGTGCACCGGTTCCCACCCAAGACAAGACTAAACCCTAAACCCCTAATTTGAGTAATTGTAAATTAATTTATAATTTGAGTTTAATTTTTTGTAATTAAGGTTTAATTTTTGTAATTAAGTTGTAATATATTTAATAAAATTTGAGTTTGTTTTTTATTGTAATTTAATTTTTTAATTTATTCAATTTTAATAACTCGACAAAATAGAATTGGTTTAATTTTTTTTTGTAATTAAGTTGTAATATATTTAATAAAATTTGAGTTTGCTTTTTTTATTGTAATTTAATTTTTTGAATTTATTTAATTTTAATAACTTTGACAAAATAGAATTGGTTTAATTTTTTTGTAATTAAGTTGTAATATATTTAATAAAATTTGAGTTTGTTTTTTATTGTAATTTAATTTTTAATTTATTCAATTTTAATAACTTTGACAAAATAGAATTGGTTTAATTTTTTTTTGTAATTAAGTTGTAATATATTTAACAAAATTTGAGTTTTTTATTATAATTTAATTTTTTAATTTATTCAATTTTAATAACTTTGACAAAATAGAATTGGTTTAATTTTTTTTTGTAATTAAGTTGTAATATATTTAATAAAATTTGAGTTTGCTTTTTTTCATTGTAAATTAATTTTTTAATTTATTTAATTTTAATAAATTTGATAAAATAGAATTGGTTTTTTTTGTAATTAAGTTGTAATATATTTAATAAAATTTGAGTTTGCTTTTTTTATTGTAATTTAATTTTTAATTTATTTAATTTTAATAACTTTGAAAAAATAGGTTTGGTTTTTTTTGTAATTAAGTTGTAATATATTTAATAAAATTTGAGTTTGCTTTTTTTTATTGTAATTTAATTTTTTAATTTATTTAATTTTAATAACTTTGAAAAAATAGGTTTGGTTTATTTTTTTTGTAATTAAGTTGTAATATATTTAATAAAATTTGAGTTTGCTTTTTTTATTGTAATTTAATTTTTTAATTTATTTAATTTTAATAACTTTGACAAAATAGGTTTGGTTTATTTTTTTGTAATTAAGTTGTAATATATTTAATAAAATTTGAGTTTACTTTTTTTTGTAATTTAATTTTTTAATTTATTTAATTTTAATAACTTTGACAAAATAGAATTGGTTTATTTTTTTTTGTAATTAAGTTCACCGCTTTTCCTCCAAAAAATAGATATTACATAGCCGCCATGAGACAAAAGACCTAAGAACACGGTCAACTATTCCGATTTGGACACGAGCGAGATGTATGGCGGGTTCCTACACCATCCATGACAAATGATTTTTGGTTGCTTGTTTCTGGATATCCATATTGTTGCGTATTCTAGTCGAGCAAGGTCGACCTTTTGGTTTGCCTCAATTGTCTATCCCAAGCAAACTTATACTGGTGCAAGTGATACCGATGGCCACTTACATTCATCTGGGATCGGTGGGAATACGTGTCTCCACACGTTGTACATGTTTTCTAATTTATACACTTCGTCGACATATTTCATTGGATCAAGACGGAGATTCGACAACCGCAATTACATGGGCGCATGGGTAACAAGTGCATCAAATATCCCACAACGCAGTCATATTTGTCAAATGTACACGATAATGGCCGCCAACAATACCTTGGTTCGGTCTCAAACTCCGTGACATGAAACCATAGGTTGTCGCGATCGTGACACACCGTGTGCATGGTGTTTGACCGTGCCTTCCCACGGTTTATTTCTTGCAATACCTTCTGCTCCATACATGGCCTCATTGCATCGCCTCTATAACTCGGCCGCTCTCTTCAAAATAGTGCCGCTAATCGAAAATATGTCTCTCAAACAATCGATGTAATCGGCGGATGACGGTTCCTTTCGTAATGTAATTTATGCATTCGGCCAGTTTGTGGTCATATGCCCATATCGTAGGTCAGCCGTCATATGCTTGTGTCCACTGCTCGAAGAAATATTGCATGTAGTTTGCGCCTTGGCGTTATCTCGAGCGCAAATCGTCCAAAGATCTCGTGAAAACGGTCTTTATTGATCTCATACCGCCAATATCGTTGATAGCGAATATTACATACCACTCTTCAATTGAGAATAAATTGAATATTACAAACGAAATTATATCAATAGACATTTCATACCCATATCGGTCACTTGCCGTTTACATCTTTTAGATCGATGTTACGCATAGTAGTTGGATGAAACATGCCTCAGGCAATATCGATGGTGTGTGCGATGCCACATGCTTTCCTGGCGTTCTATTGCCGCAAGTATTCCAGGGCCCCGATCCGATATAACGCATATGTCAGGTTGGGGGCAAACATGCCTCCTTAACCTAGATAGGAAGAAGTTCCAGTCATCACCGACTTCCCCGGTGTTATTGCGAACGCAATCGGAAGGATTCTCCCACAGTCGTCTTGTGCCACAGCTAGCAATAGCCGATGCGTATATCTACCATACATAAAGGTACCGTCAATTTGTACCAATGGCTTGCAGTATTTAAAGGCATCTCGGCATTGCTTAAATGTCCGAACAAACGCTTGAACACCGCGTATCCACGAGCGACGATCGTTGTAATCACGCAGTTCCGTTTCAAGGTCCATCTATGCTTGGGACATATCTCTCCAAAGACTGACACTAACGCCACACTTCATTATATGAAGTGTCCCACCCACCGTGTAACTTTTCTAATGCCTTCGCTTGCTATCCAAGCCTTTCAGAAGAGGCGTGTACCCCAATTGGCTACGAATCGCCAATTAAGGCCAAGCACCGTAGTCTTGGGATCGGCCTTCACCGTCGGCATTATTAGTTCACCAACATGTCCAATCTATTTTGGATAATCTTGTGTTACACCATCAACGAAGTACGTTAAACAATGCAACATTACATATTATTACTGTTATTCGAAATCACTGAACACATAGTGGTACTATACCGCAAGACATGTATGTGGACCTTTGTACTTTTTTATCTCCCACAACCCTGTCCTTTTCCTCAACGACGCCATGATTTTCCATGAACATATGCCATCTTGCACTGCACACTTCACCTCGAACTTATCAAGCTTTGATTTAACCACATTGTAGTTAACCCCGTTCTTAATGTTTGCATCGTGGTTACCCACTTCTAATTGGTCCGAATCCAACGAAGAATCAGACGGTCCACGTCCGGTGTGGTAGTTCAGAAACTCCAATGCATCATCTTGAGATAGATCGACATTATTCATGTAGGCTGGAGGCGAGTACGCCCTGAATAGCGGATCTTCTTGTTCTTCGTCTGAACCGCCCTCAACGTCTTCAGGTACAATTGGAATGGGCTCCGGTTCAGAAAATAATCCAACTTCTGCACCGTCGAGCCCTGCCTCCCGAGGTGGATCCACATCAGATTCATCGTCCGACCCTCCATAACCTGCAACAAACGAGGGCCCCTCGCCGATGGATGTTGTCGGGAGTACATCATCCTTCCTTAAACATCTTTCGTAAAGATTCCAATCGTATGTGGATTGCCAACCACTAGAAGTTGACGACGTCCCCCAATACGTATTTCTATCATCGGACGTCGAATGATGGATATGCATGTCCCATCCACCAACCGAAAGTGCCGTCAGGGGTTATGTTTTCATACTACTACCGGACATAGGCACTTGTTTTGCCTCCCACTTACAGTGTGGCTTGGGGTCGTGTATTCTCCTCGAACGGCGAGAGATGTCGAGGTCGCGCAAAGATCACTTGGAGATGAAAATTTATATATACCTCGATATAGGGTGATCCACCGGCAAGATGAGTCTCCACCATTGCCTCAAAGCTCCGAAAGCACCTTTGGTGTCGAACGACTCATATCTCACCGGATCAACCGAGGCGCAAAATCTATCCTTAATACATCGAACTTTCATTGGCGTTGTTCAATATTTTACGCCTAATTCTTTTGCAAGTTCTACTAAATCGATGTTCGATTAAAACTCGATACCGTGTTTTCTGATAAGAAAACAACCCCATTTTTGGTGTCACGAACTTCACCGTCGTAGTAAATAACAACATTAATACGTTCACTCATTTTCAATTTTTTTTCCTTTTGCCTCAATTTCCCTTATGCAACCTCAGAATGAAATTTGACTGATTTATAGCCTAATTTTGCCGGAGACTCATCAGAGCAAAAGCGCATCCACGTGGGAGCGCTTTTCAAGACGCATCTCGACAAGGCACCTCGTTAGAAGCGTTTTGGCCATCGTTTGTTCGAAACGCCTCAAAATTATTTTGCGGAGATCGCAGAGCAAAGCGGCCCACGTGGAGCGCTTTTCAAGACGCATCTCGACAAGACGCTCGCTAGAAGCGTTTTTGCCATCGTTTGTTGAACGTCTCCTCAAAATTATTTTGTCGGAGACTCATGTAGCAAAAGCGTCCACATGGGAGTGCTTTTCAAAGATGCATGCTTGACAATCGCTCGCTAGAAGCATTTTTGGCCACTGTTTGTTCAGGGACATCTCATCAAAATTATTTTGCCGGAGACTATTGGGCCAAAAACTTCAAAAATAATTTCATAGGGAATGAGCCCAACGCGTCCACATCGGTGCGTTTTGGGGATAAAGACTAAAACGCGTCCCGGTAGGCGCTTTAGTCCTTTATCCCCCAAAAACGCGCTGACGTGGACGCGTTTTTGGGGAAAATGGCCCTTTCCCGTAAATTTTCTACAAACTGGCCCATTTCCGTAATTTTTAAATTTTTAGGGTTTTTTTTGGTAAATTGCCCTATCAAATAACCTGATCACCGATTAGTGGCCGGGCTCATCCTTGCATCGTCTGTACTTAACAGTTCCCTTTAGTGTAGTTTCTCGGTTGGTCATTACCGAAATCTTTAAACATATCACCCATCTCACTGTCCGTACTTTCTCCGATCGTCTTCTTCAGCTAATTCACTATGTAATTTAGTTATTATTATTAAGCCAAGGATTAGGTTGGCTTGTGGTTTTAGGGGCACGTAACTTAATTGTGGACCCTCTGAGTCAAATTGGTATAACAAAAACAAATCTGGGTCGGTTCACAATAATAAATAATGTTTGGTCTAAGCCTTAATAGTTTATTAACAAATTAATATGCCACTTCCAACAGTCCTGCCTGTTTGTTCATTAAAAGCCACCACCTAAAAGCCACCTACTGAAAGCAGTGTTTCATATTTATACCAACAAGAAATCTCTCGATTTGTGGAGATTTTTAAATTTTAAATTGAATTATTTTTTTTAAAAAAAGAGAGATTATGGGTGAGTTTGGATGTGCGATTGAGTGTGGTACGGTACGGTACGGTGCTTTTAACATATTTTTTGTCTCACACTATAGTTTCGCTACAGTTTCTAATCTCACCGGTATTGCTATTTTTACACTAACCACAAGTAAACGTACCATTCATCCAAACCCACCCTTCGATTTATTTATTTATAGAATAGCTCCTATATTGGACCTAATTGCACTTAATGATTATGATTTGCAAAGGAGATTTATTATTATTATTTTTAATAATCTTATTATAGGTTTTATTTTTGACATAATATCATAAATTATTTCCAACTCATAAATAGAAAGATAAAGCCAAGTTAAACAAATTGAACTTTCGATTTTTAACAAAATTGAACGGTTTCACCACTTAAAAAATTAAAAGAAATTAATAGTAATTAAAAATCATAAAATTCTAAAATTTTGTTAAAATAATAAAAATAATTATCCAGACTGATTTTAACAACTATCAATTTATTTACTAATATTGAGGCCAAATATTTTCTTTTTCGTAATTTAGAAAAAGGTTCATGGGTTTAATGGAGGGTCATTCTTAGTCAAGACTGAAGAACCCCATTTGTCTGGTTTTTTGGTTGGGCTTCAACCCCACTTGTCGTTCCAGAGGGAAAATATTGGTTATATTTTAGCCATTAAAAGTTGGGTGAAAATCCGTACCAAGTCTCTCTATTATACAACTTTAATCAAATTAGTCTTTTGATTATGAAATGAATCGATTTAATCATTGTACCATAAAAAGAATTAAATATTACCAAATTGTAATAAAATTAACATTTATTGTTTAAAAAATACATGAATTTTTTGTTTGTTTTCATTTGCAACTTAGTTCTAAACAAAATATTTCAGTTGTAAAATCATAAAAAATTTCAAAATAGTAATTATGCCTAACCTTTAAGGCTAAACCTTGACAGTAAATGATAACTTTGTTGAAATTTAATTTAATTTATTTATTTTTCTTAGTTGGACGAATTCATTTGGGTTCATGAAAATATTTGGTATATTTATTTTTTTAACGTTTTAGGAAAGAGGATGGATGTTACAAAATTCATCATCGTTTTATTTTGCAGGAATAAATGGTAATAGGAGCCGAAGGCTTGGCCATTAAAACTTTTTCTTCAAAATTTCATTCATTTCTTAAGATTTTGAAAATTTTAATTATGTTAATTCTATTTTTCTTTTTGAAAATTTCATTAAACTCCATAAAAATTTTTGGAGATTTTCAAAAACTAATATGGACTATGTTAAATGGAAAAGAAAATCTTATTCTAATTTCTTTTTAAGGGTTTTAACTTTGATATCGAGAAATTTTATATTATTTCTCAATATACGTTCCTACAAAACTTATTTTTTAGAATATGGTTACTTAGGAGTACCTTAACACTCAAGGGTGTCGAGTTTAGTATAGGAATTTTGATCACTGAATTTTTTTGGAATCAAGAAAGAAACAAGAAAATTGAATTTCGAGTGATAAGTCTGATACCCATAAATGTCAAGATCAACCTTATTTATTTAAATCCGAACTTTGAGCTTGGCTCTGCTATAGTATAATACACATGTGATAAAATAGTCGTTAGCATTCTGTTATGAGCTAACAAACTATCTGTTAGGCATGGTTGCCTATATAACCTCTGTATCAAGGCTTGTTGAGGTAGATTCATTCTATTGAATAATACATCAATTCTATTCATTACTCTTTCATGGTATCAGTTGCTTGGTAACTGCTCTTGGTGTGCCAGTCATGTCTATGACATACCGATGATCCTGCTATGGTTGATATTTCTGATTCTTCATTCTCCGGTGATCGGTTAGTTACTTCGTTTCCTCGACATGAGATTGTCAAGTTGGACGGCAGTACGTTTCTTCAATGGCAAAAGCAAGTTCGTCTCATACTTACCGGATATGGCTTAGAAGGTTTTCTTGATGGCACGATCACTGCTCCTGTCAAGTTTATTCAAACAAACGATGGATCTCGTATTATCAATCTAGCCGTTTTAGCCTTCAATCAACAAAATAGTTTACTTACCTCGTGGTTGCTATCAACTATTAGTCCCTTGCGGCTTCCTTCGTTCAACCATGTTGAGTCGGCCTCCAATGTGTGGACGACGGCCACAAAGCTCTTTACTGCAGATACTCGCACCAAACAGTCCTAGTTACGCCTTGAACTTCATTCGCTTCGGAAAGGTAATCTCTCGATCTCTGACCTTGTTGCTAAGATGCAGGGGTTATGTGCTCTCTTGGAGGCATCGGGATCTGTCGTTTTCGAGGATGACCGAACCGACATACTTCTGGCGAGTCTTCCCCCTGAGTTTGACGCCATAGTCTCGTCGGTCTCCCTCTCTCCGATCTCCTTGCCACTTGAGCGTGTGGTGGACACCTTGCTCGGGTTCGAACATCGACAAGCGCGTGTTGTTCAGGATGCTCTTCTCGCAGTAAATTTGGTCGAACGTCCCTCCTCTGACACGGTGGAGGCTCCTGGTCGTGGCGGTCGTTACTCCATCCGTGGGCGTGGTCGAGGTTTTCGCCCTCGTGTACAGTGTCAGATCTGTAGTCGATATGGACATTTTGCTCAACGTTGCTTCTACCGGTACCGTCGTGATGATCAATCATAGGACGATCGAAATGATGCTTGGCCTGCTGTTGGTGCGAATTCTGGAAGAGAAACTCGTCAAGATGTGAATTGAAATGGTCAAAATTGGGGCACATATGGTCAACCGAATGTTTTAAATCCAAGAGAGGGGTTTGGTTCTCAAGAAAATTGGCCGGTTGTGGATCATAGTAATACACGTGGGCCCCTTCTTACACGTGGGCTAAATGGTGCAAGACAAACACCAAATGGACCTCCACCTCCCAGGCGTGAATTTGGTGGAATTAATAATGTTGCACGGCATGATTTTGGTGGGCCATCTACTGCTAATTTTGATGCCCAATTTCATGGACAATATGATGGGTACTCTAATGCTCACGGTAATGGGCCGTATGGTTATGGTTCTCATGGACCGCATAAAATTAGAAATAATCCTACACCGAATGCCTATTGTGTTACTATTTATCTGACTCGAGAAGGTGGTGATGCTGCTATTCCATGGCGCACAAAATCGAGAGCTCGAGTCTTTCCTGTTGATTCCTTTCCGTACAACTCCTCTCAATTTGTTGGGCTACCTCCGCGGGTTTTTGACTTACATGCATCTAACTATTCTGATGCTACAGCTTATGACTCAAATTACAACAACACAAACTCGTGTGATCCGTTGCCAGTAGGAAATGCGACTTGGTGCCCAGATTCAGTGCCACTCACCACGTATGTCGAATACGTCTGCCCTAAATTTTTCCAATCCGTATACAGGTAACTTTTCACTCAAAATGGGTAATGGCGCTCCTACTAAAATCTCTTCAATTGGGGATTCGATGTTTTCTACGAAGAAGAAAGTATTATATTTATCAAATGTTTTGTGTGTGCCTAGCATTCGCAAGAACTTGCTTTCTCGTGTCTAAATTTGCTGCAGATAACAAAGTCTTCTTTGAATTTCACCCTTCCTATTGTGTGGTTAAGGATATCCAGACGCAGGAAATATTGATGCGGGTCGAGTTCGTGATGGGCTTTATTATTTTTTGGTGATGTGACGATGATTTCCGGTTGTACAATGCTTCAAAGACGAGACAATACCTTAAGTAATAATGTTTTTACTTTGTGGCACAGGAGACTCGGTCATCCTTCTCCTACTATTGTGAAAAATGTTCTTAGTAAATGTCAAGTTTCATTCAATAAAAATTGTCTTGATGAAATTTGTATAGCATGCCAGTAAGGGAAATCACATAAACTTTCGTTTTCAAAATCTCTCACAAAGTATGATGAACTGTTGGAACTTGTAGTCTCTGATCTATGGGGACCAGCCTCTGTCTCGTCTGATGAAAACCTATACTATGTATCTTTCATTGATATGTGTAGTTGTTTCACCTGGATTTATTTGATTAAACGTAAATCTCAAGCTCTTGAGTGTTTTATACAGTTTCGGCAGATGGTTCAGACTCAGTTTGGAAAAAGGTATTAAGAAATTTCAAAGTGACTAGGGTGGTGAGTTTCGGACATTTGCATATGTTCTAGCCAATCATGGTATTCTTCACCGATTATCTTGTCCTTATACGTCTGAACAGAATGGTATCGCTGAACGTAAACACCGTCATGTTGTGGAAACTGGACTTACCTTGTTAGCTCAAGCCAATGTTCCTATGAACTACTGGGGTTATGCTTTTAGAAGTGCTGTACATCTCATTAATCGACTATCTACTACGGTATTAAATGATCAATCTCCGTATCAACGTTTGTATGGTCATCCACCTATATATGAGCATCTACGAGTGTTCGGGTGCTGTTGTTTTCCCTGCTTATGACCGTTTGTTCGACAAAAGCTTGACTATCGCTCTCAACCGTCTATGTTTCTTGGATACAGCTCTTAGCATAAAGGTTATTTTTGTTTACTACCAGTTGGGAAGGTCATTATTTCTCGTCATGTGCTTTTTGATGAACAAAAGTTTTTGTTTTCCTCTTCTGGTGCGTCTAATAGTCACCTGTCTCAACCCGTGAACCTTCTCACATATGTTCCTATTATTAGACCGCTCGTTCCTCCAAGTAGTGCAGCACTGTCTAGAGCTTGTGAAAATCTCCCTGTTGACTCTATAAATGCTCATCCAAATTCCAGCGAGACTAGTGATTTACCGATCGTTTGTGCTCTTCCGAAAACACCGGTGTCTTCATGGCGCATCAAGCCCTTTAACAGATAGCTCTCTTGAAAGGTTACCGACTATGAGAGTAGATGAGCATGTTAACACTCATTCCATGGTTACTCAGTCTAAAGCAGGGATATTTAAGCCAAAGATGCTATCAGTTGACACAGCTGAGTTTGAGCCTAGGTCGATTGAAGAGGCTTTTGCACATCCTGAATGGAAACAGGCAGTTCAAGCTGAATTTGATGCCTTGGTAGCCAACTCTACTTGGGATCTTGTTCATCATTCGTCTGGCCGCAAAGCAATTGGATGCAAATGGTTGTTTAAAGTAAAAAAGAATCCTGATGGATCCGTTGATCGGCAGAAGGCTCGATTGGTTGTAAAGGGATGTTCACAAGTGCCAGGATGTGATTTCACAGATACATTCAGTCCAGTGGTCAAATCAACAACTATATGTGTTATCCTTTCTGTGGCTGTATCCCGTGGGTGGCAACTCAGGCAAGTTGATGTCAATAATGTATTTTTGAACGGAGATTTAACTGATGAAGTTTTCATGCAGCAACCCCCTGGGTTTGTTCGATATGGCTCACATGGTGAACAGCTAGTGTGTCGTTTGACTAAAGCTCTCTATGGCTTACGACAAGCTCTTCGTGTCTGGTTTGACAAATTGAGAACTTTTCTTGTTGATAATGGATTTGCAGTCTCAAAGTCTGATGCCTCGTTGTTTGTCAAAGTTCTTAACAAGCTAACTCTGTATGTTCTTGTTTATGTGGATGACATTATTGTCACTGGAGATTCGTCTGCTGAAATTGATAGTTTCATTCAGCAGCTTAACGACAAATTTGCTCTTAAAGATTTAGGTGAGCTTCATTATTTTCTAGGGGTAGAAGTGAGCAAATCTGCTTCTGGTAGTTTTCATTTATGTCAGCAAAAGTACATTAAGGACCTTCTTCATCACTGTTCTATGGCTAATGCGAAACCTGTTCATACACCAATGGTCAGTTCGCCTATGATGTCTAAGGATGAAGGTGAACGACTTGCTGATCCAACTGAGTATCGGAGTTGGGCCGGAGCTCTTCAGTATATTGTCTTAACGCGACCAGATATATCTTATGCGGAAAATCGGGTATGTCAGTTCATGCATGCACCCACTACAGTTCACATGACGCTCTTAAACGTATTCTGAGATATCTATGTGGCACTCTGAATCATGGTTTGGTTTTTCGTCGGTTGGATAGACTTTCTTTGGTCGGATATGCGATGCGAACTGGGGTCTTGATTTTGATGATCGTCGCTCCATAGCAGGGTATTGTGTCTATTTTGGGAATAACCCTATCTTATGGTGTTCCAAGAAACAACAAAGTTGTTTCTCGATCTACAGCTGAAGCTGAATACCGGAGTTTGGCCGGAGCCACTAGTGATATTGCATGGCTCGTGTCTCTTTTGTCTGAATTAAAACTCACCTCTGTTGATGTTCCTACTATATGGTGTGATAATACTAGTGCTGTGGCTATTGCAGCTAATCCTGTTTTGCACTCCAAGTTCAAGCATGTTGAACTTGATTTGTTTTTTGTTCGTGACAAGGTGGCTAATGGAGAGTTGATTGTTGGTGAAGTTCCGGCAAGTGATCAGGTCGCGGATATTCTTACTAAGCCGTTATCTGTCTCACTGTTTACTCATTTTCGTCATCTTCTTCAAATTGTACCATTAGAAGAAGCTAGGTGAATGTTATAGTATAGTACACATGTGATAAAATAGTCGTTAGCATTCTATTATGAGCTAACAAACTATCTATTAGGCATGGTTGCCTATATAACCTCTGTATTAAGGCTTGTTGAGGTAGATTCATTCTATTGAATAATACATCAATTCTATTCATTACTCTTTCAGGCTCTTATTAGTATCAAGTTTAGATTAACATTTTCACTATTTACTCTTATTTGTTTCATACTTGCAAAAAAAATATGTTTAACAGGAAACAAATCAGACTTAGAACCTAGGCATCTGTGGGTGTTGAATTCGGCTTTACTCTATCAACTCCCATGGGATCAACTTCAAACAAGTAAGAGTAAATAACCAAAATGCTAAACTAAACTCGACATCAATAAGAGTTGATGTCTGAATTAAGATTTAAATAAATAATCCCGAAATCGACACCCATAAATGTTGACTTGTTAATTAAAATTCTCTTTCTTTACCCCTTTTCCTACCTTAAGAAAATTCATCCGTAAATTTCTCAATATGAAAGTAAAAAAGAATATTTCTTTATATGGATCCCTTGATTTTTTTTAACTGTAGACGATAGATGACAGCCGTCGCTAATGCCGAGTTTATCCATACTTTTCACGACAGAATCCATAGGGACGCCCATGGCTGCTGGCTGCTGGCTGCTGCAATACATTACAAGCCCCATGGCCAAAGGGCTCGACCACAGACAAATATGAGCTGAAGGCCACATATTTAAGTAAAAGACACACTACTCATATAACCATGTGAGCTTTCATTTTAATTAAAAGTCTAATCAAACTTGACTATGCATTAATCCAAAAATCATGCCCTCCAACCACTTGTTTCTTATCCTTTTATTTTATATATTTTCATTATTGCATATAATGTTTAATATAAGTATAAATATATGTTGAGGTCATTATTATAATATAATTAGATTATGGATTTTCAAACGTAAAGTAGAGTCCGATTATTATTATAGTACAAACAAGTTAGGAATCGAAACAATTTAAATTAAAATTAATTAATGGAACTAAAACTCACACATGTGAAATTCGGAAATCTATCCATGCATAGTAAATTTTGAATCTGAAAACTTAGTACCAAAAGCATCAGACTTTATCAATAATATTAAACCCTCATCGGTACTTCTATTGCCTCTTTTTTTTCTTTCTTTTTATATGGTTGGGTCAACCAGTTTGAAATAAAATTCAAAATATATGGTCAGTTTTTGTATTTTAGTAAAATTTAATCTTTAATAATTATATAAAACAAAATTAAATATAATTTTTTTAATTTTTATTTAAAATAATAGTTCAATTGTTGATATTATTTGTAGTTTTCGTAAAAATTTGTATACTATTTAGTATGCTTTTGAGTCCATAATATCTTTTTTCTATTATTGATGTACTAATGATAAATTTTGACAGAAAATATTGTGTCAATAATTGGATTGAGCTTTCTTAAATAAAAAAAAAATGATTTAGTTTTAACCTTTTTAAGTACAAAGGCTAACCTTTAACTTCATTCAAGTACAGTGATTGATAGCATATTTTGGTCATATAAAGAAAATTCTTTGACCTAATTACGCTCGACTCAAATATTTGTTTACAATTTAAAATATATTTAATATATATGGGTGGGTATTTAGTGCACAGACAGCGGATTTTTTTTTATCTCACAAGTAGTCTTAAAAAAATAAAATGCATCTTTTTTTTTTATAGATATTTTACTATAGCTTATAGGGTACTTGTCAATTCTTTAACTTTACTTGTAGAGTCTAAAATTTTTATTGACAATGTATCAAATAATATGTTCACGAGATCTTAATTCTTTTGAGATCTCAAGATTAAGTCTCACCTTATGCACACACACACACACACACACACACACACACACACACACACACACATATATATATATATATACACTACAGCAAAACAGACTTTTAACGGCGTTTTTTTGGGCATTTAGCGGCGTTTATAAGCTCCACAAAAAGTCTTTCTTGGCGCTTTTCTAAGCGCCACAAAAAACGCCGCCAATACAATCGACGAAAATTTTTGCGCGTTTATGAGCAAAAGACGCTAAAAGAACGCCATGAAGACTCGACTTTTAGCGGCGTTTGTGATAAAAGCTTAAAATCAGGCCTTTAGCGGCGCTTCTTCCAAAAACGCCGCTAAAAGTCGGGGCCTTTAGCGCTTTCACAAAAATGTCGCTAAAGTCATATTTTAGCGCTACGCTTTCCCAAAAACGCCGCTAAAGTCGGAGATTTAGCTACGCTTTCCCAAAAACGCCGCTAAAAGTCAATTTTTAGCTAGCTTTTACAAAAACGCAAAAATTTCTTGACATTTAAGCGCTTTTACCAAAACGCCGCTAATTTGTACTGAATTTAAAAGTACAATTTTTCAATATTATACTCCTCCGCACTAAAACCAACCAATAACAAGATATAATTCCAACGAAAACAACAAATTTAGCATAAAAATCACAATCAATACATTAATTCTAAATGATACTTGAAATTTAATAAATTAAATGAATGATAACGAAAATATTGTAACAATAATGTTAAATGTAATAATGTCAAAACTTCTTAATGTTAAATGTA
Source organism: Gossypium rotundifolium (assembly GCA_025506655.1). NCBI lineage: Eukaryota > Viridiplantae > Streptophyta > Magnoliopsida > Malvales > Malvaceae > Gossypium > Gossypium rotundifolium. The sequence goes on along the minus strand of CP106734.1, from coordinate 166,374,566 downwards.
ATAATGTCAAAACTTCTTACAACGAGAAACTAAATGTCTAAGATGGCGTCATTCATCAATAAACATCTGCATCATATGTCAAGCTGGTCTTTGAGCTCTTCAGATTTTTTGTTCTCTCTTCTAGCATCGATGTCGCCTTTGCCTCCCTCGTAGTCGCTGCCTCTTTCTCTTCTTCCGCTGCCTCCTTGCTTGTTGTGCTTCTCAAGATCCGCTCTAAGTCGTTGTCGAGTTCTTCATATTTTCTTTGAACATCGCAATTTGTTGCCTCTGCTCAACTGCGCTCTCTTGCATCCGAGCTATCCGGTTTTGTAGCCTCGAACTTCAAAGACGAGATTGACCCCTAAGGCATGTACTTTGGGAGGCGGATCCAAAATATTGGGTCGAGGTAACACCAGATCCTTTAAATCGAACCCACCATACCTTTCAAGACCAAAAATATCGTTGATAATTCTATTTAAAATATACTAAAGATTAGCGAACTATCGATCAAGCGATTGTACCTTTTCAGACTCAAAACATCTAATAATTTCATTATCAATCTCCTCAAGATTAACAGAACTATCATCGAGCGTACCGCTTCATACTCGCCCTTCTTCTCCTTTAGTTTATCCTAATAAATCAATGAAAGAGTTAGAAACGAAATATATAAATAAGAAAGAATGCAACATAATTTAACATTATAAATTTAAAACTATAAACGATGAATTAAACTATTATAATTAAACGGTAGAAATATTTATAAAAATAAAATTTTATTAAGTAAATATACCAAAATTTCGCAGCCTTGGATGTCATCGGAGATCCATCCTTCTTTCTATAAAGAACGTCAAAAGATGAACGCGTCCAACTTTTTGACCAATCAAGTTTCCTACATTTTAGCGTAAAATATAATTTAATAGTATAAAATAATTAATATTTGATGTAATTAATAAATTATAATACCTCGGCCGCCTACACAAGCAAAACTTCTAGAACCTACCGTAATGCGTGAATTTACTTTTACGCCATCGCTTATTCCAACTCGCCACGATCCTACATAATGCAATTTGAATTATATATATAGTAAATACTATAAACCAAATAATTTATACGATTTTAGAAGTACGTAATACCTCTCCTTTTTTGAATTCCAAAATCTAACTTTATCTTCCCATTGGTACCTCAACATTCCTTGCAACATTTCTTAATTTTTCACGAGGCTTATGTCTTTCTTAAAATATTATTTTTGAGCGTGCTTTTATTGTCTCTCCATTTTTACCCAATGTCTTCTTAACATAGTCATTAGAGACCTCTAAATTAAATCTACCCTGAAGAAAAAAAGTATAAAAAATTAATATAAATGAAAATTAAATTAAAGTATTATAAATTACATTCACGTTTTATTACCTTAATATTTTTGAGAGCCTGATTTTTGTTGGCATCAGGCATGTGATGCCATGATTCAGTAGTTAATGGGCAACATATTGGGATTTCGTGCTAAAATGCCCAAATAGCCTCCTAACAATGAGCTTCAGATCCAACAGTTGGCCATGATTGTTTCTCCTTACTTTAACACGATCGGTAGGCTTTAAGTCGTATAAATATTTAAGTAATGTACGTCCCCGACCTCTCAAGGCCCCACCACCTTCAATTTGAAAAATGATATATTATTATATTAAAATTGAAAATGAATCAATAATAAAATTCAACATGCATGTAAAATAAACTTAACATTACTTTCAAATTCTCCAGCTCGTCATCTATGTCCTAGAGTAGAAGATCCAACAACTGCTTATTGTTCACTACTATTAGCTTCTTCGGATTTGGAGTTTCATGACAATATTTAAATCTCGTAATCGCCTTCTAGGCATTTTTCCGCAATACACATAAAATAGTTCAAAATTTTAGTAACAAATAACAACAATAATAGGACATTTAAAATAGTTAAATTATATAACATGACCAACATGAAAATTATAATATTACATATAAATAATTAATCGTTAAATCTTACTACATCATATTTCAGAAATATCTTCGCCCACATCCCGATCGAACCCATTGAAATTGTTGACTAGTACTAGGATATTTTCGCTAAGTCTTGTTCGAAAAGGCAAAGTTTCGATCTTTCGACTATGTCATCTTTACTTCCACCGCCAATGTCGAAGAAGTCTCTAGGGGTGTTTCAAGTACAACGTACCAACCTCATCGCTTGGATCTTCCGAGTAAAAACTTGTTTAACTTGAAAAGAAAACACATACGGCTCGTCCATCGCTTGTTCTCCGTGTGAATTAATCGAGAGAATTCACCATTGTATAGCCATATTGATCGCTTTTTAATTCCATGAGCCGTATTCACATTAGCCCAATCACCTCGAAATAGGACAACTTTGCATTTGCCGTAATAATCCAACTCAATGATGTCGAATAAGTCCGTAATATTCCAAATTCCCTCGACCGGATTCGTCGTCCTAGCACTAGCATAACTTGTAATCAAGAATTAACAACAATTCCGCAATTTTGGGTTCTCCTCAATCTCTCGCGATACCTTGTATGAAATCAGATTCATTGATGAGGAAGCCACTATATCTTTTAACTATTCTGCTTTGGACCTTGTGAAAGCCATTTAACGTCATCATTTACTTCATTCGACTCCAAACCTATTGAGTCGAAAGTAAATCGAGTAATTATGAATGTTATGAGAAAATATTATTACTTGTCAATGAAAATTTAAATTGCATACCATTTGGCTTAACCATTCATGGAATGATTCTGCGAATAACTTATTAATTTCTCGTCGATTTAATCTTCGAGATCGTGAACGAGCTCTCAATATTTGTTTGTACTCACTACGGTAAAAAAGGTTTTACTTTGTTAGAAGACAAACAAATCATAATTGATGAGTATTTATCAAATTGTAGAACGATTTCAAATGGTTCCATTGAATCGTGATGAAAAAGAACGTGTCGATGTGCTTGGACCCACGATCTATCGCCTAATTTCGTAATTTCGACTACCGATCGGTTCTCAAACTTTGAAATAAATAAGTTTTAGCCAAATTATGATCCGTGAGCCTAGCATTTCTACTTCATCTGCTCATTCTTGTTTCAACATCTTCCAAATACCTCGAATGAAAGTCATACATTCCTCTCGCCAAGTATCCCCAGAATTGATCCTTCCAGATAACGCTTATTGCGGAAGATGACTTCAATTTGGAAAGGAACTTAAACACGATATACAACATTATCAAAAGTTGGAAATAAAGGCATTTAATGAATGAAGGAATATTTTCAAATAAAGTAAGACCTTTCAATGGGATACATCCATCGATAGAAAACGGTCCACCAAGAAGTGCTTCACGCGGAGATGAATTAACAAGTGCACCATGATAGTGAAGAAGGAAGGCGGAATATCTTCTCCAGATTGCATAAAGTTAATGCGGCTCGATCTTGTAGTCTCTCAAGTTCTTGAACATTCAAAACTTTACCACAAATGTCTTTCATTATATTTGATAGTTCAATTACGAGAGCCGTCACCTTTTTGACATACAACACCGCATAGTAATGGCGAGAAGTCTTGCATCAATATGTGATAGTCATGCGATTTTAAGCCATATAATCTTCGATCCTTAAGACTCACACATCGCGATATATTTGATGCATACGATCCGGGACCTTTATATCCTTCAACACCGCATGAACACTTCTTTCTCCGTCTTCGACATTGAAAAATAGCGGCGCACAATCGATATTTCATATTCGAAAGTGCTCGGGGATGAAGCTCACGCCGAATTCCATGTGGACTAAATCAAGTCGACTCAAGATTATCTTCGATTTTCCATCGACATTCAAAATAGTCCCAATGATGTTCTCGCAGACATTTTTCTCTATGAGCGTGACATCAAGGTTATGGCGTAAAACTCGATGCTCCTAATAAGGTAACTCGAAAAAATACTTTTTTTTCCACAAGTCCACCTCATTAGATCATCCTCTTCATCGATTCATCATCGATTCATCCTTAGATCTTCTATTTCTATGCGGGTTTGCTTGGTTGATTCATCTTCCATAAATAAAATTCATATCTTTCAACATTAACAATATTTTGGATCCACCGGTCATGAAGGAGCTGATCTCGAACTCTTCAAGACCATCAAACTAAGCACTCAAATCTAAATGTATGATTTTTCGGTAACCAACGACGATGCCCCATGTAAGAAAACTTCTTCCCATTATATAACCATTGCGAACATGTCCGCACAAAGACAACACGGACAAGCATAACGCCCCTTGGTACTCCAACCGGATAAATTAGCATAATTCGTAAAGTCGTTAATAGTCCACATTAATGCCGCACGTAAATTAAAGTTCTCTTTTCTCATTGCATCGAATGTCTGAACACCAGCCCATAGTTATTTTAACTCGTCAACAAGTGTCCGCAAATAGACGTCAATATCATTCCCCGCCCTTTCTCTCCGTATAATCATAGATAAGATAAAAGAAGATTGTTTCATGCAAACCCATGGAGGCAAATTGTAGGAACAAGCACCACAGCTAAGTAATCTTTACGTTGTGCTCATAAGTTTGTAAGGTTAAATCCATCGGATGCTAGCCCAAGCCTCACACTCCGAGGATCACTTGCAAAGCTTGGAAATTTAGAGTCAAAACATTTCCAAGCTAAAGAATCTGCAGGATGCCTTAACAACCCATCATCGGTTCGTCCATCACGGTGCCACGTCATTAATTCGACTGTCTTCGATGACATAAAAAGTCATTGAAGCCTCGGTATTAGGGGAAAATATCGCAAAATCTTAACTGGCTGCTTCTTTAACTGTGTACCGTGTTCATCCTCGTTATCGTCCTCTGTATTTCTATTAATCCAACGGGATTGGCCGCATACATGACAGCACTGTTGGTTTATGCGGTCGCCCCAATACAACATGCAGTCATTTGGGCAACTGTGAATTTTGTTGTATCCAAGGCCCAAATCCTTTATCAATTTCTTCATGTCTTTAGAAGATCGAGGGATTTTTGTAAACGGGAACATTTCTTACAGAAACTCTAATAGCATTGTCAACGAGTTTCCGGTCCACCCCCCAAACATTTCAAGTGAAAAAGACGAATACTGTAATGACAGCTTGGAAAATTTTGATCCTCATACGCTTCTTCATTCATTTCACCAAGTAACGCTGTAGAACCTTGCCGCTTCTTCATTTGGTCGTTTATCCGGTACAATTCTTTCCCTTCTGGTGAAAGTATTTCCTCTAAAATTGTGATCATCGGTTACACCCAAGTCAGGTGGAAATGACCAAACCATCATTAGCATATTAAAAGCATCCCGCAACATGTTTTCCATGTTATCATCACTAACATTCTGATTGAAAGTACTATGAGGATACCCCAGATTCATCGATGAAGATGCTTCACTAGATGTAGACTCGCCATGAAAACAACCATATTTTGTACCCCCAGACAAAGCCATCAACAACTAGATGTTCGTAGACCACTTCACGATAATGCCAATTAATATTGCAACACTTCTTACACGGGCAAAGAATCATATTCTCTTGGCTTGCATTTTGAAATGCGAAATTCAGAAAAGTTTCTACTCCATTTCGATAGCCGTTGCTTACCCTTGACAATTTCATCCAACTCCTATCCATTTCGTAGTTGTTGAAGTCTAAAGTTGACAATATATTATACGGCTAAATTGTTAATTGATAATTTATGTAATTAATGCTATGGAAATTTGATCTTAAAATTAGGTAAGTTATGTATTCTTTAAGATCCATCATACATGGCATTGTTACACCTAGGGAGGATCCATTATATCTGACAGTGAGATATAAGGCAACCCGTCAGGTTTTCAGCCTATATACTTTGAATCTTTTTCTTAAAATTATACAAGTATTATGTAAGTTATGAAGTTTGATATTAACTTAAAATTAGGGGTTAAGGGTTATAGGTTAGGGGTTAAGGGTTAGGGGTTAGCGTTTAGAGGTTAAGGGTTAGGGGTTAAGGGTTAAGGGTTAGGGGTTTAAGATTTAAGGGTTTAAAGGTTTAGGGTTTAGGGGTTAAGGTTTATAGTTTTAGGGTTATAAAGTTTTAAATTTTCAAGGGTTTAGGGTTTAAGGGTTTAATAAATGTTATATTATTTGATATTTAATTTGGTATTTCGTTTAGATCCATCATACATGGCATTGTTACACCTAGGGAGGATCCGTTATATCTAATAAAGATGAGATATAAGGTAACCCGTCAAGTTTCCAAATTTATATACTTTGAATCTTTTCTTAAAATTATACAAGTATTATGTAAGTTATGAAGTTTGATATTAACTTAAAATTAGGGGTTAAGGGTTATAGGTTAGGGTTAAGGGTTAGGGGTTAGGGTTTATGGTTTAAGGGTTAGGGGTTAGGGGTTTAGGGTTAGGGGTTTAAGATTTAAAGGTTTAAAGGTTTAAAGGTTTAGGGTTTAAGGGTTAGGGTTTATGGTTTTAGGGTTTTAAAGTTTTAGGGTTTTAAGGGTTTAGGGTTTAAGGGTTTAATAAATGTTATATTATTTCGATATTTAATTTGGTATTTCATTAAGATCTATCATACGTGGCATTGTTACACCTAGGGAGGATCCGTTATATCTAACAGTGAGATATAAGGCAACCCGTCGTGTTTCCAAATTATATACTTTGAATCTTTTTCTTAAAATTATACAAGTATTATGTAAGTTATGAAGTTTGATATTAACTTAAAATTAGGGGTTAAGGGTTATAGGTTAAGGGTTAAGGGTTAGGGGTTAGGGTTTAAGGTTTAAGGTTTAAGGTTTAGGGGTTAGAGGTTAAGGGTTAGGGGTTAAGGGTTAGGGGTTTAAGATTTAAGGGTTTAAAAGTTTAAGGTTTGGGGTTAGGGTTTATGGTTTTAAGGTTTTAAAATTTTAGGGTTTTAAGGGTTTAGGGTTTAAAGGTTTAATAAATGTTATATTATTTCGATATTTAATTTGGTATTTCGTTTAGATCCATCATACGTGGCATTGTTACACCTAGGGAGGATCCGTTATATCTAACAGTGAGATATAAGGCAACCCGTCAGGTTTCCAGCCTATATACTTTGAATCTTTTTCTTAAAATTATACAAGCATTATGTAAGTTATGAAGTTTGATATTAACTTAAAATTAGTGGTTAAGGGTTATAGGTTAGGGGTTAGGGATTAAAGGTTAGGGTTTAGGGTTTAAAGTTTAAGGGTTAAGGGTTAGGGGTTAAGGGTTAGGGGTTTAAGACTCAAAGGTTTAAAGATTTAGGGTTTAGGGGTTAGGGTTTATGGTTTTAAGGTTTTAAAGTTTTAGGGTTTCAAAGGTTTAAGGTTTAAGGGTTTAATAAATGTTATATTATTTCGATATTTAATTTGGTATTTCGTTTAGATCCATCATACGTGGCATTGTTACACCTAGGGAGGATCCGTTATATCTAACAGTGAGATATAAGGCAACCCGTCAGGTTTCCAGCCTATACACTTTGAATCTTTTTCTTAAAATTATACAAGTATTATGTAAGTTATGAAGTTTGATATTAACTTAAAATTAGGGGTTAAGGGTTATAGGTTAGGGGTTAAGGGTTAGGGGTTAAGGTTTAGGGTTTAGAGTTTAGGGTTTAAGGTTTAGAGGTTAGGGGTTAGGGGTTAAGGGTTAAGGGTTAGGGGTTTAAGATTCAAGGGTTTAAAGGTTTAAGGTTTAGGGGTTAAGGTTTATGATTTTAGGGTTTTAAAGTTTTAAGGTTTTAAGGGTTTAGGGTTTAATGGTTTAATAAATGTTATATTATTTCGATATTTAATTTGGTATTTTGTCTAGATCCATCATACGTGGCATTGACCACATTTTCCCAAAGATCCAAACATTCCATGAATCAAAACCCACAATCAGATCTACTAGATAAAGCTCAACCCCTCCCCCCAACAATAACGAATATAACAAAAACAGAAAGAAAAAAAGTTGGGTCATTATTGCTGTTTTTTGAGCTTTCAAATTGGGAAGTTCATAAGAACCCTAAACCCGCTTCAAAATTCAATCTTCAACTTTCAAAACAAATAAACATACAAATAAATATATAAACAAATAACATAATATATATTAGTACCTTAACAATGGAGTTAGGACCCATATATCTGTTCTCCAGTTTTTGCCCTTCTGTGGAGAGAGAAACCTACATGTCGATAATATATATTAATATCCATGCCGACAATCAAACAAATAAGAAATTGGGGAAAGTAAATAAATACCTGGTGGGGAAAGTAATCAAATTGGGAAGAAATTGCACCAGAATCGAATAAGAAATTAGGGATTCAGAGGGGAATTGTAGAGGGGGATGAACAAATTAGAGATTTCGAAAATTAGAAAAAATGGGGAATTGTCGAAATGAGTTAGGTTTTTTTCGTCCTTAAATTGGCTGTAAAAAGAATGACGCCGTTTATGTAAAATTTATCCCTATTGCGGCGCTTTTAAATAAACGTCACAAAATAAATTACAAAAACGCAATTTTCTCTCAATTTTGCGGCGTTTTTGGCAAAACGCCACTAATAAAATATACCAAAACGGCGCCGTTCTATAAATATTAGTGGCGTTTTCTTGCTAAAACGCCGGTAAAACACAACTTTTGCGGCGTTTTGACTAAAACGCCACTAAACATTTCAGCAGAAAACGACGTCGTTCTGTTATTTTCATATATTACTGGCGTTTTTCTAAAAAACGCCACTAATGGGTATCTTGTTAGTATTGTTTTTATTTTTTAGATTTATTCTTTAATAAATAAATTTAATTTTAAAAATTGAAAAGTAGACATTTATTTACTTATAAATATTTTTAGTTTTGTATATATCTTTATAGAAATTAAACATTCAAATATATATATTTTCAAGATTTTTAGGTTTTTAAATTTTTGTGTTTTTACGAATAAAGATTAACTTTAATTAAATTTTGATCGTGTTTTGAATTAAAATTAAAATTAAAATTAAAATTAAAAATAAATTTATCGTTATTCCTAAATTAAAATAGAGAATAGTTAGGTAATTATTTTTATAATTTTTGATTTATTATAATTTATTTATTACAACAAAACTAAATTTTATGATTTATTATAATTTCAAAATTTTAATAAACTTTTTAATCAATAGTATGTGCTTCCACTAATTATTATAAACATAAGATTTTGCATTAATATTTACATGTATACACATCAATATATATATTCCTATGAAATAAAGTTTCAAGGTTTAGACTTTTTACAGTTTAATATTTTGCGGTTTAATTGGTTAATGGTTTAGTGTTTGCAGTTTAGGGGTTTATGGTCGAGTATTCACAGTTATGATTTAGGGTTTAGAATCTAAATCTGATATTTAAAGTTTAGGGTTTAGATTGTATAAAGTTTATAGTTTAGGGTTTACAGTTTAGGGTTTAGGGATAAACAGATGCACGGTCAGATTTAATTTATAGCATATATTTTTATTTTTACTAATTAAATGAAATTTGATATCCTGTCTTCATTCGATAAACCCTAAACCCGTGAAACCTTAAACCATACACCCACAATCCCATAAACCTTGCCATAACTAACCCTAAACCCTAAACTAACCCTAAACCCTAAACCCTAAACTCTAAACCATAACTAACCTTAAACCTAAGCCATAACTAACCCTAAACCCTAAACTACTTTAAACCATAAACCTTAAACCCTAATTCCTAAATCTTGAAATACTGAACTCGAAACCATAGTCAGCCCATACAAACGACTAAAGTACCCTTAATTATAACGTTAAACCCTAATTTATTTAGATAAGTTTGAATATTATATAATATTTCTTTCAATATTTTAATAAATTTAAATAACATTTCAATTTACTAATTAATTTTGTTTCTCTACAAATGCATGGGTTACAATTTTTTAATTTTAATATATATATATAAAGCTTATCTATTATCTTTTAAATAATGTAAAATATAAGTATAATTTAAATATAAATATACTTTTAGCGTTTTTACCACAAACGCCGCTAATGTTCGAACTTTTAGCGGCTAATGCTCGAGACTTTTAGCGGCGTTGTTGAAAAGCTGACTAATTTTTAGACTTTTAGCGGCGTTTTCCCGAAGCGCCACTAATGCTTCGGACTTTTAGCGGCGTTTTAGAAAGCACCGCTAATGGTCGGACTTTTAGCGCATTTTAGAAAAGCGCCACTAATGGTCGGACTTTTAGCGGCGTTTTAGAAAAGCGCCACTAATGGTCGGACTTTTAGCGCTTTTATAAAAGCACCGCTAATGGTCGGACTTTTAGCGGCGTTTTGTAATAAACGTCGCTATATATCATTTTAACGGCGTTTTAAATTAAACGCTATATTGCATTTTTTGTGGCGTTTTCCTTAAAACGCCGCTATTGTATAATATTTGCGATGATTTTCTTTAAAACGCCACTAAAAACGCCGCTAAAAGTCTGTTTTGCTGTAGTGATATTTCTTTTAATTTAGGTGAACAAGTTTGTAATTAATTAAATAGAATTTTTTTTAGTGAATTATAAGAGGAGGGCAAAGTTCTAACGCAACTAGCACGACTCGACCTCAAATCACACTTGAAAAAAGTGAATATTTTAATCATCACCAACAGGTTGATTAAATAGAAATTTTAAATAAACCTCAACAAGTGTATTTTAAAAAGTCCCTTCAAATTAGGTTTCAAGAATGTTGAACATTGAATTAGACAAATATACTTGCGTCTAGAAATAAAAGAAGTCTATATTCATTGGACAAGAAAATTGGACAGCAACTATTTATAGCTATAATTATATATGACATGGTAAGTTGAAGATTTTAATACAACATTTGATGCTTTAAAAGGCTTGTACTATTTTCTCCTATACTCACAGACAATGCAATTAATAAAGCTATGAAAATTTTATGCTTTAATTGGAGAAAAGAAATATGGAAAGGGATAGAGATAAATTAAAATTTAATATTACTTTATATTATAATGTCAACAATTATTTATAGTCCTTCCTAATTCATAAATGGGAGGATAATACACTTTAGCGCATTTAAACCTGTATCATTCTAAATTGATAATAATACCCATATCAATCGAACTAAAACTAATGATAAAACGCGCACAAACAAATTTGAACTTTTGGAATTCATATTTTATATTAATGCAAATCCTAAAATATTCATAAAATCTATTTCCGATATTATCCCATGATTTTAGTAAATTATATTAAACAACGTTTACAATTTTCCAATATAAACCAATTTGTTACCTTAAACCATGATTATATCATTTGATACTTTAATGTAATGTTTAATTTTCACTAGACCATATCAATTTCAATCTAATTAACTCTAAAAAAATTGTTAAGTATGTAAAAATGCAATAATTTCCTTTATATTTTAAGCATTAATCAAATAGATAAAATTATATTTTCTAAACAATTTCTTTTTTTTCATTTATACTTAATTTGAATTTTTGCTTGCAAATTACCATGATAACATTTCACTAATAATTGAAAATTGAAAGTAAGTTCTAATTTGTCAACATATTACAGTTATCAAATGTTAAACTTACAACTTCTTTAAAATTGAATGTTACCTGGGCACTTTACGAAATGATGTGTCTCATGTGACTAACTAAAAATACGACTAAGGTAAATGTACCTATTGATAGATAGTATAGGTATAGTGAGTAGAGATATTGTATCCACGAGGACTAAAAGTATTAGTAATTGTCGTTTTCTTATTATTTAGCCGACAAATTGAAGTGATGGGTTTTAAACTAAATTTACTAAATTAATTTAACTAAGAACTCAACAGATAATGAATAAGGAAAATAATCGAAAGATAATTAATGAGAGAGACAATACCAGGAAAAATCCACCTAGACTTCACCTATTATTATGAATTTGAATTAAATGATTTATTCACTTGGTGTTTTGATCTGTAGAAATCCCTAAATTATGTTAATATCTCTTTCAAGAATAAGAACAACTAACTCTAGGTTGATTAATTGAAATCTCTTTCTAATTAAAACCCTTATCTTCGCATTAACTCGATCTATATATTTCCTTATTAGATTTGACTCTAATCTGGTAGATTTATGTTGTCCTATTTCTAGGATTGCATGCAACTCCACTCAATTATGCTAGATCTACTCTTAAATAGGGACTTTTCCTCCACTGAATTAAGCACATTAAACATGAATTAATATCCTGGAAATATTAAAATAAGAAATAAGAACACATAATTGAGAACAAGAGTCAAGTATTTATCGCATAAAATAGATATTAATTCCGCATGTTTGGGAAGCAGGTTGCGAAATCGACACGGGCTAGCACATAGGCATGTGTCCAGCCCGTGTGGCTCCTGAAATCTGCTCTTTTTCTTCAATTTTGCTTGCTTTTCGCTCCTTCTGCTCCCAAATGCTCAACTAAGTATAAGAACATGAATGCAAAGGATTAGGAGCATCAAATTCACCAATTTCCATAAATAATCATCCAAAAGCGCATTAATAATGGGATTAAGATATGTTAGTTTTATCATTTATCAGAAATTGTCAAAGCTTCTCTTAATTGGGCACATCAATTTGATCTCTATCACAATGGATCCAAGGCCAACCTCCTAAAAGTGGGTGACCAAACTCATTCTAAAGGAACGCGAGTTCATTTATTTACTAATGGTGCAGTGGCAAGAAACTCCGGGAATGCTTATGCTGGCGGTGTGTTACGTGATCCAGTTGACAATTGAGTATTGGGATTTAATCACTATCTAGGCAGATGTACACCTTTTGAGGCGAACTTTAAGGTATTCTGGACGGGCTTCTCATCTTGTTAAATAAGGGGTTACAAAGGGGCCACAATTCAGACAGGTAATCTTGAGGTGGTTAGAGCCTTGAAGGTGATGGGGTCGAAAGATTTAAGTATTACCTTGATTAGAAGGATCCAACAGGTTATGAGCTCTGAAAGACAGTAGGAGATCAGATAAATACCCAGAGAGTGCAACTTAATTGCGATAGATTGGTTAAGTTCAGTTTAGCATGGTAGTCAAGTTTATAGATATTTGATATACCTCCTAATGATGTGTTAGAGGCTTTTAAACAAGGCAATAATAGTGGCACTTTTGAACATTTGATTTGATGAAACTTAATTTTTGTCAAAAAAAAAAAAAATTGAATGTTACCATATTTATGTAAAAATTTTGTTACATAATATATATTGTAACACCCCAAACCCGGCCTAGACATTATGGCTGAATCTGAAGATGTCACAAAGAAGGGTTTTGAAAACAGAGTTATTTCGATAAATCTTTGCAACCTTTATTTGTTAAAAACAATGATTGAAAACGTCTTTTAAGCAATTTATTGTTAGAACACAATGTAATGGCCCATTTTTGCCTGGACCCTAAATAAAAAAAATAGAAATGAATATAAAAATAATAATAGTCCCCAAAGTCCAATTACAAAAGAGGCCCAAATGGCCCAAAATAAATTAAAAACCTAATGACCCAAATGGCCCAAAAAACTAAACTATTTTCAAAAAAAAAAAAAAGAGGCAGAAAACCCTAACCGCCATTGCATGCCAACCACTGCCTCGCATGCATCTAACACCTCTGCCACCGCCACCTGCAAGGAAGAACGAACACGCAACAGCAAAAAACAAAGCAGAAGAGACAACAAAGAAAAAATAAGAGATTAGTAACAGAGAGTTTTGTATTTCGGCTATAAAAGCCACCACAACTACTTTGTATCTTTTCTTTTTTACACACATCAGAGTAATAAAAAACAGAAAAAACAAATTTCAAAAGGTGATTTGCTTCATATTTTCTATCTGTTATTTATTTTTTTAAAAAGAAATAAAAAAACAAAATTATTAAAGGCGGCCTTTTTATTCACTTTTTCTCTTCGTTTTTGTTATTTTATTTTATTTCTTAAATAAATAGGCATAAAATAGGATAAAAGTCGAAATGTTACCGATTTTTTGCATTCTGCCGCCGTAGATAGCCGCGGTTCGTCGGTTCCAATGAAAAACGATGTCTTGTGGGCTCGAAGACTCGAAAAGCCAAGAAAATGACCCTTTTTTATTTTCTTCGGCCACCTGTCGGACCCTTTGGACGAATTCTAGCCTTTGCCTAGAGAGAAATAGAGAGAATGAACCTTTTTTTTAAAAACATGGAACATATGAATTTTTTTGCTGAAAATTTTTGCTTTTATAGCCTTGCTAAACGACGTCATTTTGGTCGGCGTTCTTAAGCCCAAAACGACCCCGTTTTAAGGCCAAACCCGATTTTTGACCCACCCCTTTAAGATGATCCACGCATTTTTTACTAATGGTCCATTTGCGCGGTAGATCCTTCCGCTTTTATGGCCTGTTGCAATTTTTTCCTATTTCCTTTTGTATTTATTTTTAATTGTACCCTATAATTTTATTTTTATTTCATTTTAGTCTCTTGGGAAATGACGTGATCGTCTAAAATTGTCGAGTTTTAAAATTTATAAAGAGAATGATTGAACCTGGAAACTAACTCTAACAACGACTTAAGGCAAGTGCCCCTATCGAACAGGAGTATAGCTTAGGCAAGACCGGATTGTCGAACCCAAAGGAACTAAAAGTACTAATACTCACTTTCTTTCTATTATTTAGCCTAAATATTGAGTGATTTGGTTGATTAAGTCTAAATTAACTAATTAACTACTAAACTAAGACACAAAGATAAAAAGAATGGATTTGGGAAATTAACTTTAGGAAAAACTCAGTTGATTAAGATGATACCCTTAGGAAGAATCCATCTAAACTTCACTTGTTATCTAATCACTGAACCAGACGATTTATTCACTTAGCTTGATCCGTAAGACTCCCTAATTTATATTAAACCCTCTCTCGAGGCGAATAACGTCTAACCCTAGGTTGATTAACGAAAATCTCTATCTCACTTAATAACCCCCTAGAATAGTAGTAAATCGAACTATGAAATCCCATATTAGGTTTCACCCTAATCCGATTGTAACACCCTGAAAATGGGCCTATGCATTTTTGATTTAATTATACGAAATGGCATGTCTTATGTATTATGAATGTGTGGTGAACATTTTTGGAAACTTGGAAATGTTAAGTTAAAAGAGGAAAGTGAACATTTTTGGAAACTTGGAAATGTTAAGTTAAAGAGGAAAGTGAACATTTTGGAAACTTGGAAATGTAAGGAAATGTCCTAGAAATGTAAGGAAATGATTTAGAAATGTTAAGTTTAAAAGAGGAAACTAAAACAAGGTGGCTTTAAGAAAATTAATAGAAGAAATATGACACAAACATAGGCTTGTTTAAGTGGCTTGGAGGCACCACTTAAAGCCCAGTAAGTGACACCACAAGCTATGTAAATGGGCCTAGGTTCGAGTAACGTAGGAAGCAAATAAGGGATTTTATTTTGCGCCATGGGTAAGAGGTAATGGACGGCATTAAGGCACTAAGGGAGGAGTTTAAGTCCTCTTAAAATTTCGGCTAAGGGGTAGATAAATGATGATTTATTTTAGATTATTTTCAAAGAGATAATTAAAGGATTATTTCTATTAATCTTTAAACAAGGAAGTGATGGCCAAGTAAGGGACTCTAGCATAGTAATTTCAAAGGAGGAATTAAGCGAATTCATTCTTTTCCTTTTCCTTCCTTCTCTCTCTTTAATTTCTTCTTGTTATTGAGCATCCATATTTCTTCTTTTTCTTTTAGCCTCCCGTCAATTCTTTTAGCTTTTCTCTTTACATCTTTTCCTCTTGTGGTAACTTCTTCATCACCATCTAAAAGGGTAGCCGAATCTCAAGGCAATCTTTAGCCGATTGTTCAACAAAGCCTAAAGCCGAAGGTTCATTCTTTTGAATCGATCTCTTCTGCAAACTCTTTGTCGATTCCAATATTGTGGGTAAGGAATCCTAATGTTGTCATTCTATTTCTTTTCTTTTAACCAAAATCAGGATACTAATCCTATTAATAATCTTGTGTGCCGAAACTTTGAAGAGATCTTTCGGGATTTGGCCTATTGTCAACTTCAAAGACGAATCTTTCGGGATTTCAAAGACTTAAGGTAAGCAAATATTCTAGTCGGCCAAGGGCCATTTGATGAGATTTAAGGATTGGAAATTGAACTAATATGTGGCTATAGGGATTTCGACAGACACTTAAGGCAAGGAATACTTTCGGGATTTAAGATTTTTAAGGTAAGTGACTATGAACAGTTGGCCAAGGCCTTATTTTAGTACATAGATCTATTTCTTATTATTTTGAAAGCCGAAAAACTAACCTATGTAGAGATTTAGTGCTTGGCCGAATACAAGGAGGAGTATAGCAAAGATTTCGGGACTTGATTCTCAAGTCAATCGGCAACAAGGTAGGTTTAGTGTACTAATCCTACTAGGATTTGGATTTGTGGCCGAATGGGTTTTCATTAAATCTTTAATATGGGCCGAATGTAGGAGGTTAAAGATCTAAGGCAGTAGATCAGATTTCGTGATTTCAGTGAATTTGTTAAGCGAATCAGGTGTGTACCCGACACTACTTTTTAATAATATTTATGGCAATAATTAATATGTGCATGTTTATAAGAATGTGAATATGGCTAAGATACCATGCTATGGTACAAAAGTACTCAGGTACGTTTCCTACTCCTACTAGGGTTATGAATATATGTTATTTTTAACATGTGAAAAGTGATAAGAATGTGAATTAAAGCATGGTATGCATGATATGTATGATATGGGGCATATGGGATATTATGAGAAAGGGAAGTGAGCGTGGTGACCTAAGACCACGATATCCGAATGTGGTGACCTAAGACCACGATATCTCGAATGTGGTGACCTAAGACCATGATATTTGAATGTGGTGACCTAAGACCACAAATTTTATAAGAGGCGATGAGCACGTCATTGCAATGACGCCTTCGATGGTGTGTGGTGATGAAGGGTTGACTTAGTAGTCCCACGGTGTGCAGTGGATGGTGCAGTGATGTGTAGCAGATGGCATATAGGTTTGGGTTCGGGTTGCATCATTATTTCCTATCATTGTATGAATATGCATGTAATATGCTAACATATGCCTAAACTGTTAAATTTTAGTGTTGGTTACACATTGAGTCTGCTTGACTCACCCCGTTGTAACAAGGCCATAGTAGAACTACTTTACTTTGCTTTTATTTATTAAGCTTACAAACTTTTATCTATTAAAAGATTAAGTAAATTTATTTTAAAACAAAGCCTAAATGTTTTGTCACCTAAAGTAAAGGATTTTAATAATGAAATAAACTTGTTTTCAACTCAAGCCCAACCCAAAATAATCTTTCTTTCAAAACACACAAGTTTTTCCTAAGTAACAAAAGGATTTGAAACGGTTTACACCGGGGAACATCCAGATCCGGTCAAGGCTCGTGGGCCGGGTTTGGGGTGTTTCAATTTGGTATCAGAGCCTAGTTTTAAACTCTTGGCCTTGGGTTTAAGGCCCAAAACATTTTCAAAGTTAAGCCCACAAGGGATTTTGTGAATTAAGCGAGTTTTTCCGGCATGGCCCACTAAGTCTCCGGCAAAGTCCACCGGTAAGTACTCAGATCTTTTGTGTGTGATTTATATTATGATTTGTAGAAGGGTAGAAATGGAATGGAGCGTCGAATAGAGATTAAGTACTTGAACCCTAGGGCTAGTATACCCCAACAAAACATAAGACTTAAATGCCTAACTAAACAAACTCATGGTTAAGTCATTTGAGATAGGTGTGGTAACCATGGTGCGCATGTCTAGGATTGGTTTCGGTGGGAGCTTGGTATTTAAGCAGTCCGCGTGACTCACCTCCTCTCCACTCGAATCCTACCTGGTGCGTAGCTACGGTTCACCCTAACCAAGAGGACTTAGCTACGGGCTAAACCCCTAACTAAAACCCGAAAGGGACTAGCCGTATTTTTATGGAAACCCCAGTTTTAAAATTTCTAAATTACCCTCTTGATTTGAAAAGATTATTTTCATAAATTTTCTTGAAATATTTCTGATTTACAAATTTACTAAAATACCCCTAGTGGTAAAATTACAAAAATGCCCTTGGTTTATGAAATTTCCAAATACCCACAGTTCTTATCAAAATTTCATTACTTTGCTTAAAGGAACCCTAAATTTACAAAATATCAAAATACCTTGATTATGGAAAAATTTTTTTTACTAAATTACCGCTACCCTGCAAATTATCGAAATACCCCCGAGTTACAAAATTACCAGAATGACCCCCGATCTTCAAAAATTTTTGCAACAACACTAATTTGGAAAACAAATTCTCAAAAATGACCCTCAAGTTTTGTAAATTCCAAAATATCCTTGATTTATTAAGATTTATAAATTTACCCTGGTTTACTATTGAAATACCCCTGTAATTTTAAAATTTTTGAAATACCCCCGAGATTTCAAAAAAAATTACCAAAATACCCTTATTGACAAAATCACCAAGGAACCTTATTTTGACAAATTACGAAAATACCCCTATGGGGCAAATTACGAAAATACCCCTGAGTAGTGGAAAAATAACAACAATGAAAACTACAACATTTCTCTGAATGAACGAAAGTTCATAATTGATTGATAGATGTATGAATGTAAAGACTGTGTGCATGTATGAATACGAAAGAACCACCCCTAAAATTCTTTTCATAAAACTTCTTGCGGTTAATCGGTGGAATAAAGGCTAATTCATAAAATTTCTTAATCGATTAAAGCGCGTCGTTAGATATGAGTTCTAGAGGACGCGGTCATCAGGGACGCGGTAGAGGAAGAATGACTGTGTCAGAACCCGTTAGATCGGGTCAAGGGTTTGACAATGAGTTACCACCGCCACCACCACCCCCAATGTTGGTGTCGAGCGGCAGTGCTCGACGGGGATGATCTTTATGTCGCAGTCGTGTCTTGCGAGTTCTTGAAATGGTGGTCGGTCTTTGGAGGGAATATGGGAGCTCAAAATCTATACCCGAGCGACTCTGAGCCAACGGAGCTGAAGTGTTCCGTGGAGTATCTGGTGTGGCACCCAATACAGCTGAATACTGGTTGGAGGCAATCGAGCGCATTATGGATGAGCTCGATCTGACCCCTGAGGAGAAGTTGAAAGGAATGGTGGCACTACTACGCGATGAAGCATATCAATGGTGGCTCACGGTGTTAGATGGTGCTACAGCTGAGAAACTCACATGGGAGTATGCTAAGGCAGCATACCAGAAGAAGTATCTGGGCACTCATTATATTGATGCCCAGAGAAAGGCTTTTCTAGGGCTGGTTTAAGGGAACGAGTCCGTAGTAGAGTACGAAGCTGAATTTCTGAGGTTAAGTTGGTATGCTCGAGGAGTGGTGGCAACAGAGCATGAGCGGTGTGTCCGGTTTAAGGACGAACTAAGGGATGATCTGAGGTTGGTCGTCGCTCCACATCAAGAGCGGGAGTTTTCTGCTTTAGTAGGGAAAGCTAAGATAGCGGAAGGAATTAAGGAGTCCGTGAGGGAGAACTCCGATCGAAATAGGCAGAAGAGAGAATTTGGATCGTCAAGGCCATCCAGGAATGAGCAAAAGAGGCCTAGAGTTGAAAGGTCATGAGGTCGCTAAGTCGCTACTAGAGGCGACCTTACTTGTGATCAATGTGGGAAGAAGCACTTAGGTGAATGTTGGAAAAAGACGGGAGGATGCTTTAAGTGTGGGTCAAAGGACCATATGATTAAGGACTCTCTGATGAGACCAGATGGGAATCAACCAGTAGCTCAGAATGTTAATCAGGCTGGTAGAGGTGGACAGCAGCCTCAGCGAGGTCGTGGTCTGAACCATGGAGGAAATGGTTCCTACCGTGGTCGTGGAGCACCAAGTGGAGGTGCTGAACGTTTAGATGCAAGGCAGCCAAGGTTGGTTTATGCAGTCGGCCGTCGCAAGGAGAGTGATATGCCAGATATGACAACGGGTAAGTTTCTTATTTTCTAATGCCTTTATTGCCTTGTTTATTATAGAGCTAGTTCGTTCTTGTATTGCTAGTGAATGGTATGAAACCTTGGATGTGAACTTTGGAATTGTGCATAGGAAATGTGTTAGTTTTATTAAGATCGAGTCTTGTGATAATAGCGTAGTGTGGTGAGTTAGATTGTACGATTGTTCGTTAGTAAGTAATTTCGAGGACGAAATTATTTTTAAGGGTAGAATCAGAACACCTAAAAATCGGCCTATGCATTTTGATTTAATTATACTAAATGGCATGTCTTATGTATTATGAATGTATGGTGAACATTTTGGAAACTTGGAAATGTTAAGTTAAAAGAGGAAAGTGAACATTTTTGGAAACTTGGAAATGTAAGGAAATGTCCTGGAAATGTAAGGAAATGATTTAGAAATGTTAAGTTTAAAAGAGGAAACTAAAACAAGGTGGCTTTAAGAAAATTAATAGAAGAAATGTGACACAAACATAGGCTTGTTTAAGTGGCTTGGAGGCACCACTTAAAGCCCAGTAAGTGACGCCACAAGCTATGCAAATGGGCCTAGGTTCGAGCAACGTGGGAAGCAAATAAAGGATTTTATTTTGCGCCATGGAGAAGAGGTAATGGATGGCCTTAAGGCACTAAGGGAGGAGTTTAAATCCTCTTAAAATTTCGGCTAAGAGGTAGATAAATGATGATTTATTTTAGATTATTTTCAAAGAGATAATTAAAGTATTATTTCTATTAATATTTAAACAAGGAAGTGATGGCCAAGTAGTAATTTCGGCCAAAAGAGGAATTAAGCCAGTATTCATTCTTTTTCCTTTTCCTTCCCTTCTCTCTCTGCCGAATTTCTTCTTGTTATTGAGCATCCATATTTCTTCTTTTTCTTTTAGCCTCCTAGCTAAATTCTTTTAGCTTTTCTCTTTACATCTTTTCCTCTTATGGCCGAGCTTCTCCATCACCATCTAAAAGGGTAGCCAATCTCAAGGCAATCTTTAGCCGATTGTTCAACAAAGCCTAAAGTCAAGGTTCATTCTTTGAATTGATCTCTCCTGCAAAATCTTTGCCTATTCCAATATTGAGGTAAGGAATCCTAGTGTTGTCATTCTATTTCTTTTCTTTTAACCAAAATCGGATACTAATCCTATTAATAATCTTGTGTGTCAAACTTTGAAGAGATCTTTCGGTTTGGCCTATTGTCGACTTCAAAGACTAATCTTTCGAGATTTCAAGGACTTAAGGTAAGAAAATATTCTAGTCGGCCAAGGGCCATTTGATGAGATTTAAGGATTGGAAATTGAACTAATATGTGGCTATAGGATTTCGACAGACACTTAAGGCAAGGAATACTTTCGGGATTTAAGATTTTTAAGGTAAGTGACTATGAACATTCGCCAAGGCCTTATTTTAGTACATAGATCTATTTCTTATTATTTTGAAAGCGAAAAACTAACCTATGTAGAGATCTAGTGCTTGGCGAATACAAGGAGGAGTATAGAAGATTTGGGACTTGATTCTCAAGTCAATTGGCAACAAGGTAGGTTTAGTGTACTAATCCTACTAGGATTTGGATTTGTGGCGAATGGGTTTTCATTAAATCTTTAATATGGGCTGAATGTAGGAAGTTAGAGATCTAAGGCAATAGATCAGATTTCGGGATTTCAGTGAATTTGTTAAGCAAATCAGGTGTGTACCCGACACTACTTTTTAATAAGATTTATGGCAATAATTAATATGTGCATGTTTATAAGAATGCGAATATGGCTAAGATACCATGCTATGGTACAAAAGTACTCAGTCGTTTCCTACTCCTACTAGGATTATGAATATATGTTATTTTAACATGTGAAAAGTGATGAGAATGTGAATTAAAACATGATATGCATGATATGTATGATATGGGGCATATGGGATATTATGAGAAAGGGAAGTGAACGTGGTGACCTAAGACCACGATATCTCGAATGTGGTGACCTAAGACCACGATATCCGAATGTGGTGACCTAAGACCACGATATCGAATGTGGTGATCTAAGACCACGATATTTGAATGTGGTGACCTAAGACCACAAATTTTATAAGGCGATGAGCACGTCATTGCAATGACGCCTTCGATGGTGTGTAGCGGATGGAGGTTGACTTAGTAGTCCCACGATGTGCGAGGATGGTGCGGTGATGTGTAGCGGATGGCATATAGGTTTGGGTTCGGGTTGCATCATTATTTCCTATCATTATATGAATATGCATGTAATATGTGAACATATGCCTAAAGCATTAAATTTTAGTGTTGGTTACACATTGAGTCTGTTTGACTCACCCGTTAGGGAACCATTTTCGAGTAACGATCGAGAATGGACCAAGGGTCGGCGAGGAGCTTAAAGGTGGCCATGCACAAAAGGAATTTATTTAATTTGGATTTTTATTTTATTAAGTACTTTGAATTTATTTTTTTGGGAATTATTTGATGTAATAAGGCCATAGTAGAACTACTTTACTTTGCTTTTATTTATTAAGCTTACAAACTTTTATCTATTAAAAGATTAAGTAAATTTATTTTAAAACAAAGCCTAAATGTTTTGTCACCTAAAGTAAAGGATTTTAATAATGAAATAAACTTGTTTTCAACTCAAGCCCAACCCAAAACAATCTTTCTTTCAAAACACACAAGTTTTTCCTAAGTAACAAAAGAATTTGAAACGGTTTACACCGGGGAACATCCAGATCTGGTCAAGGCTCGTGGGCCGGGTTTGGGGTGTTTTAATTTGGTATCAGGGCCTAGTTTTAAACTCTTGGCCTTGGGTTTAAGGCCCAAAACGTTTTCAAAGTTAAGCCCACAAGGGATTTTGTGAATTAAGCAGGTTTTTCTGGCATGGCCCACTAAGTCTCAGGCAAAGTCCACAGGGTAAGTACTCA
The DNA here is from genome assembly GCA_025506655.1 of Gossypium rotundifolium. Lineage (NCBI taxonomy): Eukaryota > Viridiplantae > Streptophyta > Magnoliopsida > Malvales > Malvaceae > Gossypium > Gossypium rotundifolium. Next base: position 166,351,702 of record CP106734.1, on the reverse strand, counting down.
GATCTTTTGTGTGTAATTCATATTATGATTTGTAGAAGGGTAAAAATGGAATGGAACATAGAATAGAGATTAAGTACTTGAACCCTAGGGCTAGTATACACCAACAAAACATAAGACTTAAATGCCTAACTAAACAAACACATGGTTAAGTCATTTGAGATAGGTGTGGTAACCATGGTGCGCATGTCAGGATTGGTTTCGGTGGGAGCTTGGTATTTAAGCAGATCCACGTGACTCACCTCCTCTCCACTCGAATCCTACAGTGCGTAGCTACTGTTCACTCTAACCAAGAGGACTTAGCTACTGCTAAACCTTAACTAAAACCCGAAAGGGACTAATGTATTTTTTGGAAACCCTAGTTTTTAAAATTTCTAAATTACCCTCTTGATTTGAAAAGATTATTTTCATAAATTTTCCTGAAATATTTTTGATTTACAAATTTACTAAAATACCCTAGTGGTAAAATTACAAAATGCCCTTGGTTTATGAAATTTCCAAATACCCACGTTCTTATCAAAATTTCACTACTTTGCTTAAAGGAACCCTAAATTTACAAAATATCAAAATACCTTGATTATGGAAAATTTTTTACTTAAATTACCCTACCTAGAATTACCGAATACCCCGAAGTTACAAAATTACCGAATGACCCCGATCTTCAAAAATTTTTGCAACAACACTAATTTGGAAAATAAATTCTCAAAATGACCTCAAGTTTTGTAAATTCCAAAATATCCTTGATTTATTAAGATTTACCTGATTAAAGGTGTGGATAAAGGCTGAATTAGAAGGTTTAGAATTGAGATTGAATTTATAAGTTACCTAACTTTTAGAAAATAATTGAACTAATAATAATTGAACTAATAATCAAATAATTACATCACATAAAAATACTAATAATCTGAGCTTCTTCTTCAAGATCTTTGAATTTAAACGTACAAGCTCTTAGAACATAGAACTAAAATGAATATACTTGGTTTTTTTCTTTTTTTTTCAAGAACAAATTAAATAAATACATAATATAAGAAAGAACTATATCAACTGAAATAAAGTAATTAGGCAACTGATCAAATCAATTCTTGATAGAAGGGTAGTCAAAGGAATGGTGATATCAAATACAAAGGGTTTTTGGGTTAATATTAGCGGGTAAATCAACAAAAAGGGTTGTTAGGATTAAAAAGGGTTCACTAGGGGTTAATTATGAAGATAGGCTTTTTAGTGGAGTGAGTGGGTTAAAACCTAGGTGCCTCTATCATCTCAGTATATCAAATCAAAAATGTGGTCTTGACATTTATAATCGAGGCAAGTTCTAGAATAATAATTCAGTGTTGACACACTCATAATTAATGAAGTGAGCATGAAAAAGAATATATGCTCTATAAGGCTCAAAATCTCACAAAAATTATGGGTATTTGACATCAATTCCTGTAAATTTTAAACTTCAAGGTAATATTCAAATTCAGTTCAACAACCTAAAGAATTTTTAATTCTTAAAAAAAATAGACTTATCATGCTTGATTCTCTAGTATTCTTCAATTTTAATCATCACTGCACAATTATCAATGACTTAATCCAAAACATATTGATAAAAATCATAAATCATCAGAAATTTCACCCTAATTAGTAATATGAGAAAAATACCTAAAAACTAGATTAAATTCAGGGTTTTGAGAATAATACAAAAAGTTAGGTTCTTTTACGCCCACACTTAAGATGTACATTGCCCTCAATGTACAAAGATAGATAAATAATCACGTAATAATAAAATCAAAAGAGACGGGGGAAAAGTAACACTTCCTGAATTTTTGGATGAATCCTTGTTCCCTTGTCAAATTGTAGGAGGAGGTGGCGGTGGCGTTTTCTATGGTCCTGGTGGGGTAGCTACCGATAAGCACTGTGCTATGGATGAAGAAATTGGGTAGCCTGGAAAGATATAGCCAGGAAATCTAAAAAAACATTAAAAATATACTAATAATATAATTAAGGACAAGAAAAATAAAGAGAAGGAGACTAAGAAGAAAACTGAAATTAAAAGAGAAGACTAATGGACTAAAAAGTCCTTATTGATAGATGGTTCCGAGGTGAGGGTGATTTCTAATGCTGTGGTGCGTGATTCCCTAGCAGCCTTTAGAACCTAAAACTAAGAAACTAGAATAAAATAAACTAAATTATGCATAAGATAGTCAAAGGGAAGGAAAATAAAAGTGATGAGAAAAGAAAAATAAAATTGAAAAGCTTTCAAGACCCTTGGCGTGTTGAGTAGCTAAAGCTACCGGCATGAACTCATGAATCGGTCTCCGTTTGAGGAGATTGTGGTTGGCCTCTTATGCTTCTTTGACATGATATAGCTGAAGGGTTTAGAGAGTTATAAGAATGTTAGAAGAAAAGGAGAGAGGGGAAATATGATAAGAAGAAGGAAGAAAGAAAGGAGGAAGGAGGGTGAGAGAGAAGGGGGGTGGGTTTAAATAGAATTTTGGCTTCTGATACTTTCCCACGCCCGTGCAGCGAGGGTGTGTTGATTTACACGGCTGGATCGCACGGGCGTGTTTGGAGGCGTGTTGGGATCTATAGGCTCGTGTTTTTATTGCCACGCCCGAGGTTGATAAGTCAGTATCTTTGCACGGTTGCATCACACGGTCGTTTGTGTTCACCCGCCTATTTTCCAGATGCCACGCCCGTTCCTAAAAAGGCGGTGTTGGTTCATGGCCGCTTCGCACAGTTGTGGTGAAGTAGGTGAGCCCGTGACTTTGGTGAATTGATTCTATCTGAGTCGTATCTCTTGCCATGTCAGTACGGTGATTCGGAGTATCCACACGGCCATGGCCATGGCCGTGTGTTAGGCCGTGTGGTCTAGGAATATACACTTTCAGTTTATTGAAATTCTAAAAGAGAAAATAAAAATAATCACAAAATAGAAATTAATGTTAGTGCTCGGGTTGCTTCCCGAGAAGCGCTCATTTAAAGTCTTAAGCTAGACTGTCCTTTTCACTCGTATGATTACGGTGGTTTAAATGTTTGAATATCTTTCCTTATACTATCAGTTTTATAAAATTAAAGTTGAGAAGTATTTACCTTATAAGTGCCGAATATGGGATTGCTTACCTAGACTGTTCCACATGGAAAGATATTGCATACCTCAAAAGGAATGTCTTCATTTGAACTCAGCGTTAGTGTGGTGATGCTCGGATCTGCTTTATCTAACCATACCTGATCTCCTATTTTGAAGTGATTTGATGTCCCTACGAGCTTGATCATTGTTTTGTCGAGTTTTAAAATTTATAAAGGGAAAGATCGAACCTGGAAACTAACTTTGACAATGATTAAAGGCAAGTGTACCTATCGAACAATAGTATAGCTTAGGCAAGACCGGATTGTCGAACCCAAAGGAACTAAAAGTACTAATACTAACTTTCTTTTTATTATTTAGCCTAAAATAAATGAAGTTGTTTTATTCTGAATTACGAATACTAAACTAAAGATGCAAAGACAGAAAGAATGAATTGGAAAATAACTTAAAGAGAAACTCAGTTGATCACGATGATACCCTCAGGAAGAATCCACCTAGACTTCACTTGTTATTTAACACTGAACCATACGATTTATTCACTTAGTTTGATCTGTAGGATTCCCTAATGTATATTAAACCCTCTCTCGAGGTAAATAACGTCTAACCGTAGGTTAATTAGTGGAACTCTCGTTGTCTTATAATAACCCCCTAGAATAGCAGTAAATCGATCTATGGACTCCCATATTAGGTTTCACCCTAATATGGAAAAATCTCGTCACCCTATCTCTAGGCGTGCGATCAACTCCACTTACTTATGCTAGATCTACTCTTAAGCAGGGTCTATTCCTCCTCCACCTAAGCACATCAGATTTGGATTAAGCATGCATAATTAAGAACAAACTAAGTATTTATCATATAATTCAGAAAATAATAACAAACTAAGGGTTTAGTTCATAATGAATAAAGAAGATATCTCAAGAGAAAAAATGAAACAAAACATAAGAAATCCCTAAAACCCCCTCAAGGAATTGAAGGAGAAATCCGCCGTTTTGAGTAGAATTTTGACCCATTGAGATGGATCAACTGGCTATCTTCGAGTAATTCCCACAAAGCTGGCTTTTTGCCTCAACTCCTTGGCCTAGCTAACCGCCCCTGACAAAAGCCCTGGTAGAAGGCTTCTGCCGAACTCCCCCTGAGGTTGCACCTTTGGGTGTTTATATAGACTTTGAGATGCCTTACTAGGCCCCTAAGTATCCTAATTCAAGTATAAATCCTACTTGGGTGTTTGAATAGGCGTTGGAATGTGTTTCTTTGCCTCAAAGTATCCTATTCCAAGTAGAATTGCTCTTTTCTGCGGTAGGGACATGGCCATGGTACACGCCCGTGTAAATCATCTTCAGGCCATGTCTCAATTCTGTCGATTGGGGCACGGCCATGTAAATCATGGCATGGACGTGTCTTAGTTAATTTTCGAGGCATGGCCGTGTGGCTTGAAGTTTAGGCCATGTCAATTTCCTCTTTGGCCCAAATTGGCCCGTTTTAAGCTCGTTTCTTATTCTTTTCGTCCTCGGGTGCTTTCCCGAGTAAAAACATGAAAAAAAAGGATTAAGAGCACCTTTTTTCATAAATCAAGGGCTAAATAATCCAAAAGCATACTAAATGTGGGCCTAAAATATGTTACTTTTACGGTTTATCAGAGCTCTTCTAGATGCTCCTTCGGTTTTGCCTCGTGTGGTTCCGACTTCTCTTTAAAATGTGTTTTTCACTCTTCTAGTTCGTTGTCCTCAAAGCTTTGTTCCTTAAATAATTCTTCTTTATTGATACAGGGTCCTTGCTTCTGTTGAGGTTTGTAGCTCTGTGGTTGTTCCTGCGGTGGGATTTGAACATATTGATTATCAACTGAATTTACTTTCTCACCTTCATTGATCGATGTCTTGGCTGAGTCAAGAGCTTGTAAGCTGATCGATTCATCACCTACACAAAGTATGAGTTCTCTTGTGAAGACAACAATCTTAGTTCTGGCAGTTGCTAAAAAGGGTCTTCTTAGGATTAAAGGAATCGAGTTATCCTCATCCATGTCTAAGACAACAAAATCTACTGGGAAAATGAATTTGTTAATTTTTACAAGAATATCTTCGATAATACCCCTAGGAATTCTAACAGTTTTATCAGCTAATTGAATACTCATCCTAGTTTGTTTGAGTTTTCCTAGACCTAGCTTCTTAAACATTTTATAGGGCATGACATTTATACTTGTCCCTAAATCAGCTAATGCATTATCAATAGTTAGTCTACCAATTAAACATGGGATTGTAAAACTCCCTGGATCTTTTAGCTTCCGTGGAAGTCTATTCTGTAACATTGCTGAGCATATTGCGTTTAATAACAAGATTCATCTAGGCTTCATCCCCTTCAGGTATCTGAAGGGTTTAGTTCATAATGATAAAATAAAACATCTCAAGAAAAAGATAAAACAAAACATAAGAAATCCTAAACCCCGAAGGAATTGAAGGAGATCCACCGCCTTGAGTAGAACTCCGCTTCTTGAGATGGATCAACTGGATATCTTCAAGTGATCCCCACAATCGCCTTCGCTCGGCTTCTTAGCCTAGTACGCCTAATGACCACCGTCTTTCGAGTTACACTTGGGGTCTTTATATAGGCTCTTGGAATGTGTTTCTTTCTCCTAAGTATCCTTTTTCGAGTGAAATTCCTCTTTTCTACGACAGGGGCGCGGCCATGGCACATGCCCGTGTAAATTGACTTCAGGCCGTGTTTGAGTTCTATTGATTGAGGCACGACTGTGTAAATCGTGGTCCAGGCTGTGTTTTGATTATGTTGATTGAGGCACGACCGTGTAAATCGTGGTTCAGGCCGTGTGAAGTAAATTGACGAGACACGACCGTATGACTTGAAGTCCAGGCAGTGTCAATTTCCACTTTGGCCCAAATTGGCCCGTTTAAATTTTGTTTCTCGTTCTTTTCGTCCTCGGGTGCTTTCCTGAGTATGAAACATGAAAAGAAAGGATTAAGAGCACCTTTTTACATAAATTAAGGGCTAAATCATCCAAAAGCATGCTAAATATGGGGTTAAAATATGTTACTTTTACGGTTTATCATGACATCGTTTTGGGGACAGGGAATAATTTCCCAGTTGGTCTTCGCCCTTTTACGCGCATTATATTTTGATCTCTCTGAAAAACAGCGCGCATAAGGACAGGGGGATATTTTCCCATTTAGCCCCTGTTTCTTTTTAACGTGTCACGTTTTAGTCCTTTTTAGTTTTTATTTATTTATTTACAATTTATACTTCTTAATTTCATTCTGATTTCAATTTGATCCTTGGTTTATTTAACTTCAAATTTTTATTTTTATTTTTTAAAAAACCAAAATGTTTTATTTATTATTTTATTTATTTATTATTTTACTTTTTAAATACTTAAATTTAATATTATTTGTTTTGCCTATTTATGTGTTTTTTAAAGTACTTAAATTTGATATTATTTATATTTCCTTTCATTTTATTATTATTATTATTATTTAATTTATTTCAAAGTTACTTTATTTATTTTGTTGTTAATGCCATGAATAATAATCTTATTATTGTTATATTTGCATTATTGTTATAACATTTATCCATGTGTATATTATGCCCAAATAAGTAAAATGCATATCGTTTTAAGCGTTACATTCATTTTTCGCACAATGCATAAAAAAGGAAATTCTTTAAAATCGAGGCAAATGTTCATTATTTTGGAATTAGAAAAGTCGTGTCCCTAACTTATGGAATATGAATTTCTTCTAAAATCGAGATAATCGAATATCTATTTTAAAATAAATAATAAAAAAGAAGGTTTTATCGTTCTTGTTTTTGAGGATTCAAAGCGTTGTGTCCTAACTTATGGGACATGATTCTTTCTTCTCGATTAAATTGAACGTTCATTTTTGAACGATGCATAAAAAAGGAAATATTTTTAATCGAAGTAATATTCGTTATTTTTGGAATTAAAAAGAGCTGTGTTCCTAACTTACGAAATATGGCTTTCTTTTCAAATCGAGATAACTGAATATCCTTTTAAAATTAAAATATATGAGATTTAAATAAAAAATAAAAAGGCAATCTTATTCTTAAGGATTTGAGGTGTCGTGTCCTAACTTACGAGATGTGGCATTTTGTTACCTCGAGATGAGAGGGTCTTTAACATATGTTTCAATTTATTCAAGTAATTTTTAAGTAAAAATAACATTAATATAAAGAGGGATTGTATTTTAAGTTCTTTTCGAGTTTTCAACTTTTGACACCAAGACATTAAGTAATCAATTAGGTACCAATTTTGGGCGTAACGAGGGTGCTAACCCTTCCTCATGCATACCGACTCCCGAGCCCATTTTCTAAACTTTGTAGACCAAAAATCATTGTTTTAATAAATCAAACATTTTATTAAAACAGTCAAATTACGAGGTGATTCGATCACACCTTATAAAAAGGATTGGTGGCGACTCTCATTTTTTGTTTTTTTAAAATAAAAGTCGATTTCAAAAAAATGGTTTTGACACATAATTTATGGCGAAAGTCTCAAAAACCGTTCTGTTTAATAATTTCGTTTGTATTTTCAGAAAATCGTAGTTTTAGTAAAACCATGTTTTTAGCCAACCTTCACAAATAAAAAGTCAAGTCAAAAACCAAATCCCAAAATAAAATCAAATAGTCCAGAGAGTCCATAAATTACAAAACTCCCGAAAACAATCCTTAAACATTTAAATAAATATCATGGTCGTAGGAAGTATGAAATCGTGGTCACCGTGAGGCTCCATCACACCGATCCGCCTAAGTTTGAGGATTACTGAACAGAACAGGCAAACAGATGTGAGTTTTCGTAAACTCAGTATGTAACCCAACAGAATTAGACATGCTTTTCATACAGATAACACATACACAGTCAGATTTAGATTCATGTTCAGACTTAAGTCCTTTACAGATACAGTTACAAATAAACATAATCCTACCCCTATCCTCTACATACCAACTCCGACCATCCCATCACACCATGTGGGGTTAAAAATACCCACCCAACTCTACACACCACATTGTGTCATTACGACACATATCAGATAATATACAGCCAAGCTGCTAGAATATAGGCGAAGGTCGCCATACCGAACACTTCCTCTATACATACAAAAACCCACCCCAATTACAGATACAGTAATATCAGATATAGTAATTTCATGCATAATATGCTTATATACAGATGCCACTTATATATACATAACAGAATTATCAGACAAGCATAATAGTGTTTTACTTACCTAGGAACGAGTAACGGTGATTTTGCACAATTAAAGCACCGATTAGAAGCCCCTAACCCCTTAATTTTCACTTAAGCACCAAACGAACCCCATTAAGCACTTACCAGAAATGGAAAATGAACCCGAAATATCGAGATACGAAAATACGATAGCAGATAGAAAAATGAAAAATAGAATTGCCGGAAAGGAAGAGGAAGGAGAAAGTGGTAGAGAATAGAAATAAAGAAAAAAATGTCAGGTTCTTTTGGGAATTTTGGAAGAGATAAGAAATCTTGAAAAATAAAGGAAAAGAAAAGAAAAGAAAAGAAAAGAAAAGAAAAGAAAAGAAAATATGTTATTGAATCCCAACTCCTCCACTAACTATTCAACCTCAACTACCTCAGAATCCCAAAACCATCAAAACTCTACCAAGCAATCAAGCAAAAATTAACATCCATGCTTGCGTAGGGATTCGAACATAGGACCTCCAACACACTAACTCTTTACCACTCAAACCAGTAGGCTTATTCTAATATAGATTAACAAACAATTTTATATAAGCCCACACAATAAGGGTAAGGCTTGGATCTAAAATAACAAAGTTTTGCCAAAAGCGAGAATTGAACCCAAGACCTCACACACACACCCAGAACACTTAACCATTGAAGTAGATACATATTTGTGCCAGATATTTACAAAAATAGAAATAAAGTATTCAGGGCGTTACAACTCTACCCCCTAAAAAAATTTTGACCTCAAAATTTACCTGATCAGAACAAATGGGGATACTGCTGACGAATCGAGTCCCAAGTTCCCACATGGCTTTCTTAATGCCATGATTTTGCCACATAACCTTTACCAACGAAATAGACTTCCTCCTAGAACCTTAATATCACGATCCAAATTCTGAACCGACTCTTCCTTGAAAGTCAAATCCGGTCTAACCTCGATCTCATCAACATAAACAATATGAGATGGATCAGACCGATACCGCCTCAACATCGAGACATGAAACATATTATAAATATGGTCTAACTCTGGAGGTTACTCCAACTGATAAGCAACTGGTCTCACATGCTTCAGAATTCGATACCACCCAATAAACCTAGGGCTCAACTTGCCCTTACGGCCAAATCTTATAACTTTCTTACACAGAGAAACCTTAATAAAGATAAAGTCACCCACAGAGTACTCAATATCTCTCCTCTTTAGATCTGCATAAGACTTTTGTCTATCAGAAGCCACCTTCAGATGATCCCAAATCAGTCTAACCTTATCTTAGGTCTCAGAAACCAACTCAGGACCCAAAACTTGATGCTTACCCAACTCAGTCCAACATAGCGGAGTATGACACTTATGACTATACAAAGCCTTGTATGTGCCATATGGATGCTAGACTGAAAACTGTTATTGTAGGCGAACTCAGCTAGCGATAGATAGTCCTTCCAACTACCTCATAAATCTATTACACAACTCTAAAGCATATCCTCCAATATCTGAATCACCTCTCAGATTGACTATTGGTTTGAGGATAGAACACAGTATTGAAGTGCAATCTCAAACCCAATGCCTCGTGCAATTTTTTCCAGAATCGAGAAGTAAAGTAAGGATCTCTATTAGAAATTATCGAAACAGGAACCCCATGCAGTCTTACAATCTCAGAGATATAAGCTTCGCTAGCTTCTACAGAGAGTAGTACGTCTGAACCGGGATAAAAATGAGCGAAATTGGTCAATTGATCCATAATAACCCAAATAGAATCCTTCTTAGTGGATGTCAAGGTTAACTCACTAACAAAGTATATCGTCACCCGCTCCTATTTCCATAATGGAATCTTAATGGGTTGTAGCAAACCCGAAGGCAATTGATGCTCAGCCTTAACTTACTGACATGTCAGACAACGAGTAACAAAATCTGTAACCTTACTTTTTAACCCCGAGTACTACATCTTATTACCACCGGATGCATAGCATAAGGGCTACTATGTGCCTCCCTCAAAATCGATTGTCTCAAATCAAAATCATTCGGTACACAAATCTAACCTCGAAAACACAGAAATCCATCCTTATTCAGTCCAAAATTAGAAGTACTGCCATTCTCAATCTGACGAAATCGCAAACCCAAAGACTCATCCCCTAACTATTTACCCCGAATCTGATTAATCCAAGTCAGCTTAGCTTGCAACTCAGCTAACAGATCTCCATCATCAAACAGACTAAGATAAGTGAACATCGCCATCAAATCAGTCATCGCTCTACGACTGAGAGCATCAGCCACCATATTGGCCTTACCGAGATGATACTCTATCGTGCAGTCATAATCTTTGAGTAGCTCAATCCATCGGCGCTGTCTAAGATTCAAATCTTTCTAGGTAATGAGGTACTTGAGGCTCATGTGATCAGTGTAGATGATACACCTCTCACCGTACAAATAGTGCTTCCAAATCTTAAACACAACAACCATAGCAGCCAACTCGAGATCATGCGTCGAATAATTACCTTCATGTGTCTTAAGCTGACGGGATGCATAAGCCACAACCTTACCATCTTGCATCAGTACACATCCCAAATCGATGTGCGATGCATTGCTATAGACCACAAACTCTTTACTGGATTCAGGCTGTATCAGAATAGGAGTCAGAGTCAGAACAAACTTGAACTTCTCAAAGCTCGATTGCTATGCATCAGTCCAAAAAAAGAAACTCTCTTACATAAAAGCTTAATCAAAGGAACTGCAATCAGAGAGAACCCTTCGACAAACTATTGATAATATCCCACAAGACCCAAAAATTTACGGGTTTTAGATACATTTTTAGGCTGTTTCCACTCAAGCACAGCCTCAATCTTCCTTAAATCAACACGGATCCCCTCACTAGAGACCGCATGACCTAGAAAAGTTACCTCACGCAACCAGAACTCATACTTGCTCAACTTAGCGTAGAGCTATTTCTCTTTTAGTATCTGAAGCACTACTCTAAGATACTTATCATGCTCATCCTCAGTCTTAGATTAAACTAGAATATCGTCGACGAATACCACGATGAACTGATCTAGATATGCTGAAATACTCTGTTCATCAAATCCATGAATGCATCTGGAGCATTTGTTAGACTAAAAGGTATAACTAGGAACTCGTAATGTCCATAACGAGTCCTGAATGCAATGTGATGAACATCCACTTCCTTAATTATTAGTGATGATACCCAAGATGGAGATCAATTTTTAAAAACAAAGAAGCCCTTCGAAATTGATGAAACAAATTGTCGATCCTTAGAAGTGGATACTTATTCTTTACCATCACTTTATTCAATTGTTAATAATCAATACCCATCCTCATGGTCCCATCCTTCTTCTTTACAAACAGAACTAGTGCCCCCCACGGAGACACATTAGGACAGATGAAACCACGATCCAAAAGTTCTTGAAGTTGAGCCTTAAGCTCTGTAAGCTTCTTCGATGTCATACGATATGGAGCGATGGACACCGGAGCTGTACCCAGTAAAAGCTCAATGTTGAACTCACCTTTCTACTTCGAGGTAAACCCGGTAACTCCTCGAAAAGACATCTGAAAAATCCCTCACTGTTCTGATATCCCTGATAGAAAAGTCCCTAGGAACTGAAACACTGATGTAAGCCACAAATGCCTCACACCCTTTCCGAATTAATTTTTTAGCTACAAGAGCATAGATCACATTAGATAGATAATATCGAAGCTCATTATTATTGGCCTTCAGAATGACCCTCTTAGTCGCACAATCCAAACTGACTCGGTGCTCAACCAACCAATCTATACCCAGAATCAAGTCAAACTCCCCAAACGGTAACTCAATCAGGTTTTCCATAAATGCGATCTCTTGCACTTTTAACGGAACATTCTTATAAAGTTTATTAACTTGAACAGATTGCTCCAACGAACTCAGTACAGTGATTTCACTAGAAGTGCTCTCAACAGAAATCCTCAAGTTTTTAAAAACAAAATTAGCTACATAGAAGTGTGTAGAATCTATGTCTATCAGAGTAGTATAAGGTACATCAAAAATAAAGAACGTAATAACATCAAAACATTTCTATCCTCTCGGTGTCAAGTAGCATAGACCAACATAGACTACGTCACCTCAGTCTGACTAGCACCTCTACCCGATGCTCTCTGTCCTCGACCTAAACCATTACCACCCTAGTCGGTCCACGACCCCTAAGTGGATGTTGAACTACCATCTGAGGTTGTACAGAACCCAGTCTTGAAGCTTGCATCTAATCAGCCTACTGTGGACACTCTCTAATCCGATGCTTCAAAGAGCCACACCTCAGACAAGCTCCTAATCTCCTCTAACACTCACCTGGATGGTGCCTACCACAATACCCACAAGGCTGAATCCCAGTAGGAGCAATAGGAATCCCTATTATAACCGACCAATCTAGTTTGGCCTATTTCTTAGGCCTCTAAACAGAATTAGAGGGTTTTGAATCCCTCTTATTCTTACCTCTCTCTCGGTCCCTATTTTGGCACTTCACGCGCTTAGCCTTTTCGGTGATCTTCGCCTTATCTACTAAAACCACGAACTCTCACTCCCTCTATGGAGTAATCAAAACCCTCATATTTTCTCTCAAGCCATCCTCAAAGTAGACACATTTTTCATACTCAGACACCACCACGCCTCGAGCGTAGCGGCTCAACCTTAGAAACTTGGCCTCACACTCGACCACTGATCTATCACATTGTGTGATATTCATGAACTCACGCCTACGACCATCCACATATCTCGCCCCCACATACTTCCCCTAGAAAGCAGTCTTAACGAAGGCCCAGTTCAGACGATCCGGCTGAGTACCCTTCTCAACCGATAATGATCACTGGTAAGCCTCATCGCGAAGAAAAGAGGCTGCAGCCTTAAGTTTCTACTCAAGAGTACAGTCTATGTTGTTCATGATCCTCTCGGTGGCCTCCAACCTATACTTGGCTACAGTAGGGGTGACTCAATGACACCCTTAAACATCTCAGCACTATTGGACCGGAGTCGTTCAGTTATCGACCCACGGCCCCTAGATCTAGAATAGGGTCCGAGTGACCCTCTTCAATACCCTAAACATGGCTTGGGATAGTACATCGTCCCCAGCCGAATGGCTTTGAGACCCAATCTTAATAGCAGGCGAAATCGGTGTCTCACTCGTGTCTAAATTTGGCATGCTGCCCAGAGAGGAAGACTCAGCTCGAGCCTCCCACGGCCTCTACTATGGCCATGAATACCACATCTGTGAGTTCCATGAGCACTCATCAAAAATTTAAATTTTATCTAGTATTATAAATTTTTATGTATTAGTTCCAGTATTTATTAGCAGATATTTTATGCATAAATTATCAGAAGTTCAGAAATGTTTTCAGAGATTTTAGTCTCTAACTAACTCAGTACAGTTTCAGAAAGTACTAACTACAGTGTTTTTAGAGTATTCTATCTTAGTTCAGAAATACTTACAGGATCGACGCCGGAGACTCGATGTACCCTATACTTTCTCAAAGTATCCAAATTATTTGAAAACCAATTTTGGAACCCAAAATTCATAACTCGTGTTTTTTAACCTGACTCTAATACCACTAAATGTAACACCCCAAATTTGGCCTAGACGTTATGGTCAAATATGGAGATGTCACAAATAAGGGTTTTGAAAACAGAGTTACTTCGATAAAGCTTTGCAGCCTTTATTTGTTAAAAACTATTATTGAAAAAGTCTTTTAGGTAATTTATTGCCAGAACATAATTTATGGTGGAAGTCTCAGAAACCGTTATGTTTAATAATTTCGTTCGTATTTTTAGAAAATCGTAGTCTTAGTAAAACCATGTTTTTAGCCAATCATCACAAATAAAATGTCAAGTCAAAAACCAAATCCCAAAATAAAATAAAAAAGTCCGGAGAGTCCATAAATTACAAAACTCCTAGAAAATAATCCTTAAATAAATATCATGATCGTAGGCAATACGAACTCGTGGTCACCACGAGGCTTCGTCACACCGATCTACCTAAGTTTAAGGATTACCTGAATAGAACAGACAAACAGATGTGAGTTTTTGTAAACTCAATGTGTATCCTAACAGAATTAGACATGTTTTTCATACAGATAACACATACATAGTCAGATTCAGATTCATATTCGATTTAAGTTGTAATGCCCCAAATTTTATAATTCTGCTTCTGTGAGTTTTTGACACAAGTGTGTGTTTGCTTTAGTGGTTAAGTGTTTTGGGTGTGTCTGAGAGTCTTGAATTCAAGCCCTAGCTTTGGCGAATTTTGGTATTTTTCATACTTAAACCTTATACTTGATCAGTGGGCTTATATTAAATTATTTATAAAGCCATATCAGAATGGGCCTGCTGGTTTGGTGGCAAAGTTGAGTGTTAGATTGTCGAAGATTGTGTATTTGAATCCCTACTCGAACGTGGGAGTTTATTTTTGCTCGATTTTGCGCAAGTGTTTCAGTGCAGTTGGAAGTATGAGAAAAGGTTGTTAGTGGGATTAGTGGAGAGATTTGAGGGATATGGGGAGTTGGGAATTATCCTCATTAATTTTTTTTTCAAAATTTTGGTTTTTTCCCAAATTCTGACGTGGTTCTCTGCTTCTATACTAAAATTTTGTCTCCCTTAATCCTTTTTGTTTTGATTTCTATTTCAATTCGTCTTCTTTTCATACACCGTCTGATATCGTTGATTCGATAAGTAGAGTTAAATGCTTTTGTAATCTTGTTCTTCAAAATTTTCTCTTGGAGACTTATTCCCTATTTTGGTAGCGATAAATCGTGAAGTTTGGGGCTCTCCTCTCGTGGGTTTGTAGTCAAAATCATTCGGAGCATTGGGGTAAGCGTTGAACGCTATTTTAGACTTTTGTAGGTATCATTTTTTTGATCAAATCGTGTTTTAAGACTAATTTTCAAGTGTTGATAGGTCGATTTTAGGATTTGGAAGGCTTGGAAGTGGTTTCTACATCGAATCGATACTAGGTGTGTACCCAAAATGCAAAAAATGAGATTCGACAAAAGCCAAAAATTGTAAACTGTCGACACCACACGGCGTGTGATTGCCCTGTGGAAGGCTATGTATGATAACACGGCCGTGTGATCAACAAAGTCCAGACTGTGTGCAAGACATGGTCGTGTGATGGTCGGGGTATGGCCGTATAAGCTACACGAGCTAAATCGAACTAGGCTATGGGCCCACACGGACATGCCACATGGGCGTGGGATATCTGGGCTAAGCCGTGTGATCCACAGGGACAAGGGCAATCTGGGCGTGTGGGCCCACACGGACAAACTACATGGGCTTGTAGGCCCATTTAGCTAAATGTTTCCTACGGTTGCACATGTCGCCCAAGTCAACTGTGAACCTAATGTAGGGTTTGTAAGCGCTACTTAGACCCTAAATCGTGTGACCTGAATAAATAATGTATGTATTGAGCATGTTAAGTTTATGCATGTTTATCGATTTGTATGTATGACTGGTAACTAGGTTTTAACATGTAAGCATGTAATTTTGTATGTCTGCATTGAGCACGTTTAGTTGGATCTGCATTAGGGTGGGATGATTGATTATTGAAGGAAGTGTACTGAAAGGCTTTCATGCCTATTATATGGCAGCTCAGCTACAATATTATTGATATGTGTCGCATTCGGTATGACTTAGTGTGTAAATTTGGGTGGGTGTTTTAAACCCCACATGGTGTGTAGGGATGGTGGATGGTGTAGGATCTAGGATTTTTTTTTTTACTGTATGCATCTTGTATTCGAGATGGGCTAAGGCCCAATTTAAAAGCTGAAATCAGATTTTGATGGGCTAAAGCCTAAACTGTAGCTAAATTGGTAATGGGCTTAGGCCTCAGACTTCATTTAACTGATAACTATTGATTGACTCTATCGGCATTACACACTGAGTTTACGTAAACTCACCCCTTTTTGTTTTATCTATATAGGTAATCCCCAGACTTAGACGGATCAGTACAACGGAGGACTCAGTGGTGACCACATGACTATTGAATTGATTTTAAATTCATTTATGGTTTTTATTTCATATTTCATTTGAGGTATTTTTGATGTAATATGGGACTTTTGGACTGTTTGCTTTATTTTGGATTTTAACTGTTTTCATGGATTTCTAAACTGTAAAACTCAACGAAAACTCGGTTTAATTATAAACAACATTTTTCCTAAACGCGAACATTTTCTTTTAAAAATCATCACGGTTTTAAAAGTTACCTCTACAAAATATGTTTTTAAACGAATCAAATTAATGAGAAAATACTTTTGAAGTTGAAGAGAGATAAATAGAAGCTAGTAAACGGAAACAGTTTAAACTTGATAATTCAGTTTCAAATCTCATTCCATGTGACATCGCCAGATTCGGCCATAGCGTCTAGGCCGGGTTTGGGGTGTTACATAAGTCCTTTATAGATACAGTTATAGATAAACATAATCCTACCCCCATCCTCTACACACCAACTCTGACCATCCCATCACACCATGTGGGGTTAAAAACACCGACCCAACCCTATACACTACATTGTGTCATTACGACACGTATCAGATAATATGCAACCAAGCTGCTAGAATATAGGCGAAGATCTCCATACCAAACACTTCCTCCATATATACAAAAACCCACCCCAATCACAAATGCAATAATATCAGATACAGTAATGTCATGCATACCATGCTTATATACATATGCCACTTTTATATACATAATAGAATTATTAGACAAGCATAATAGTGTTTTACTCAGAGCAGAGTATCAGAATATCATATCTCATAATCTTAGGGTTTAGTTAGCCATTATCGACCCTACTGTAGGCCCACGGTTGATTAAAATGACCTGTGCGACCCTAGGGGAAATTTCAGAAATATGGGCCCACATGTTCGTGTGGGCCCACACACTCAGATTGGCATCGCCCGTGTGGCATGCCAGTGGGCCCACACGACCACACTCACATCACCACACAGTTGTGTCTTGTGCACGGTCATGCCTTCGTCAATCACATGGCCGTGTCTCGTACACGCCCGTATGGCGTCGACAGTAAGGTTTTTCAGCTTTCGCCAAAACTTGATTTTCTACATTTCGGGTACACACCTGGTTCGATTTTGATGCAAAAACACCTCCGAGACACACAACACCTAAAATTGACTAATAAATCACCGAATTAGTTGCTTAAATCGATACTAAACCGAACTACATCGAAATAAACAACCCTTTAATCCACCAAACCCTTGCCTAGGAACGAGTAATGGTGATTTCGCACAATTAAAGCACTAATTGGAAGCCCCAGCCCCTTGATCTTCACCTAAGCACCAAATGAACCCCATTAACCAATGATTCACTAAAAAAACCAAAATCACACTTACCGTACTTACCAGAAATGCACAATGAACCCAAAATATCGAGATACAAAAATACGACAACAGATAGAAAAACAAAAAACCGAATCGCCGGAAAGGAAAAGGAAGAAGAAAGTGGCAAAGAACATAAAGAAAGAAGAAAAACGTCAGATTCTTTTTGGAATTTTGGAAGAGAGAGGAAATTTTGAAAAGGAAAAGAAAAGAAAATATGTTATCAAATCCAAACTCCCCCACTAACCACGTAACCTCAACTACCTCAGAATCCTAGAAACACCGAAACTTTACCATGCAATCAAGCAAAAAATAACATCCACGCTTGCGTAGGGATTTAAACACAAGACCTCCAACACACTAACTCCTTACCACTCGAACTAGTAGGATCATTCTCATATAGATTAACAGTTAATTTTAGATAAGCCCACTCAACAAGGGTAAGGCTTGGATGTAAAATAACAAAGTTTTGCCAAAAGTGGAAATTGAACCCAAGACCTCTTGCACTCACCCAAAACACTTAACCACTGAAGCAGATACATACTTGTACCAAATATTTACAGAAACAAAAATAAATTATTCAGGGCGTTACATATATGATATGATATTTGCATTTATGATATATACAATTAGCACGTTGTTGTGTTATTTCAATAACATGAAAATGAGATTGCAGAGATCTTATTTTTAAGAATCTTAAGCTAACCAAATGTAATATTTAATCGTTTTACAATTTTTAAATTGCATAAAACCATCACTACACCTAGGCGCTCAATTAATAAATTAAAACATGTTGTAAGGATACAATTGCACAATTTAAAATAGGCTTAAAGGATTAAATCAATTAAATTGAAACTTAAAAGTATATATTAAATTGTAAAGAATTAAAATTTTGAGGGACTTAAAACAAAATTATCTTCTCCTTTTTTTTCATTGTCGCATTCATTTCACGCTGCAAGCCCCCCTTCCTTCAAAACAATAACAAATAAATAGTTAAAATATAATAATCAACCAAAATAAAGATTGTCTAAAGAAACATAATTTATCATTTAAATTAAAAATTTT
Source organism: Gossypium rotundifolium (assembly GCA_025506655.1). Classification (NCBI taxonomy): domain Eukaryota; kingdom Viridiplantae; phylum Streptophyta; class Magnoliopsida; order Malvales; family Malvaceae; genus Gossypium; species Gossypium rotundifolium. The sequence continues at coordinate 166,332,979 of CP106734.1, read as the reverse complement.
AAAATTAAATTTGGTGACTAAATTATCATTAGGTATGCATGTATATCTCAACCCTTCATATTCAATTTAGCGTGTTTTGTTTGAGAATAGGATTGAGTAAAATTTGATTCGATTTGAAAAATTGAATTTCAAGTTAATCAAATCAAGTTATTCGAGTCAACTCGAATATTTCGAATTCTAGTCGAGTTGAACTTTACAATTTCAATAAGTCAAGTAATTTGAATAACAAATTGGTGTAAATACCCTTTTGGTCCCTTTCAATTTTGAAAACAAGCAAATTTGTCTCTCTCTCTCAACAAAAATTACTAAATAATTTCAAAATAATTTTTAAATTCAAAATATTTATAAAATTTATTTTTAAAAAAAATCATAAAATTTGTAAAAAATATATAAAGAAAGTAAAATTTTAAAAATGTTCTAAAATAATAATTTTAGGACCTTATGATCTCTGTAAATCAGAGTTTTAAAATTTATAAAGAGAATGATCGAACCTGGAAACTAACTCTGACAACGATTAAAGGCAAGTGTACCTATCGAACAGTAGTATAGCTTAGACAAGACTGGATTGTCAAACCCAAAGGAACTAAAAGTACTAATACTAACTTTCTTTTTATTATTTAGCCTTAAAAATATAGTGAAGTTGCTTTAAACTAAATTAAACTAACAACTACTACTCTAAAGACACAAAGACAAAAGAGTGAATTGGGAAATAACTTTAGGAAAACCTCAGTTGATCACGACGATACCCTCAGGAAGAATCCACCTAGACTTCACTTGTTATTTAACCCCTGAATCATATGATTTCTTTACTTAGCTTGATCCGTAAGACTCCCTAACCTATATTAAACCCTCTCTCGAGGCAAATAACGTCTAACCCTAGGTTAATTAGTGGAACCCTCGTTCGCTTATAATAACCCCCTAGAATAGCAGTAAATCGATCAATGGACTCCCATATTAGGTTTTACCCTAATCCGACAAAATCTTGTCACCCTATCTCTAGGCGTGCGATCAACTCCGTTTAGTTATGCTAGATCTACTCTTAGGCAGGGTCTATTCCTCCTCTACCTAAGCACATCAGATTAGATTAAACAACATAATTAAGAACAAACTATGTACTTATCATATAAATAAAAAAAATCAAATAACAAGATTCATCTAGGTTTCATCCCCTTCAGGTATCTGAAGGGTTTAGTTCATAACAAAATAAGAAAACATCTCAAGAGAAAAGATAAAACAAAACATAAGAAATCCCTAAAATTCTCTGAAGGAATTGAAGGAGAGATCCTCCGTCTTGAGTAGAACTCCGACTTCTTGAGATGGATCAACTGGCTATCTTCGAGTAATTCCCTGAATGAAAGCTCTGGCAGAAGGCTTTTGCCAAACTGCGACCCCCTAGAATAGCTGCCTTGGAGTGTTTATATGTGCCTTGAGATGCTTTACTTGGCTTCTAAGTATCTCCATCAAGTAGAATTACTATTAGGGTGTTTAAGTAGACTTAGGAGTATGTTTCTTTGCCTTCAAGCATCCAATTCGTGTGAAATTGCTCTTTCATGGCGAGACACGCCCATGGCATACGCCGTGTAAGTCGTGGCCGTAGTGTTTGGACTTGTCGGTTCGAACACGGCCGTGTAAATCGAGGTTGAGGCCGTGTCCTAGATGATTGGCGAGGCACGCACTGTGGCTTGTAGTCCGTGCCGTCTGATTTCGTGAGTTGACCAATTTGGTCCGTTTAAGCCCATTTGCATTTTTATCCTTGGGTGCTTTCACGGTATAAGACATGAAAAGAAAGGATTAAGAGCACCTTTTACATAAATCAAGGATAAATCATCCAAAAGCATACTAAATGTGGGATTAAAATATGTTACTTTTACGGTTTATCACCTTAATAAGTTAATTAATGATTCAAGTTTATAATACTAAAGATCTTATATTTTTATTATTTTGCTTTGAAAAAGTTTTCAAATATATATGGTTTCAAATTTATGTTCTATAACATGGAATTAGTAATATTGTAACAAGATTTTAACTTAACTTGAATAATTTCACTCGATTTGACTTAACTTGAATTTCATTTCACTTAAATCGATTCGAAAAAAAATTTAAATTGAGTTAAGATGATAAAATATGACTTGTCAACTCGATTAACTCGAAATATTTTCACTCGATTCGACCAAACAGTCACCCCCACTAAATTTGGTGAATGATTTTGCAGCATAGCATTTTTTTATTTCAGACTAAGTTGTTTATATTGTGTAGTTTGAGATTTATAATTAAAGTAAGTAATATAAATTTGCAATAAACATGTGAAAATAAAATTACAGGTAAGTTATGAAAATATAAAACTATTCCTAACCACTTCCCTACTAATTAAAACTAATTAAACCACCTAAATTATTCTAATTAATCACTAATTAATGATCTACCATTAAACCAACAAAAATTCCTGGAAACCTCTAAGTTTAACTTCCCGGATTAACTTGGTTTACAATATCAACCCAAAATGGGCACTTTTTAATACTAACAAAACTAATTCATTACAAAATCAAGAATACTGGATACGAACATGCTTGGGAACTTTATTGAGTGTCAGCATTCGAGAATATTGAAGAATTTAGGCCTAGATTGCATACTCTTAGCTTTCTTGAATTTTGGGTGTTTATTGATGTAATTAGATTATTTTAAGACAATTTATGTTTTTTAGACAATTTTTGGAACATTTGGACAAGGTATTCTTTTTCTTAAGAGGCAGTTAAATTGTCATGTGCTTAACTAGTTGGCAATGAATTGTAATACTTTGTAATATTTATCATGTGTCATCATTGACTTGGTTAATATGGAGAGTTAGGTAATTCTAAGCCTTATAAAGGAAGCAAATCTCATGCTCTTCTCATTTCCTTTCATTTGAAGAGAATTGTTTTAAGAAAAGTCTAAGTCTTTTTTGAAGAGTTTCCCATGTAAGTTTTCTAGTTTTCATTATTTGGTTTGCTTTTGTCTCCTTTTTCCCTTTAATCGAATATGGTTCTTTCTTCTAGTCTATTTTGCATGCTTCTTGTTTTTCTTTCTTGTCTAAATTGTTCTTTTATTCTCTCATGACCATTGCTTTGAATTACTTATCCATTGTCTCCGTGTTCAAAGTGATCATCTTTCTCTTGTTTACACTTTCCTTTCTATACCTAACCATATTTCAATCTTGATCTCTCTCTTTTGGACTGAATTCTAGTTATTTTTGAAGTTTTGATCTTCATTCAATTTTTGTTAAGGATTATTAGGTCGAATTGTTATATGAATCCTTCGACTTTCCTTTTCTGACACTTAGGTCTGATCTTTTCATTTATTTTGGGTTTATATATGTTCTTGTTGGCTAAATGTTAGCTAATTCTTTCCATGATAATCCATCAATTGAGTTACTTTATGTGCAAGTAAGTTAAGTTTAACTTAATTTCTTTCTTTCCAAGTTATTTAGACTTCTACTTAACTTAGTATTTTTGAGCTTTGTAGCCTATGTAAAGGCATATTTATATTCATTGCACGTAATGTTTTTCTTGATATTAATAATGTAACATGATAAACCATAAAAGTAACATATTTTAACCCCATATTTAGTATGCTTTTGGATGCCTTAGCCCTTGATTTATGTAAAAAGGTGCTTTTAATCCTTTCTTTTCATGATTATACTCAGGAAAGCACCCGAGGACGAAAAGAATGTAAAACGAGCTTAAAACAAACCAAATTGGGCCAACCCAAGAATTCGACACGGCTTGGACTTCAAGCCACAAGGCCGTGCCTTGCCACTCACTTCACACGGCCATGCCATGATTTACACGGCCGTGCCTCAATTGACAGAATCGAGACACGGCCTGAAGATGATTTACACGGGAGTGTACCATGGCCGTGGCCCTACCGCGGGAAAGAGCAATTTCACTCGAATTTGGATGCTTGGAGGCAAAGAAACACATTCCTAAGTCTACGTAAACATCCTAGGAGGAATTCTACTTGAATTAGGATATTTAGGAGCCAAGTAAAGCATCTCAAAGCCTATATAAACACCCAAGGTAGTAACTAAAAAGGAGTCGGTAGAAGCCGAAACAGGAAGTTTTAAGCGAGTTTTACGCGAGCTTTTATTCGAAATTACTCGAAGATAGCAGTTGATCCATCTCAAGAAGCGAGTTCTACTCAAGATGGATGATCCCTCTTCAATTCCTTGAGGGTTTTAGGGATTTCTTATGTTTTGTTTTATCTTTTCTCTTGAGATGTTTTCTTATTTTGTTATGAACTAAACCCTTGAGACACAGAAGGGGATGAAACCTATGATGGATTTTGTTATTTGATTTTTAGTTTATATGATAAATACTTAGTTTGTTCTTAATTATGTTGCTTAATTTAATCTGATGTGCTTAGCTGGAGGAGGAATAGACGTTGCCTAAGAGTAGATCTAGCATAATTAAGCGGAGTTGATCGAATGCCTAGAGATAGGGTTACGAGATTTTACCGGATTAGGGTGAAACCTAATATGGGGTCCATTGATCAATTCTTTACTTCCTTAGGGGTTATTATAAGAGAGAGTTCCACTAATTAACCTAAGGTTAGGCGTTATTCGCTTAGGAGGGTTTAATATAGGTTAGGGAGTCTCACGGACCAAGCTAAGTAAAGAAATCATATGAATTAAAGGTTAGATAACAAGTGAAGTCTAGGCAGATTCTTCCTGAGGGTATCGTCGTAATCAATTGAGTTTTTTTCACAGTCTTTTCCCAAGGTGTAGTTCTTTCGTCTTTGCATTTAGTTTAAAATATTTCATTAGTTTTAGATTAATAAATCAATCGCTCCATATTTCAGGTTGAATAATAGAAAGAAAGTGAGTAGTAGTACTTTTAGGTTCCCGTGGGTTCGATAGGATACTCTTGCCTAAACTATACTACTGTTCGATAGGTGCACTTGCCTTTATCGTTGTCATAGTTAGTCTACAGGTTCGATCATTCTTTTTATAAATATTAAAACTCGACTATTTGACACGATCAAGTTTTTGGCGCCATTGCCGGGGAACACTAAAATATTATGAAAGCTCTATTTTTATTACTTTAGCCAATTTTTTTTACAATTTATTATTATTATTATTATTATTTATTATTTTTAAATTTTTTTTACTTTGCTAATTTTTCCTCTATTTTGCTTTTGGCAAAAAAATTTACTCTATGGAAAAGATGGCACTGAATAATTATCAGTGGTAAGTCTTGAAGACAATTCCTACTAAAATGCGACCGGTGTCTTCAACCTCGGCGTGGTCACCAAAGTTATTTAATCGATTAGAGATAATGAATAAAAGATTGATGATTGGTATAGTCCTCGCAGTACATCCAAAATACAATATGATTTGAATCTAGGAGGCGTGGCGAATCACGAGTACCCACCCTACGGATATGGCATGGAAAGCGAGCAATCTCACTATACTGAGTAACTATTCTAGATGTCAAAATAATTTTTATAGTGACACTTATAATGTAGGTTGGAAGTACCATCCCAATTTCTCGTGGGATGATCAAAATAGCCAAAGATCGGAACTTCCTCCAAATTTTCAACAACTACCTCACCAACAAGAAAAGGAGCCGAATCTTGAAGAGATGCTGACGAAATTCATGGCAGCCACAGATTCTCGTTTCCAAAAGACTGAAGCAGCATTGATGAACAACAAAATTCGATCAAAGGGATCGAGAATCAAGTTGGAGAACTTACTAGGTCAGTGGGACATCTCGTAAAGCTAATGTCAGAATGACCGCTAGGACGTCTACCAAGTAACACCGAGGTTAACCCAAAAGAGCAAATTCAAGCCATCTCAGCTCAAGACAGTAAGGGGTTAGATGAACCAACCTCAATACAAGAAAACAAGGTAGACGAAGGTAAGGTAGAGGTAACACAAGAAAAGCCAAAATTGGTAATCAAGGAGTACGAACCTCACATACTTTATCCCGAATCAATGAAAAGAGACGATTCAGAGGAACAATTCGGTAAGTTTCTTAAACTCTTAAAGAAATTACATATTAACTTACCTCTTCTTGAAGCTCTTTTTCAGACGCCAGAATCGAGGAAATCTTTAAGACAGCTCTTGATAAACAAATGCAAATTAGACGAGGAGCACCACGTGGAATTAAATGCAGCATGCTCAGCAATGTTATAGAACAGACTACCACAGAAGCAAAAAGACACAGGGAGTTTTACAATTCCATGTTTAATTTATAACAGACCGAATTTGACCCTAATCGGAACGGTGGTTTGGGACCACGAATCAAAGTCAGAAATCTAGTGATATTTATTTTATTTTATGTGATGTATGTTGAATTGTGTGAATTTGATTGTTTGGTGTGGTTGAATAAAGAGAAAGGATCTAATAGGTAAAGTATAAAAGTAACATTCAATAAATTATAAGGTTTAATTTAAGTGTAATATAAATAGAAGGGGTTTGCATGTCAAATAACCCAAAAATGTGGGTAGTGGGCGGTAATGATGAGTAAATATATATATATAATAGTGATTATATGTTAATGGCATTTTAAATGATTATTTTAAGTAATGAAAATGAATAAAGTAAATTAAAGAAAATAAAAATACATTTTGACTTCTTTCTTTCATCTTCCTCACCATTTTCACGAAACAAAAGAGTAGAAGGGAGACAATTTTAGCTTCCATGGCGGCCTTTGCATGTGCCATTAAGGTGAGGTATTTAGCTTAATTTTGATAAATTCTTGCTTGGTTGTGTTAGTTTTCATGAATGCTATCACATATATGAAAAAGATTTTGAGTTTAAAGCTCATCCTAGGTTGACCATGGATGAGCATTATGGTTTTGCTATGTTTGATGAGAGAACCTTGAAAGTATTTAGGACATCTACATGTTGAATAAGAAATTTTAGATAATAGGTATGTGTTAAGGTTTGAATTTTTCTTGAAATGAATAGATGAGAACATGATTGCATAAAATAAATAGTTATATGAACTTGTGAATGAGGAAAGAGATTGGCTCTTAAGGGGTTAGACCAATTTCATGAAATTCTTGTGTTTTATTTGGGGACTAAATTACAAGGAAATCGAAACTAAGGGGTAAATTTGTAATTATATAAATTATGTATATATGGTGATATTAATTCATTTTAACTAATGAAAGGTTAAATTGTACAAAGATTGAATTGTATAGATTAGCATAAGGGTAAATAGCATTGACCATGGAGTATTAAAATTTAATTAAGTACATATTGTGTATGGTATGCTTGGGACTTAATTGAAAAGTAGTGAAATATTAGGGGTAAAATAGTAATTTACCCATTTATGTGTAGGGACTAAATTGAGATGAATTGTGCTTGAATAAGCTAAATTTAATATGTTTTAGATCAAGAGCAAAGAAAAGCGGAGTTAGATCGGGAAAAGCGAAGGTTATCGAATAAGCGATTCATACGACTATCGACAATAGAGTAAGTCCTAAGCAAGTATAGATTATCAATTATTATGAATGTACTAAATGATGTTATTCAATAAAGTTTTGTATAAACTCTTATGTTAGCCGAATGTGAAAGTATTAGTATGGGATTGGTTGAAATTTTATATAAGTGATAGTGAATTTGAAATGAAATGTTGTTATATCTCTAATCGAGATGGTATGTCAAAGTGACTTGAATAATGTGTGTTTTATGCTATTTTGGGCAGCATTACTGTAAGGTGTATAAGTTGGTAATGACATATTCGAACTTCGTGCCTAGCGAGCTTAGTGCTTGGTGACATATTCGAACTTCGTGCCTAGCGAGCTTAGTCTTGATGACATATTCGGGCTTCGTGCCTAGCGGGCTCGATCTTTGGTGACATATTCGGACTTCGTGCCTAGCGTGCCCTTGTCTTGGCATTTGATTTCGAGCTTTAATGCCTAGCGAGCTTTATCTTGGTGATGTGTTTACCAAGGAGAAACCAAATTGTGGTTCAAGGTAAATCGTAACTAATGTGCTTAGTTAAAGGCTCAGATAAGTAAGGTTGGTTTGATATGTTTTAATGTTGCTAGAGTTTATTTAATGCTATAAGTACAGTGATATGTATATTGAGATTACGATTGATGTACACAAGTATTATGTGACTGAGTTTGAGCTTGAATGTGCTATAATGAATATTCGGTTTCCAATAGTAGTGCTAAAGGTGTAAGAAATTTTAATATGATAACATGGTTGGGATGAATAATTTAAATGAATAAGTAATTGAATGTAGTATCATTTTGAGCTTGGGACTTACTAAGCTAGTAAGCTTATTTGTGTGAAATGTTCTCCTCGGTTTCTGATTTTGTTTACGCTTACTGAACTCGAGTAGGATCGTCAAGCAAATCGACCACACTATCGATCGCTATTTTGGTATTTTAAAAGCTTAAACTACAAACCTATGGCATGTATAGGCTGGTTTTATATGTTTGATTTTGGAAATTTGTATATAGACGACCATGCGAATAAACTTAATTATAATGTTAAAGTTGTGTGTATGTGGCCATAACTTAGACTTATTTTGAAAGCATGTTTTGGTATATAATTCACGATGTTTGGTTATAGAGGTTCGGTTGCTAAATGATAAGAGTGAATATGTTCCATGACTATTTTTGTTGAGTGTTTTGGTATGAATTCAAAATGCTAAATGATGGTCATGATTTAGGTAAGTTTTGGGTAGTTAAAATGCCAAGTTGGTGTTAATATTAATATAGGTATGTGTACATGTATGGTTGTAAATTCGGTTACAATAATTGGTTTATTTTGATAAGCACATGATCTTGATTAGGGTGTGAATGAATCAATGATTAGTTAATACGAATAAATATAAAGATTAGGTATACTAATATATATATATGCGAATTAGGTGTACCTTAAGATGTTATGGGTGTTTTAATGTTAAATGTGGTTTTGTTTTCGGGTAAAATCATAATATATATATATATATATGCATCAATAGTATGTTAAGCTATGTTGTAATGCTACTAAGGTCACATATGAGATTGCGTAATAATTAATGCAATATGGTTTTATTTTGTGCTTGGGTAGAAGCAATGAAATGATATATGTTGCACTAGGTTATAAGTATCCAAATGCCATTAGTATTAGAGTCATATGAATTGTACATGTAACATGGCTTTGTTGCATATTATTAAATTCAAATATGTGGATGTATATATATATAGATGATATTAATATGGTTGACATTTGAAGCATAGTTTGTATGTGTATTATAAGTAACTAATATGATTTTAGTGGATGATTACTATTGGATTTAGAAGTTATATCGTAAAGAAATTGATATAACCTTGTGTATGGAAAATAATAAATGATTGTGTGAAGCTTGTATTTATGCAGTAATACCTCGTAACCCTATTCTGACGACGGATACGGGTTAGGGGTGTTACATAATTAGTAGTTTATCTATTAATAATGCTTTAGCTGATTTAGGGTCAAGCATCAATGTTATGCCTTACAAAATGTTTAAACAACTAGGTCTAGGAAACCCAAACAAACTAGGATGAGCATTGATTAGCGATAAAACTATCGAAATTCCTAGGGGTATAATAGAAAATGTTCTAATCAAAATTGATAAATTCATATTCCCAGTAGATTTTTTTGTCTTAGACATGAATGAGGACAATTCGATTCTTTTAATTTTAGGAAAACCCTTTCTAGCAACTGCCAGGACTAAAATTGATGTTGGCACAGGAGAACTCATTCTTTGTGTAGGTGACGAATCAATCAATCTACAAGCTTTTGACTCGGCCAGGACATCAAGTGACGAACATAAGAAAGTAAATTCAGTTGATAATCAAATTGTTCAACTTTCACCACAGGAAACACCACAAGGCTACAAACTTGAGTCGAATCATGGGCCCCAAGCCGTACAAGCTCATAACAGTGAATTGTTAGTGGAACCAAACCCAAGGGAAGAACACATGTTTAAGAAAAGATAAGGTTGAGGTGTGCCATGATTTACCAAAATCGGCAATTCTGAGTACCAACCTCGTGTGCCATATCCGATGCAATAAAGAAAGACCACAGGAGGAAGAATTGGTGAACTCACACTTCGTGTAGCGATTTAAACAATCACTCTTCAAGCTCTTAACTCGGCTAGGACATAGAGTAATAAAGGTACGAAGTTAATTCTATTGATAATCATTTGGTTCAACCTTCTTTACGGAAGAGTCACGAAATCACTTAGTGAGCTAGATCTTATACCTTGTGCCAACAAAGAAGAAATACATAAGGAATAAAGCCTTAGGGTTGACAAACTAAAAGAGCAGGAACACAAATCAAAAGGAGCAGGAATGCACGAAGTGAAACCAAAGAGCCCTAGATGAGTGATAGGAACAACGAATCACTTCAAATTAGGAGATCGGTATTGTTGAATAAGGAAGACCCTCGAATCACCAATTCGGACCTCAAGACAAATGAAGAAATCACTTTTGAGGTACTTCATGTCTTCCTATCTGCATATAGTCGAGATCGACAATCCTAAATTCGACACTTTTGAGGTAAACATTACTCGACTTAAACTATATATCCATAACAAAGTGATCACATGAGAAAAGATTTTCACCTCCTCAAACCACCATGACCATACGAATGAGAGGTAAAGTCTAGCTAAGACTATAAATGGCGCTTCTCGGGAGGCAACCCGAGCACTAACCCCATTTTACATTTTTATTTTTATCTTTTATTTTTCTATTTACACCTAACCATAAACTAACCAAAGAAGCGATTTCTAGGCCATACTACCTACACACATGGTATGTGCCGTGGCGTGTGAAGCAGGGGATGAACTATAGGCGTGCGATGGTCGTGCACGACATAGAAAAATTTCCTTTCCCAACACGGGTGGCGATAATAGTCCACACCCGTGCCGACGCCCCGTGTGAGGTTACTGACTTATCAAGCACTGGCTAAACACGGTCGTGCCTCCCAACCGTGCCAACATTCTGACTTATCGAACATGGGAGGAGCACGCCCGTATTAAATGACCGTGTGAAGAAAGACACGGGCGTGCCACTACACCCACGACCATGCCCGAACACCCTGAATGCGTTCAAAATTCAAAATCCAAAAACACGGGCTACATCTCTATTTAAACCTCATTCCCCATTTTTCTAGTTGTCTTTCATTTTCCATTATTTATTTTTGTTTTTATTTTATTTCATCATTATTTTTTTACTTTATTTTATTTTATTTTCTTCTTCTTATTCTTTATGGCATTTAGATTTAGCTTAGGATACAATAAAACCAAGCCGGCTACTTCGAGGATTCAATTTCAAACAGTTCGATATGCTTCCCCACGTTCACCTCCAATCTTATCCGGTTTCTTTTCATAGACTTCATCCAAAAATTCAGGAAGTGTTACTTCTCCCATTCTCTTTTGATTTTATTATTACATAATTGTTTATTTATGTTTGTACATTGAAGGCAATGTACATCTTAAGTGTGGGGGGTAAAGTACCTGACTTTTTGCATTATTCTCAAATCCTGAATTTAGTCTTGTTTTCAAGTATTTTTCTCATATTACTAATTAGGATGAAATTTCTTTTGATTTATGATTTGTATTGATATGTTTTAGAGTAAGTCATAGTTAATTGTGCATTGATGATTAAATTTGAAGGATACTAAAGAATCGAGCATGATAAGTCTACTTTTTAAAAATTAAAAATTAATAGGTCGTTGAACTGAATTTGAGTATTACTTTGAAGTTTGAAATTTACAGGGATTGATGTCAAAAACACCCATAATTTTTGTGATATTTTGAGCCTTATAGAGCATATATTCTTTTTCGTGCTCACTTTATTGATTATGAGTGTGTCAACTTTGATCTGCTATTCTAGAACTTGCCTGGATTATACATGTCGAGACCACATTAATGATTTGATATACTGAGATGATAAAGGCACCTAGGCTTTAACCCACTTTCCCCACTAAAAATCCTACCTTCACAATTAACCCCTAGTGAATCCCGTTGATCCTAACAACCCTTTATTTACTCACCCACTAAGATTAACCCAAAACCCTTTGTATTTGTTATCACCATTCCTTTTGACTACCCTTATATCGAGATTTGATCTTGATCTGTTGCCTAGCTATGATCTTTATTTCAAATAGTAGATTCATCCTTTATTATGTAATTTTAAGTCTGATCTTAAAAAAAAAAAGCTTAGAGCATTTAAATTCCAATTGTTGAAGAAAAAGCTCGTATTAAAGTATTATCAAATTTTAAGTGATGAAAATACTCTTTATTATAAAGTAATGATCAATAGTGGTATTATTAGTTTTCGTTCGATGTAAATATTCATATCTAGTTCATTGTTTCTAGTTAGGTAATTTGTCAAGTCAGCCTCGATTCTAACCCTTTAATTAAGCCATATCGACACCCTTAACCTTAGCCTCGTTACAACCCTGATAAAGACCTTTTGATCTGTGTATCATCTCATATCTGATGGTGGAGATTTGATTTTCGAGCAAGCCTATGGGATTAACTTTTCGAGTTCGACTTATGAGTGCTTATTCTTGAACCTTAAACACTTGAGTGATTTGAGTGAATCTTCTGTGAGGATGTCAATCCTTGTCGGTTTTGAATTAAAGGTAATTATTTAGATAAGGGGAGACACCTATGTTTTCGTACTACAAAGGTATGACTTATCGTGATTGAATCTTTAGGACACTTTGAGTTAAATTATCCATATATAAATTATCTATGAATTATGATGAGACATTGTTGATAGGAATTATGAATTATGAAAAGTTCGTTTTAATTGTAAGTTGAGAATTTTGCTTGAGGACAAACAAAAGCTTAAGTGTAGGGGTATTTGATAAATCGTAAAAGTAACATATTTTATCCCCATATTTAGTATGCTTTTGGATGATTTAGCCCTTGATTTATGTAAAAAGGTGCTTTCAATTATTTATTTTCATGTTTATACTCAAGAAAGCACTCGAGGACGAAAAGAATGTAAAACGAGCTTAAAACGGACCAAATTGGGCCAACCCAAGAATTTGACATAGCCTGGACTTCAAGCCACACGGTCGTGCCTTGCCACTCACTTCACACGGCCATGCCACGATTTACACGGCCGTGCCCCAATCGACAAAATCGAGACACAGCCTAAAGACGATTTACACGGATGTGTACCATGGCCGTGCCCCTGCCGCAGAAAAGAGCAATTTCACTCGGATTTGGATTCTTGGAGGCAAAGAAACACATTCCTAAGTCTACTTAAACATCCTAGGAGGAATTCTACTTGAATTAGGATACTTAGGAGCCAAGTAAAGCATCTCAAAGCCTATATAAACACCTAAGGTAGCAACTAAAAGGAGTTGCGAGGCAAAACAGAAGTTTTAAGCGAGTTTTACGCGAGCTTTTATTCGGGAATTACTCGAAGATAGCCAGTTGATCCATCTCAAGAAGCCAGAGTCTACTCAAAACAGAGGATCTCCTCTTCAATTCCTTCAGGGGATTTTAGGGATTGCTTGTAATATCCCAAAATTGGGTCTAATAGGATTGGGCCGATTGGGCCTTCGGCTTTAGGAAAAATTTGAGTATCATCTTATTGATTGTGTTAGCTCGGATATGATTTTATTGTATGCCTAATATAGTCTTGAGAAGGCTTAGAATTAATTGGTTTAGAATAATTTTTAGTATGGAGAATTTAGTGAAGTGGATCAAGTGATTATGATGCTTAAGTTAATTTAAGTGTTTAATGTTAGCATAAATGTGCTAGTAGTAAAGTGGTGTTGGTGCATGAGTAATTGCATGAGGAATAGGTTGAATCCCATGAATGGCAATAAGGTGACTTTTATTTTTGCATGTGTATGGCATGTGTGGGTCAACTCTAATTAAGGTAAGGTTGGACTTTATCTTTTATGGATAGTAGACTAAGGAAATAAGGTAAGTGTTAACTTAAGGTATGGAATCAAGAAAATTTGGAATGATAAGGGACATAAGGCTTGAATTGAGGAATGTGTTATGGATAGAATAGTTGGCAAGGTTGACTCTCTTGGCCATGAACTTGGTCGGTTTTGGGGCTAGAGGGTTGGCTGAATTTTGAAAGGGATAGGAGGAAGATTAGGAGAAAATTGTGGCTTTATTTTATATGATAGGATAAGAGATAAATGAGGAGAGAATAAGGGATATGATAGGGAAGAATTAAGGGATATGATAGGAAATAGGTGTCTTAAAATTGGGTAATATAAATAGGGGTGATCGGTTCTTGGCAATTCTTTTCTTCATTTTCTTTTTGCGAAATTGTTGGCCATAGAATTCTCTCTTTCAAACTTTCTTTTCATCTTGGTGTGTTGTTAAATTTGCACCTTATTTTCCTTTGACAAGAGCCAAAGTTAGAATCATTTGTGCATGTATTTTCTTTCTTCTTTCACATCTCTTTCTTTTCTTTTATTTTGCTTAAATTGAAATCTCCTTTAAGGTTGCCATTGCCAAATATTACATCTTCATTTGGAAACACCATAGCCGAATCCTCTAAACATTAAACCCTCTCCATTGTTGCGTTTTCTCTCTTCACCATTAAGTGCCGAAACTCTTTCTCTTTGGAATATGTAACATTCGGCCAAGGGCCATAATTTGGGTATTTAAGTGTTGACTATTTTCGAATATGGCTTTTAGGGGCAAGTCGACTAGATTAAGGAAAGCTTTGGGTTTAGATCCGTAAGGGCTAATCGTCAGAATAAGCTAAGCCTTGAGTTTGGTAGGAGACCAAATCGACATTAAGGAGGAGGAAAAACCCGTTCATCGTGTTAGATAAAAGTAGTTCGAGGATTGAGTAAAGCTGTGCTAAGCAGGTGCGTAGTTATCGCCTTTTCTCTTGTTGTGTGTATCAGTTATATTTATGTATATGTGATATGATGTGAATGGTAGCCGAAGTAAGGGTTAAAATGGTGGATACCCATGATGGGTAATCGTTCAACTAGGTCAGTATTTTATGACGTTGATTTACATTTGATATATGTATGAAATGTGATGGCATGTGATGTATAATTGTTCAAGTGATATGTTGTCATGATATATATATGTATGCATGGGACTTGGGATGTGACTATCGAAGGAAAGGGTGTACTTTATGTACGTGGTATAATGTTAACCTTGTGCTACATTGGCGCTTGATGTTGGCTATGTGCCTCATAAAGGGAGGTGTTGGCTAGGTGCCACATCTCGGCGGTTGATAGTTGTGTGCATCACCGTAGGCCGATTGATATGTGGGATCACTTATGTGATCGGTGGCTCATACTGACCTTGTCTGACAGGTCTACCAAGGTAAGATATGTGGATCACTTGGTTGATCGATTGGATTAATACGACCTTGGCGCGTGGTCTGCCAAGGTAGGTGTGACGGATGGACATTAGGTTGGGTTGGGCTTCATGTTGCATATTTATGCATTTTGCATGGTGATTATGTGGATCAATGTGGATAAGGGCCAAGCCCAATATGTGGAATTTTGTGGATATATTGCCTTATCATCGATATGTAATGATGTGTGGATGTGGGCCAAGCCCATGTGTAGAGACATGTGAAATAACTATGCCTTGAGTCATTTGACTCACCCAATTTTACCAACATCGCGGTGATGCATAAAGCTTAGACCGAGGTTGGAGTGGATCGAGGTGGCCCATCTGAAGATGTTTTAATTATTTACG
Source organism: Gossypium rotundifolium (assembly GCA_025506655.1). Taxonomy (NCBI): domain Eukaryota; kingdom Viridiplantae; phylum Streptophyta; class Magnoliopsida; order Malvales; family Malvaceae; genus Gossypium; species Gossypium rotundifolium. The sequence goes on along the minus strand of CP106734.1, from coordinate 166,317,302 downwards.
TATTTTATATTTTCGGTATTTTTAAGTAAGGTTTTTTGTAATAAGGGCCTTTTAAGGGTTTGAGGTTTATTATTATATTTAAATTGGATTGACGATTAAAGTATTATTTGAAAATGTTTTATTTTTAGCAACTTATATTTTAAAATATATGTTAGAGTTTTTAAATCGAAAAATTTGTAACAACTTAAACTTATTTGAAATTTTAATTATACAATGTTTTAGTAAAGAAAACTAACTTTTATGTTTTTAACTCTAAGTCAAAAGTTTTTCAAGCGTTTTCATGATGGCATTTCAAATTCGATTAAGTAGCGAATGGTAGGGTTTGGGGTGTTACATTTCTTATGTTTTGTGTTATCTTTTCTCTTGAGATGTTTTCTTATTTTGTTATGAACTAAACGCTTCAGACACCTGAAGGGGATGAAACCTATGATGGATTTTGTTATTTGATTTTTGGTTTATATGATAAATACTTAGTTTGTTCTTAATTATGTTGCTTAATTTAATCTGATGTGCTTAGGTGGAGGAGGAATAGACCTTGCCTAAGAGTGGATCTAGCATAATTAAGCGGAGTTGATCGAATGCCTAGAGATAAGGTTATGATATTTTGCTGGATTAGGGTGAAACCTAATATGGGAGTCCATTGATCGATTTACTGCTTCCTTAGGGGGTTATTATAAGAGAACAAGAGTTCCACTAATTAACCTAAGGTTAGACATTATTCGCTTCGAGAGAGGGTTTAATATAGGTTAGGGAGTCTCACGGATCAAGCTAAGTAAAGAAATCATATGAATTAAAGGTTAGATAACAAGTGAAGTCTAGGCGTTCTTCCTGAGGGTATCATCGTAATCAATTGAGTTTTTTTCACAGTCTCTTCCCAAAGTTTAGTTCTTTCGTCTTTGCAGTTTGTTTAAAATATTTCATTAGTTTTAGATTAATAAATCAATCGCTCCATATTTCAGGTTGAATAATAGAAAGAAAGTGAGTAGTAGTACTTTTAGGTTCTCGTGGGTTCGATAGGATACTCTTGCCTAAACTATACTACTGTTCGATAGGTGCACTTGCCTCTATCGTTGTCATAGTTAGTCTACAGGTTCGATCATTCTTTTTATAAATATTAAAACTCGACTGTTTGCCACGTTCATAACACCCTCACCCGACCCAATCGTTGGGTCTGAGCTATGGGATGCTTCATTGTTGGCAAAGCAACTACTAAAAATTCACAGTAAAATCATTATTTCACATCAACATTCATGCAATAAAAAATAATACAATATTGAATATTACGAACATTCTTTCCTGGGTCTTATACGAGCATACAAATGCTTTAAAGTCTACCCGAGATCGAATAGGGACCTTTTCGTAACATTTTTAAAATTTTAGGTCAATTATATCATAAAAAATCATATCAATATTCAATCATGTCATAAACACCTAGACATTATGATACACAATTAAATTCGAGCCTTAATCGTGTAACAGTCCAGTTTATACCCTAGTCGGAACAGTGGTTTCGAAACCACAAATATGAGTTCGTATAATATTTTAATATTTTATTCTATGCCGTTGATATGTGAATTAGCATGTGGTAAATTTTCATAAGCGAATTTGTCTGTTTGCGTGTTTAATTTGACAAAAGGACTGAAATGCATTGAATGTGAAAGTTGGATGATAATTGTTAAGTATCAAGATGTTATGGCTTTTAAAAGAGAAGGCCTTATGAGGCAATAAGACCATTATTTAGATAGTGGATGGATAAAGGTCAAATGTGCCCTTGTTATATATGTTTTCTTATATTAAGTGAAAGGGGTATTTTAGTAAATAGAATAATAATATAAGTATAATAAAAGAAACAAAGGAAAGATGATAGTTATTATCTTTTATGAGTGTCGAAATATTGAATAAAAGAAAAAGAAGTTGAGCTAGGTTTCGGCAATTGTAAGCTTGAATTTGAGGTTAGTTTTTGATTCGTTTTTGATAATTTCTATGTTTTCGTAATCGTTGCTTCGAATGCTTCTAAACCCATGCTTCAATTTTGAAGATTGATGATGTTTGTGAAATGAGACTTTGATGAAATCATGTGATTTGTGATGTTTAATAGTGAAATATGAAAGATATGTGTTTGATGAACATGTTTTGTTCTTGAAGTTTTGATGAATTTAGCTAAATAGGGCTAAATTGTGAAAATGGTAAATTGAAGGACTAAATAGAAAATTTGATGAAATATTTGGGCTTATATAGTCCCTAGAGAGGTTCGACCAAGCATGTGTGTGTGTGGATTTTGTGAATTTGATGTTTTGAGAAAAATAGACTAAATTGATAAAGTGTACAAATTTGAGGGTTAAATTGTAAATAGCCCAAAATATATGTGTATGGAGTGAATTGAATGAAATAGTGAATAAAAAGGGTTAATTTTGAATATGTTTAGATCAAGAACCGAGGAAAACAGACTTAGATCGCGGGAAAGCGAAAGTTAACGAGTAGCCGTTTTCATTCCGATAAACCGAATCTGAGGTAAGTCACTATACAAATAAACTTATCTGTATTGAATTGAATATATGTATTCATATGTCTATCGATGAAAATGAATGAGCATAAGATGATAAGAGTGTGAATTCCGAAAATAGTTTGATATAGTGTTAAAGCTGAGAAGTCCCGTATGAACCTAGGAATAGATAGGATTAGCTATGTCATGACATAGGTATCTGTTTTGTTTTATCATTTAAGACCACGTCCGGGATGTTGGCGTTGATTTGAAATTATATGTAAGAAGAGCTCGTCTGGGACGTAGGCATCGATATGAACTTTATGAGTAAGACCATGTTTGGGACATCGGCATCATATTGACTTGTGTAAGACCACGTCTGGGACGTTGGCATCGTTATGATCATGCGTGTAAGACCACATGCAGGATAGTGGCATCGATATACGAGTGCATGTAAGACCTCGTGCAGGGCGTTGGCATTGTACTACTATTACGAGCTCTCGAGTATCCTACTAGGTTCCTAAGGGTTCGACGGGCAAGTCTGCAATACCGAATGGTATATCCGAGCTATGATCCATTAAGTGAATGAATATCCGATTCAGGTACGTTGAATGTGCATTAAGTATGCATGAAAGGTAAGTACCTATATAACTTTAATATGAAGAAGAATATGATTGAAAATGAGAATGTGAATCTCAAAATGTTGAATGTGGCAAATGTGACCATAAGTTTATGAACCAAGTTATATATGTGATAGTTGCTAAGTGATCGATATATATGTGCCAAGGTGTTTATTTGTATATGACTTACTAAGCTTTTGGAAAGCTTACTCTGTGTGTGTATTTTCTCTATTTTATAGGTCGTCAAAGCTAGTAAAGGCTTGGATTGTCAAGGATCATCATCGCACTACAAAAACTTATTTTGGTACCCTTTTGAAAATGTATATGGCTAATTATGGCATGTATAGGCTAGATGGGTGTATATGTTTATGAAGTGAGCATGGCCATGTGTATTGGCAAGTTTTTGAGTTGATAAATGTTTGAATGAATAAGTTATGAAGCACATATTTAGTATGTTTTGATGCATATGGAATGGTCAAGTTTTTGTTAAGCAAATGGATGATACATGTTTACAATGGGTGGGATTTAGTTTGCAATTTGGTATGGATGGATTTGGTATTGGATGTATGAATGAAGTGAACCATTTGATATGTTTTGGTTGCCATATATGCATATTATGTTTTGGTATGTATTGCTTGTAGGTGAGACCCAAAATGGGTGGCATATTGGCCTTGTAAAATGGCCTATAATGTCATACGGTTGAGGCACACAGGCGTGCCTCTAGGCAAGTGGGTAAATTAGCGAAATGTGCCTTATATTGTACACTACCTCGACATGGGTGTGCTTGGTGGCCGTGTGGGAAATGGCGATATGTGAACTATTGTACACGGCTTTAGCACACGCAGGTGTGCTTGGTGACCGTGTTGAATTTGGCAGTATACCACCACGGGGAGGACACATGGGAGTGTCCAATAGCCGTGGGTAAGGCACGGCCTACCCCATGGCCGTGTGTCCCCTGTATTTTAGAAAAGTTTTAAAATTTCATGAAATCTCGTATGTGTTTCGGTTTAGTCCCGACTCGACTTACAAGCATGTTTAAGGTCTCGATGACCTTCTTAAGGGACTTTATGTTTGAGATTTGATAAATGACTATGTGATAATTCTAAAAATGTTTTCGATCTATCCGGTAATGCCTTTAACCCTAATTCGGTGATCGACACGGATAGGGGTGTTACAAATCGAGCTTACGAAAGCTCTTTTATAGACTTAAGCATGAAAAAGAACCAAATTGCAACGTTTTCAAAATTTTTAGAATAGGTATTGATACCCCATAAAGGTACAGATACCATTTTGGCCTTCGATATTTCAAAATAATTTGAATTAAAATGAATATATTGATACTAGACATAAAGTATAGATACCTTATCTATGTATCGATACCATTTTTAAGTTCGATGTTTGAAAATTTAAGAAAAATCACCAATTTATTGATACCTTTGAGCTAAAATGTCAAAATTACGCATTTTGGTACCTTCTTTATGCCAACTTAACATTTAATGCCTTTAATTTCTACAGCACACATTTATACCAGAACAAAACCATTCAAAATATATACCAACACATGCCTTTAACCATCTTCAATCAACCAAACCATTCTGCCTCAAATTGGCACCAAATTAAATAAAAAACAACTTAATCCAATTCATCCTATATCATATTCTTTTAAACCATTCAAACCATCATTTAACCATGACATCTCAATTTCAAATATAACATTTGAGGATCATTACAAATTCACTTCCCAAAATACCATTTCAATAGCCATATTCATCATTAAAACCATTTACCACAAATATACCATTTCAACCAGTAATGTCCCTTGCAAAATTACCGATTCATATATTGAACACACACCTCCAAAGTCAATTACCAAAACATTCAATTGAAACCAATTGCCAATTTCTAACTTTTCCAATTCCTACTTCACATATAGTTATACCATTCCAAATATCGTACACATATATCCAACACATATATCACCACATACCAATTCATCCAACTATTATCATTACTCAAAATTATGCATAACATATATTGCAATGGAATTTAACTCTATTCACCACACCTATATACATGCCACAAAAATTAGACTTTGAAACGATGAATAATCTACCAAATCAACAATGAGATAGTGTGAGCTTTCGGTTGATCTACTAGACACGTTCTGCAAGTGACAAATGCAAGGAAAAAGGAAAAAAAAAAGTATAAGCATATTAAATGCTTAGTGAGTTCATAAGAATTTCACTCCACTTACCTTGACATTACATTAATTTAAGTAATTGAAACACATTGGCATAAACATGGTGTTCTTTTGGCATCCTTGTACTTTCATATGCAATTCAAGAATACAACCTATAGATTAGTTCTTTAACACAACAAGCTCATAGTGCTCATTCCACATACATGTACAATCATACCATTTATATCATATACTATTCAAATCATGCTCATTTAACGAACCTAACGTTTAAATTCACATTCAATATTTTTAACTATTCCATTTCCGTTTAATTACCATTTTTGCCCGAAGAACCTTAGTAAATTGAATTCGGATACACGGGACTGATTTGCTTACATAAACTGACATATTTAGGTTGCTCACACAAGCTTCATATCATGGTTACTATACAAGCTTTATTCGATGCTGCTCACACAAGCTTCAGAGAATCCACAACACGTGTTGGATCTCAAGCCATCGATAAAGGATAATTCGATGCTACTCACACAAGTTTCAGAGAATCCACAACACATGTTAGATCTCAAGCCATCAATAAAGAATGATACAAGCTTTAGAGAATCAGCAACACATGCTGGAACTCAAGCCATCAATCATTAAATCCCTAATAAAACAGCCAATTCCTTTTTCAACCCTAATGACATACCATTCATATCATAAACATTTACTAGTTCAAACAACATCATCACTGTATTTGTACCATTTCGAACCCTATAGTCGTATACACACTTTTCATATTTCAAATAACAATCCATATACATTTTAAACCTTGTAACAACATCATATACATATCATCCAATAATATAACAATTTCACCTTTATTTGATACCATGTATCTATTCATTTTTATCATATATTTCATATTTTACAAGTTAGTCCATTTGATGCAAAAACATTATATGCATAACAATTCAAACTAAAAATAAAAAATATAATACAAACATATCATAATTTAATAAATTAAGTCTCATATGAACTTATCTAACAAATCGAAAAAATAAATAAGGCGTTGAGGACTAATATGAAATTTTGTCTTTCCTCAATTATCATTCGATTAATTCAATTCTTGATCTATGTGATATTTCATTTTAAATTATCAATTACAAATACCTTATATCATTATATTATAATAAGTCAGTTCAAATTCATTTTTTGAATGTTCCTTAAAATTTTGCATTTTATTCAATTTAGTCCCTAAAATCAAAATTGCCTTTACTTTCAAATTTGAGTCTTGATTTCAAAACCGATCTCAATATCATCCTTCTACAGCCTCCTATTATCCATAATTATAGAAATTTAACATCAATTTCAAAATTTATGCACTTTAGTCCATATGTTCAAAAATTAGTAATTAAACTTTACAAACTAGTCCTTTTTCACTTCTAATATTAAAATCTAACAATTTGGTACCAAAAAAATTCAAGAAATTATCAATGAAACCTTTTGAAAACTTTAACAGTTTTATAAATTGGTACATGAGTTAGCTAAATCAAACTCTGAGGATCTCAAAAACATAAAAATTACAAGAAAATGACTTAAATATATACCAAATTCAAGGACTAATATCTTAAAACTGTAAAACCTTATTTTTTTCCTTTCTCACCCACAACAAGTTGAAGAAGATAAAGCAAAGTTGTCATCTTTTCATTTATTTTGTTTTATACACTTGGTTTAATAACTAATTAATTATAATTTATTTAATTAAACTTTAATTAACATAGTTAATGACGATTAACTAAATTGGTGGATAAAGTTGTCATCTACAACCGTTTGGTGATTTAATAAAGGTCCAATTGTTCAATTGGTCATTCAATTAATTAAAAATCCACAACAATTAACTTTTACTACTTTTACAATTTAGTAATTGTACCTTAATTTACTATCCAGATGATAAAATTAGTGGATCAATTAAACTTTATACTAAAATCGTAAATATTAACTAATGGGGTTCCGAAATCCTAGTTTCCAACATCACCGAAAAATGGGCAATTACAAATAAAGTACTATTTGGAGTTTTTTTTTTTTGCAAGATTCATTTATTGTTTATTTTCAAAAGTTCTTTTTACTTAATCTTATTCAAGATTTCGGGAGAAGTTGTTTAAAATTCAATTTGCTAAGAAATCTTTTTTAGAGGATTGATTAGAGCCAATAATTGAGTTTGCTGGGATAATTCTATCTTTGATGGCTCAATTGGACATTTTATCCATCTATCCATATCCATCGATTTATTCTTTCATAGTTCACATTCAATTTTGATTTCTTTTTAATTTATTTATTGTTGAATTTGATTTCCTAATATTGTTTTTTGTTTGATTCGATTCTTTAGGTGCAAGAAGCCTCACAACCTAAGTCTGCAACCTTGGTCAATCATCTCCCATCAATTGAACCAAGCTTCTTCTTTAAACCCATTTTTCTTTTAATTTTCTTAGTTTTCTTTCTTCGATTCTAGTTGATTTGCTAATCGTTTATTTTTTTTTGTTCCAGCATCATTCAATCTCCTTATGCTAGCAAGAACTGTAATGCCCCAAATTTTGGGCCTAGAATTTTAGGGTCTTTGAGCCTAGGGCTAGTGAAGAGGTGGCACATATGTGCATAATTGTGCAATTTAGTGTCAGAATAGGCCTGCTGGTTTGGTGGTTAAGTTGAGTGTTAGTCTGCTGAGGATCTAGAGTTCGAATCCGTGAGCATTCAAGATGTTTTATTTTGTTTTATTAAGCTATTACTTAGTGCTACTTAAATTATTTTCTTTATTTTATTATTATTTCAGGTTACTTTTTATTTTTTGGGGGGTATTATTCTCTGTTGGTTTTTACGTTCTCCTCTTTCCCTCTCTTTTCTTCATTTTTTGCTCCCTAAAATTTTGTTCAAAAATAATTTTATCTACAGATACTAGGATAATTGTACCTCCGTCGTCATCGCCATTCACGAACCAGGTGTGGGATCCTAACCTTCACTACAATTTTGGTTTTTTTTGTAAATTTTTAGTTTCGAAAGTTTTGTATGGGTGGTAATACCTTATGTTGGGTTTTGAACGCTGAAATTGAGGGAAATATGTACATATTGATGTACACTTGATGTGGGTAAGGTTGGAGATGAGTTTGGTAGCCAAAATGGCAGTTTCGGGGTTGAATTGAGGTGGTTTCATAGCCTCCCGAAGGCTACACAGGGTACACGCCCGTGTGGATTTGGGAACTAGGGTTTTTGACCAGTTTTGGGTGCCACACGGTCGTGTGGCCGATTTTGGGAATTTTGTCGATTTTCACACGACCATGTCATTTGGGCACACAGGCATGTGAATTTGGGAATTAGGGATTTAGAGTATTAGATTCACACGACCTGGCCACACTGTTGTGTGACTGATTTGAAGCCTAAGGATTCCCCACGGGCGTGTGTTTTGGGACACACGGCCATGTCTGATGGCCACACAGACGTGTGACACCTTCACACAGCTGTGTTTGCCCCTACTTGATTTTGTTGAAATTGGACATTGAGTTACACGGCTGTTACATGGCCGTGCCCCTACTTCATACGGGCATGTGCCTCCGTCACACGGCCGTGTGCTACCCTTCACATGGGTGCTTGGATCCCAACACGGCCTGATTTGCTCCACATGGCCGGAGCACACGGGCATGTGGCCTTATCTAGCCAAATAATGCCTTTAGGGCGAATCTATTTGTAACCGTGACACTGTGTGTCTTAACCATTGGCTAAGCCTTAGTAAGGGTAGTTAGGACTCTGTTCTGACTTCGTTTTAGGTGAGATTCATTTTAGGGGTGTGTATGAGCAATATGCTTCTATTTAATTGTCTGACTAACTGATTGTGAATGACTATCTGTATCTTTGTACTCTAATTCTATTCATCTGCATACATACATACATATGCATAAACTATTTTGGGTGGGATTTTGAAGAGAAGGAAGATTGACTAAACTGGCAGTTTTATTGTAACCTATAGGTATAGCGGATTACCGCATTGCACTGTTGATCGCCTAAAATTGTCAAGTTTTAAAATTTATAAAGAGAATGATCGAACCTGGAAACTAACTCTGACAACAACTTAAGGCAAGTGCACCTATCGAACAGTAGTATAGTTTAGGCAAGACCGGATTATCGAACCCAAAGGAACTAAAAGTACTAATACTCACTTTCTTTCTATTATTTAGCCTAAATATTAAATGATTTGGTTGATTAAATCTAAATTAACTAATTAATTACTAAACTAAGACGCAAAGACAAAAAGAATGAATTTGGGAAAATAACTTTAGGAAAAACTTAGTTGATTAAGACGATACCCTTAGGAAGAATCCACCTAAATTTCACTTGTTATCCAACACTAAACCATACGATTTATTCATTTGACTTGATCCGTAAGACTCCCTAACATATATTAAAACCTCTCTCGAGATGAATAACGTCTAACCCTAGGTTAATTAATGGAAATCTCTTTCTCACTTAATAACCCCCTAGAATAGCAATAAATTGAACTATGGATTCTCATATTAGGTTTCACCCTAATCCGACAAAATCTCGTCACCCTATCTCTAGGCACGCGAACAACTCCGCTTAATTATGCTAGATCTATTCTTAAGCAGGGACTTTTGCTCCTCCACCTAAGAACATCTGACTTGAATTAATATCCCGAAAACATTAACACAAGAATTACGCACACATAATTAAGAACAAATCAAGTATTTATCATATAATTTAGAAGACAGTAACAAGATTCATCTAGGTTTCATCCCCTTCAGGTATCTGAAAGGTTTAGTTCATAATGATAAAATAAAACATCTCAAGAGAAAAGATAAAACAAAACATAAGAAATCTCTAAAACATCCTAAAGGAATTGAAGGAGAGATCCACCGTCTTGAGTAGAATTTTAGCTTCTTAAGATGGATCAACTGGCTATCTTCGAGTGATTCTCACAAATCTGGCCTTTTGGCTCGGCTTCTTGGGCTTTTGGCTCGGCTTCTTGGCCTAGCTGACTGCCTAATTGATCGCCTCCTTTTAGGTTACACTTAGGGTCTTTATATAGGCTCTTGGAATGCATTTCTTTCTCCCTAACTATCCTTTTCCGAGTGAAATTCTTCTTTTCCACGATAGGGACATAGCCATGGCATACGCCCGTGTAAATCGACTTTAGGTCGTGTTTCGGTTCTATTGATTGAGGCACGACCGTGTAAATTGAAGTCCATCCATGTTTTGATTCTATTGATTGAGGCACGGCCGTGTAAATCGTGGTCAGACCGTTTGAAGTAAATTGACGAGACATGGTCGTGTGGCTTAAAGTCCAGGCCGTGTCAATTTCCACTTTGGCCAAAATTGGCCCATTTTAAGCCCGTTTCTCATTCTTTTCATCCTCGGGTGCTTTCCTGAGTATAAAACATGAAAAGAAAGGATTAAGAACACCTTTTTACATAAATCAAGGGCTAAATCATCCAAAAGCATGCTAAATATGGGGTTAAAATATGTTACTTTTACGGTTTATCAAATACCCCCGCACTTAAGCTTTTTCTTGTCCTCAAGCAAAATTCTCAACTTACAATTAAATGAACTTTCCATAATTCATAATTCCTATTAATAATGCCTCATCATAATTCATAGATAATTCATACATGGATAATTTAACTTAAAGACTCCTAAAGATTCAAATAATTCTAAGTCATATATTTGTAGCATGAAAACATAGGTGTTTCCCCTTATCTAAATAATTACCTTTGATTCAAAATTGAAAAGGATTGGCATCCTCACTAAAGATTCACTTAAATCACTCAAAAGTGTTTAAGGTTCACAATTAAGCACTCAACAGTCGAACCTGAAAAGTTAATCCCATAGGCTTGCCTGGAAATCAAATCTCCACCACTGTAATATGAGATGATACACAAATCAAAAGGTCTTTAACAGGGTTATAACGGGGCTTGGGTTAAAGGAGTGGATAAAGGCTGGATTAGAAGGTTAAAAATCGAGATTGACTGGAGAAATTTACCTAACTAAGAACAATGAACAGGAAAATAAACGATTACATCAATTGAAAGTTTGAAACTAATAATACTACGAGCTTTTTTCCTTGATAATTGAAAATTAAATGCACAAGCTCACTTTTTATACTACTATGTTGAATATACTTTGATTTTTCGATCGATTTTTTTTCTCGAGAAAACAAACTAAGTAAATACATAATAAAGAAAGAACTTTATCAACTGAAATAAACTAATTAGGCAACTGATCAAATCAATTTTCAATAGAAGGGTAGTCAAAAGAATGGTGATAGCAAATACAAAAGGGTTTTTGGGTTAATATCAGTGGGTGAACCAATAAAAAGGGTTGTCAGGATTAAAAAGGGTTCACTATGGGTTAATTATATGGGTAGGCTTTTTGGTGGTGTGAATGGGTTAAAACCTAGGTGCCTTTATCATCTCAGTATATCAAATCAATAATGTGGTCTCGACGTGTATGATTGAGGCAAGTTCTAGAACAACAATTTAGTGTTGACACACTCATAATCAATAAAGGGAGCACGAAAAAGAATATATGCTCTACAAGGCTCAAAATCTCACAAAAATTATGGGTGTTTTTGACATCAATCCCTGTAAATTTCAAACTTCAAGGTAATATTCAAATTCAGTTCAACAACCTAGAAAATTTTTTATTCTTAAAAAATAGACTTATCATGCTTGACTCTCTAGTATTCTTCAATTTTAATCATCAATGCACAATTATCAATGACTTAATCCAAAACATATCAATAAAAATCATAAATCATCAAAAATTTCACCCTAATTAATAATATGAGAAAAATACTTAGGAACAAGACTAAATTCAGGGATTTGAGAATAATGCAAAAAGTTAGGTACTTTTACCCCCCACACTTAATATGTACATTGCCCTCAATGTATAAAGATAGATAAATGATCACGTAATAATAAAATCAAAAGAGACTGGGGAGAAGTAACACTTTCTGAATTTTTGGATGAATTCTTGTTCCCTTGTCGAATTGTAGGAGGAAGCGGCGGTGGCGTTTTTTATGGTTCTGATGGAGTGGCTACCGACAAGCACTGTGCTAGATGAAGAAATTGGGTAGCCTGGAAAGATATAGCCAGGAAATCTAAAGAAACATTAAAATTATACTAATAATATAATTAAGGACAAGAAAAATAAAGAAAAGAGACTAAGTAGAAAACTTAAATTAAAAGAGAAGACTAATGGACTGAAGAGTCCTTATTGATAGATGGTTCGCGAGGTGGGGGTGATTTCTAAGGCTGTGGTGCGTGATTCCCTAGCATCTTTTAGAACCTAAAACCAAGAAACTAGAATAAAATAAACTAAATTAAGCATAAGATAGTCAAAGGGAAGGAAAATAAAAGAGATGAGAAAAGAAAAATAAAACCGAAAAGGTTTCGAAGACCCTTGGCGTGTTGAGTAGCTGAAGCTGCCAACATGAACTCATGTGAATCGGTCTCCTTTGAGGAGATTATGGTTGGCCTCTTATGCTTCTTCGGCATGGCTTTGGTGTATCAAGAGTTATAAGAATGTTAGAAGAAAATGAGAGAGGTGAAATATGATAAGAAGAAGGAAGAAAGAAAGGAGGGAGGAGGGTGAGTGAGAAGAGGGGAGGAGGTGGGTTTAAATAGAATTTTGGCTCCTAACACTTTCTCATGCCTGTGTACTATGGGTCTATCGACTTACTCGGCCACATCGCACGGTCGTGTTTGGGGGCGTGTTGGGATCTACACGCTCGTGCTTTTATTGCCACACCCTGGGTTGATAAGTTAGTATCTTCACACGGTCGCATCGCACGGCCGTGTTTGGGGGCGTGTTGGGATCTACACGCTCGTGCTTTTATTGCCACACCCTGGGTTGATAAGTTAGTATCTTCACACGGTCGTATCACACGGCCATTTGTGTTCACCCACGCCTATTTTTCAGATGCCACGCCCGTTCCTGAAAAGGTAGTATTGGTCCACGACCGCTTCGCACGGCCGTAGTGAAGTAGGTGAGCCCGTGACTTTGGTGTATTGATTCCGTCTGACTCGTATCTCTTGTCATGTCAGTACGGCGATTTGGACTACCCACACCACCGTGTGCTAGGCCGTGTGGTCTAGGAATCTGCACTTTCAATTTATTGAAATTCTAAAAGAGAAAATAAAAATAAAAATAAAACTAAAATCACAAAATAGAAATTAATGTAAGTCTCGGGTTGCCTCCATGATTACTAGACCGTGGTTTAAATGTTTGAATATCTTTCCTCATACTATCAGTTTTATAAAATTTAAGTCGAGAAGCATTTACCTTATAAGTGCCGAATATGAGGTTACTTACCTCGACTGTTCCACATAGAAAGATATTGTGTGCCTCAAAAGGAATGTCTTCGTTTGAACTTAGGGTTGGTGTAGTAATGCACGGATCTACTTTATCTAACCTTACCTGATCTCGTATTTTGAAGTGATTCGATGTCCCTACGAGCTCTTCTAGATGCTCCTTTGGTTTTGCCTCGTGTGGTTCCGTCTTCTCTTTAAAATGTGTTTTCCACTCTTCTAGTTCGTTGTCCTCAAAGCTTTGCTCCTTAAATAATTCTTCTTTATTGGCACAGGGTCCTTGCTTCTGTTCAGGTTTGTAGCTCTGTGGTTGTTCCTGCGGTGGGATTTGAACAGATTGATTATCAACTAAATTTACTTTCTCACCTTTATTGATAGATGTCCTGGCTGAGTCAAGAGCTTGTAGACTGATTGATTCGTCACCTACACAAAGTATGAGTTCTCATGTGGTAACATCAATTTTAGTTCGGCAATTACTAAAAAGGGTCTTCCTAGGATTAAAGGAATCGAGTTATCCTCATCCATGTCTAAGACAACAAAATCTACTGGGAAAATAAATTTGTCAATTTTTACAAAGAACATATTCGATAATACCCGTAGGAATTCTAACAATTTTATCAGCTAATTGAATACTCATCCTAGTTTGTTTGGGTTTCCCTAGACCTAGCTGCTTAAACATTTTATAGGGCATAACATTTATACTTGCCCCTAAATCAGCTAATGCATTATCAACAGTTAGTCTACCAATTAAACATGGGATTGTAAAACTCCCTAGATTTTTTAGCTTCCATGGTAGTCTATTCTGTAACATTGTTGAGTATACTCCGTTTAATTCCACATGTGGTTCCTCATCTAGCTTACGTTTGTTAGTCGGAAGCCATTTTAAAATTTCCTCGAATCGGCATCGTGAAAGAGCTTCAAGAAGTGGTAAGTTAATATGTAATTTCTTTAAAGTTTAAGAAACTTACCGAACTGTTCTTCTAAATTGTCTCTCTTCAACGCTTCGGGATAAGGTATCGAGGTGGTACTCTTTGATTACCGATTTTGGCTTTTTGTGTTACCTCAATTTTATCTTCTTCCACTTCGTCTTCTTGTATTGAACTGGGTTCGTCTACCTTTATACTACTATGAGATGTTATGGCTTGGATTTGCTCCTTTGGGTTAATCTCAGTGTTGCTTGGTAGACGCCCTTGTGGTCATTCGGACATCAGCTGCGCGAGTTGTCCAACCGTTTTAGTGATTTCCCCGGCCCGGTCCTTGATCTCTTTTATCGATATTTCTTGGTTATCAAGTGTTGTATCAGTTTTTTGGAGACGGGCATATGTGTCTGCCATGAACTTTTTCAGCATTTCTTCAAGACTCGGCTCCTTATCTTGTGGATAGGGCTGATTTTGGAAATTTGGACGAGGTTGTTGTTTTTTTATTTCCTTGATTTCGTCGGCCTCCTTGGCCTCCCCATGAAAAATTTGGATGGTTCCTCTAACCTGGATTATAGGTGTTACTATAAGGATTATTATTAGATCTGAAATTATTACCTATATAATTCGTTTGTTCATTTTCCATACCCGGTTGGTAGGGTGGGTACTCAGGATTTGCCATGGTTCCATTTGCGTTGCACTATATTACTAGATTTACCTGCAAAGAACACAAATTGTCAAGCTTTTTATTTATCATCTCTACGATTTGTGACATAGTTCTTGCGTCGATGTTGAAAACTCTGGCTGATTTTGTTGGCCTTGTCCTTGTAACTTGCCACTGATAGTTGTTCAGTGACATCTCTTCGATAAACTCGTAGGCTGCTTCAGGAGTTTTGTTGTTCAGGGTTCTACCGGTGGCTGAATCAATTAGTTGCCTCGTTGAGGGATTTACACCATTGTAAAAAGTTTGGACTTGAAGACATAAAGGTAATCCGTGGTGTGGACATCTCCTCAAGAGATCCTTGTATCTCTCCTATGCATCGTATAATGTCTCTAAATCCATCTGCACAAAAGAAGAGATATCATTCCGTAATTTGGCCATTTTGGCTGGTGGGAAATATTTTAATAAAAATTTTCGGTCATTTGGTCCCATGTCATAATTGACCCTCGTGGTGACGAGTTCAACCACTGTTTGGATTTATTCCTTAATGAAAAGGGAAATAACTGAAGGCGAATGGCATCATCAGAAACATCATTTATTTTGAAAGTATCACAGAACTCTAAAAAATTAGCTATGTGAGTGTTCGGGTATTCGTCCTACAAACCATCAAATTGAACAAATTGTTGAATTTTTTGTATAGTATTAGGCTTTAATTAAAAATTATTAGCAGCTATAGTAATCCTAACAATACTAGATTCCGCTCTAGTTAAATGAGGTTTAGAATAATCATATATAGTACGCGAGCATTATTTTACGCCACATCTTGTGGTGGATTATTCTAAATCCATCCCTTGATGGATTAGATCATCATGTTGTTGTTCTTCTTGGTAATTTAAGGCTACTTTGATTTCTCTGTGATTTCTACGTGTGGTAGCCGATATCACTATCATATGCTAGAGGTCTGTCGGGTTCCTTCTAGCCATAAACTAGAGGTACCTGCTAGGAAAAGAAAGAAAATTTAGCAAGACTAAAATAATAATAATAAAATAAAATAAATTGCGAAAATAAAAATAAAAATAAAAATAATGGATAAAATAATAAAAATAGAGCTTTCTTAATATTTTAGTTCCCCGGCAACGGCGCCAAAAACTTGATCGTCTAAAATTGTTGAGTTTTAAAATTTATAAAGAGAATGATCGAACCTGGAAACTAATTCTAACAACGACTTAAGGTAAGTGCACCTATCGAACAGTAGTATAGTTTAGGCAAGACCGGATTATCGAACCCAAAGGAACTAAAAGTACTAATACTCACTTTGTTTCTATTATTTAGCCTAAATATTAAATGATTTGGTTGATTAAATCTAAATTAACTAATTAATTACTAAACTAAGATGCAAAGACAAAAAGAATGAATTTGGGAAAATAACTTTAGGAAAAACTCAGTTGATTAAGACGATACCCTTAGGAAGAATCCACCTAAACTTTACTTGTTATCCAACACTGAACCATACGATTTATTCACTTGACTTGATCTGTAAGACTCCCTAACGTATATTAAACCCTCTCTCGAGGCGCATAACGTCTAACCCTAGGTGAAACACCCCAAACCCGGCCCAAAAAGCCTAACCGGATTTGGTATGTTCCTCGAGTAAAACTTTAGCGGAATATCGTTTTGTTCAAGAAAACTTGATGATTTTAAGTAAAAGCGGATTCACTTAAAGATCGAGTTGGACTTAGTTGAAAAATAGATTTGTATTTTCTTAAAACATATTTATATATATTCTTGACAAAAACCTTTTAAATTATTTATTGAAAACCATCTACTTATTTAATAGTTATTGTTCATGGTAAAATAAAAGTAAATCCAAACACAAAATCTAAAAGTAGTCTATAGTGGCCTTATTACAAAATAACAAACCCAAAATAAAGTCTAAGTAATAAAATTTAAATTAATAAGTTTAAGTTGAAATCTCCACAATACTTGATCACGGCGTTGGCCATCTCGAAATCCTTGTGACCGATCCATCGCACTATGAATTATCTGAAAAGTTTATCCCACAAAAGGGTGAGTCATAAACTCAATGTATAACACATACATTAAAGGTCCATTTTATCATATGCTTTAAGTCCAAAATTTCACATATGGCCATAGGCCCATTTAACTCATTTTTAGCCCAAAGGCCCATTTAGCTCATATTTAGCCCAAAGGCCCATTTAGCTCATATTTAGCCCAAAGGCCCATTTCATAGAGATCAAATAATAAACATTCAACATTACATGGTTATGTATATGAAATGAAATACAAGCCCTACCACCTAAATATCCATCCGCTACACACCACCGTACCAACCAACACAGTGTGGGATTACTAAATCGACCCTCCATCCGCTACACACCATCGAAGGCGATTCTTTGTAGTCAACATGCACATCGCCTTATAATATTGTGGCAAAGCCACCAAAGCAGATGTGACCAAGTCACCGGCCAAGTCAAATTTCAAATCGTGGACCAAGTCACAGATTCACATATGTGACCAAGTCACTGGAGTTCAAATATGTGACCGAGGTCACCGGAGTCAAATATGTGACCGAAGTCACCGGAGTCAAATATGTGACCGAAGTCACCGAAATGTGGTAAAACCACCAGAATACTTCCTCCTTTATCAACAATACCCATATGCCCATGCACATACATATCAAATCAGTTTTTCATGCTATTTACCCCACAAAACATAATATAATCATACTCATTTCATATTTATGCATATAGCAAAATAAGCAGAATATTGGGATAAACATACACAATTTTGTATACCAATGATTGGTATCCACAAACAAACATATTGTCATATAATCACTTTTTAAAATATAGATCTATGGAAATTTTAATGTAAGGTTACACACCTAGAGACAGTGAGAACAATGCTCTCTCGCTCGTCAACACCTATTTGATTAACACGCTTGGTTAGTATACACTATTGCTAATAAAATTGTACTTATTGACGAGAGATCTAATTCCTTACCCTCAGTTCTCGAGCAGCAGTTATTTGTGGTTTTCTCCACTAGATGGATCAAAACCGGCCGATATTCCACCAACGTAAAGTGGTTCGGTTGTTACTTTTCTACTTCAAATAACCGATCCTCGTTAGCGGAGGGTCCACAACCCGTGGAAAGTCTCTAGCGTAAATCGCCCTTCGTTTGAAGTTTGATGGTAAAGGAATACCTCCTCTCTTCAAAACACTCAAATCGGCTCTTTTCTTACCTATCTTGTTGATCTTAAATCGTCCCTAAAATAATGATCGATTAGTAATCTATCTAAATAAATCGATATGATCTAAATTAATAACCTTACTTTGATGATTTGAATGGTCACTTAAAGGTTGTCTTCAACAAAGATATTTGAAAAATCTTTTCAAATGATTGACCTAGGAGAGAAATTAAAAGATCATGATTCTAATTTTGTTAAAGTAAAAGAATTGATGAAAATGATTGATAAAATCTTACTTTGAGTTCTTCAAGGTTAGACTTTGAATAAAAAGAAAAGAATATGATGATTAGGCCTAACAAAAGAGAAGAAATGGTGGTTTCAATATGATGGTTTCGGTTTTGAAAGAAAGAAGAAAGAGACGAAAAGAGAAGGAAAAGAGAAGGAAGAAAAAGAGAAAAAGGAGGAAGATGATGATGGTGATTTCTCAAATGAAAAGAAATGTGTTTAGGAACCTTTGCACATTCGGCCAAGGAAGGAGAAATGAGGAAATTGGTTCTTTGAGCGTTGTAGTTTCGGTTTCAAAAAGAAAAATGGGAGGAAAAAAATAGTATTTGGTTCAAACACAATTGAGGCTAAATCAAAAGCAAAATTGTACCAAAGTGCCTAAGGTACATTCGGCCAAAGTGGGAGTTTTGGAGAAAATTGGTCAAAAGAAGAAAGCCAAAACAAAAAGAAAATTTTTTACCTAAACTCAATGACAAACTCGGCTAGGAGAGCAACTATTGGAGAAATGAGAAAAGATGGACAAACAACAAAAAAATGCAAGACTTTTGGCCAACTTTCCCCAATGGCAAAGCAAAAATTCGACCAATCAATGCCAACATTATCCCTTTTCCTCCTTGTTTCTTCCCCATCAACTCTTGATTTGCTATCAACAATAAACCACTCCCTTTAGCCCTTCATGCCGTCTAGGTTCATGGTCAAATGACCATGAACAAACTCCCAAAACCTTGCCCCATATCATGCCTTTTGTCCCCCTCATCTTATCATCAACTTATGATTCCATACCATAAGTTTCTTAGCTTCCTTTTTCACTTGGTCAAATAGCCAAAAATGAATGAATGCTCATCCACTCTAGAACATTCTTGGCCGACACTTATAGGGAAGAAAGCAAAAATAAAATCCTCCCTAATGCTAGCTAGGAGATTCGAACCTCTCTCCTCAAGCACACATCCATGCATCTTAACCACCTTGCCAATTACTCAATTCATGCTAAATCCTCTTATCATTAATTCTTAAGGCCTAACTTGCTTAGCTCTCTCTAATTAATAGGAATTAAAGTTTTACTAAGCATGCTCTTAATTAATGAAGCTCAAATAACTTCCAAAAATACACTTAATAATAATTAAGCATGCAACTTCATTCAATTAAGAAAAATGCATAGCCCCTAATTATCAGAATGTTACAGTTCTACCCCCTTAAAATAATTTCATCCTCGAAATTACCTGGCTGAAATAAGTGAGGGTATTGCTGTCGCATCGCTTCCTTCGGTTCCTACGAAGCTTCTTCTGATCCATGATTACGCCATAATACCTTGACGAGAGGAACCAACTTTCTCCGTAAAACCTTTACATCTCGTTTCAGAATTTGTATTGGCTCCTCTTCATATGACGAGTCTAATCTTAATTCCACCTCTTCAACTGGCACTACATGAGATGGATCTGACCGATAATGGCGTAACATTGAGACATGAAACACATCGTGCATTTGCTTCAATTCCGAATGCAAATCTAACTGATATGCCATAGATCCGACCCGCTTCACAATCCGATAAGGTCCAATGAACCTAGGGCTTAGTTTCCTTTGCGTCCAAATCTCATCACCTATTTCAAGGTGAAACCTTTAGGAAAACTTGGTCTCCCATTGCATACTCTATTTCTTTCCGCTTTAGATCTGCGTCTGATTTTTGTCATCGGATGCTTCCTTTAACCGAGCCTGGATTATCTTAACCTTTTCTTGATTCACCACTATTTTGGACCCAAAATCGGCGTTCCCTAATTACATCCAATACGTAGGAGTCGACACTTCATTCCATATAATGCTTCATACGGTGCCATCCAGATCTTTGGATTGAAACTGTTGTTGTCGCAATTTCGCCAAGCAGTAAATTCCTCCCAACTTCCTTGAAATCTATCACATCCCCTTAACATATCTTCTAAGATTTGGATTACTCTTTCGATCGAATCGGGACCGAGGATGAAATCTGCGTCTTGAAGTCAATCGGTGCCCAAAGCTTGATGCAATGCTTTCCAAAATCGCGACGTAAATCTCGGATCTCTATCCAAATAATCGACAATGGCACTCCATGCAATCTCACAATCTCAAATACATATAACTTCGCCAATTTCGCAAAGAATAATCAACTGAATCGGGATAAAATGTGCGATTTAAGTCAATCGGTCCACTATCACCCATACTGAGTCTTTCTTAGTAGGCGTGAGAGGAAGCCTACTAACAAAGTCCATGGTGATTCTCTCCCACTTCCACTGTGGAATCTTTATCTAATTTGAAGCAATCCCGATGGTACTTGATGTTCACCTTGACTTGTCGACACGTCAAGCACTTTCCTACAAACTCGTAACTTCTCGCTTAAGTCCGGGCCACCAAAATTGATCTCAGTAAATCTCGGTATAATTTATTTCCTCCGGGATGCATAGCATAGGGGCTACCATGCGATTCTGAAGTATCTTTTGCCTCAACTCCCGATCCTTTGGCATACATACTTTACCTTTGAAGTACAATACCGTCCTTTATTAATACCAAAATCTTCCAATTTCCCACTGTACTGCCAAGCTTTTCACTCAGATCTTTATCTACTAACGCCTCTCTTTCACTTGGTGAACCATGTCGACAACCTAAAGTTACGCCAATAAGCTTCGTCATCGTAAAGACTAAGGTGTGCAAACATCGCCTCAAATCGATACCACTTTTCAACTTAGAGTACCGCCACCACATTACGCCTTGCGGGTGGTACTCGATGGAACGATCGTAGTCTTTCAATAACTCTATCCACCTTCACGCCTCAAATTCGGTTTTTACGAGTCAAGAGATATTTTAGACTTTTGTGGTCCGTAAATATCACCGACTTCTCCCGTATAAGTAATGTCTCCAAACCTTAAGAGCAAAGACTACAACTACCAACTCCAAGTCATCGTCGGGTAATTAACCTCGTGCGGTCTCAATCGCCGAGACGACACGAACTACCTTCCGCCTTGCATCGAATACATCCTAATCACATGTGAGAAGCATCACAATACACGCGAAATCTTTTCACGCTTCGAAGCTAGATCAAACCGGAGCTTGGTCAAAACTTTCTTGAGCTTCTCAAAACTCTCTTGTTGCTTATCACCCACACAAAAGGTACTTCCTTTCTCAACAATTTCGTTAAAGGTGCATTATCGATGAAAATCCTTCAACGAATCTTACGTAGTATCCAAATAAACCCAAGCTGCGAACCTCGATTCACGGACTTAGGTGGTTTCAATCTAATCTGACCTCAATCTTGAGGATCCACCCTTATCCCTTCCGCAGATACCACATGGCCTAAAAATGCAACTTCTTTCAACCAAAATTCACACTTGCTGAATTTGGCATCGCCTTCTTCTCCCTTAAAACTTCGTAACACAATCCGGAGATGCTCATCATGTTCTACTTCGGACTTAGAATACACCAGATGTCATCTATGAATACCACACAACTGATCCAAGTAGAAATGGAAAATTTGGTTCATCATATCCATGAACGCAATTTGGGGCATTCGTCGATCAAATGGCATTACCAAAATTCGTAATGCCCATATCTAGTTCGAAAAGCCGTCTTATAGATATCCGCTTCTTTCACTTTAAGTGATGATACCCGACCTTAGATCAATCTTTGAGAATACCGACTCCTTGTGATCGAACAAGTCGTCGATCCTTGGCAAAGGATATTTGTTCTTGAAGGTCGACTTATTCAACTGTAGGTAGTCTATACACATCCTCATCGATCCGTCCTTCTTTTTCACGAATAGACCTGGTGCTCCCCATGGAGACACACTAGGTCGAATGAATCCACGATCAAGCAACTCCTAAATCTGAGACTTAAGCTCAACCAACTCTTTCGGTGCCATTTTATATGGAGCAATAGAAACTGGCGCCGTTCCAGGCAATAAATCAATCCCGAATTCTACCTCACGATCCGGAGGCAAACCTGAAAGTTTTTCCGGAAAAACATCTACAAATTCCTTCACTGTCCTGACTTCATTAGCAGTTGTCTCCTTAGCCTCCAAAGCATTCACTAACATCAGGAAAGCTTCACATCCCTTTCTAACCATCTTTTCTGCCTTAAGAGCGGATACTACATTAGATAAGTAGTTTCGTCTTTCGCCCATCACTACAACTTCCTTGTCATCAAAAGTTCTTAAAGACATTCTCTTAGTAGCACAATCCACATTTGCACGGTACTTCACAAGCCAGTCCATGCCTAAGATTAGGTCGAATTCTCCAAATGGCAACTCCATTAGATCAGCTGGAAACTGTATCCCTTGAACTTCTAAAGGCACTTCCTTAAAAAGTTTGTCTACAACTCTTTATGCATCCTAAAGGACTAAATCTGATCATCTTCCTAGGTACGCTTTTAGAAGTCACATGCAAAGTCCCGGATACTTCACTAGCGATATAGGAATGAGTTGACCCTATATCTATTAAAGCAATAAAGGGCAACCCGAAATCGAAGCGTCGTGATAACATCAAGTGCGTCCTTTATCTTCTGCGACGAACCGCATACACCGACACAGGTACATCTCGCCTCGAGCTACCACGCCTCTGCTCGAAGTTCCACGGCCTCTACGAGCCATTACCCTTCCATTTGGACCACGACCCTTATCGAGTCAGTCGTCAAACTCACACCGATTAGCACCCTGACTTGCTGGACGATTCTTTTCTAAGTTCATCGGGCAATCCTTGATCATGTGATCCTTCGAACCGCACTTGAAACATCCACCGGTCTTTTTCCAACATTCTCCCGAGTGCATTTTCCCACATTGAGAACAAGTACGATTTTGTCCTCCCGAAGCAGTCTGTTGACCTCGCGGTCCTTCATTTCTTGATTTCTTCTGAAAATTCTCGGACGACCCTGAGGACCCAAAGCTTCTCTTATTCTTGCTTTGGCCTCTGTCCCGATTACATCTCTCGGTCGCTTTAGCCTCTTGACAATCTTGCCCTTTCCACTAAGATTGCAAAGTCTCTTTCACGGTGTGGAGCAATCATCACTCGAAGCTCATCTCTTAGTCCATCTTCAAATCGATGCAGTTCATATTCCGTAGCCACTATCCTCCGGCATAACGGCTAAGTCACAAAAATTCGCTTCATATTCACTATCGACTTATTTTCTTGGACCAAATTCGAAATGTCTTCCTCACGGAGTCGATGTAGCTAGCTCCAACATACTTTCCTTTGAATTTCACTTTAAATACCCCAATCGAGACGATCCACGGGGTACTCTCCTTGATAGTGAGCCACCACGATAGGCTTCATCACGGAGAAGTGAAATAGCACCTTTCAATTTCTCTTCATCGGTCATGGTCTATATCGTCCATGATCCTCTCACCGCCTCCAACCAATATTCAGCTACATTAGGAGCTACTCCGGATACTCCTCTCGAAAACCTCGGCTCCATTCGATCTTAGTCTCTCAGCTACTAACTTTCGAGACCCATTACGTGAACTAGCTTCGCTACTGTTCTAAAACTTCAAAAGACCTGACTTGTGATATCTGCGTCACCTCCATCATTTTGCTCTTGAAAGTCCACCCCAACAGCCGGTGGTGGAGCTTTATTTTCAGAACCTTGACCAGATCGAACTGGTTCCGACACAGCCATCCTTCCTCGTCCACATACACGACGTCCACGTCCCCTAGAGCTCATGTCTACTATGTATCTTATCTGTTTTTACGAAAAGTCTTATGTATTAGAGTCTTTTCACTTCTTATTAAAGGAAAGTTTTATGAAACAGATATTCAGTAGTTTTTTCCGTAGTAGCACACAAACACCTAAGGTCCATGTCTCTAAAGTATAGTTTAAGTTTAAACTATCATACACATCACGTGTCGATAAAGTACATACCGATGGATCTGGCCGAGAACTTCGAGTGCCATGCTCTTATAAAATCATTTAACTTAAGAAAACTTTCAAAAAGTCATTTGGGCCAACTTTTGAAAACGTTGTGGGCTTCAAAACCCAAGGCCGAGAGTTTAAATCTGGGCTCTGATACCAAGCTGAAACACCCCAAACCCGACCCAAAAAGCCTAACCGATTTGGTATGTTCCTCGAGTAAAACTTTAGTTTGAATATCGTTTTGTTCAAGAAAACTTGATGATTTTAAGTAAAACGGATTAACTTAAAGATCGAGTTGGGCTTAGTTGAAAAATAGATTTGTATTTTCTTAAAACATATTTATATATATTCTTGACAAAAACCTTTTTAAATTATTTATTGAAAACCATCTACTTATTTAATAGTTATTGTTCATGGTAAAATAAAAGTAAATCCAAACACAAAATCTAAAAGTAGTTTATAGTGGACTTATTACAAAAATAACAAACCCAAAATAAAGTCTAAGTAATAAAATTTAAATTAATAAGTTTAAGTTGGGAAATCTCCACAATACTTGATACTGACGTTGGCAACCTCGAAATCCTTCATCAATTCGATCCATCGCACTATGAATTATCCGAAAAGTTTATCCCACAAAAGGGTGAGTCATAAACTCAATGTATAACACATACATTAAAAGGTCTATTTTATCATATGATTTAAGTCCAAAAATTTCACATATGGCCATAGGCCCATTTAACTCATTTTTAGCCCAAAGGCCCATTTAGCTCATATTTAGCCCAAAGGCCCATTTAGCTCATATTTAGCCCAAAGGCCCATTTCATAGCAGATCAAATAATAAACATTCAATATTACATGGTTATGTATATGAAATGAAATGCAAGCCCGGCCCACCTAAATATCCATCCGCTACACACCACCCGTACCAACCAACACACCGTGGGGATTACTAAATCGACCCTCCATCCGCTACACACCATCGAAGGCGCTTCTTTGCATCAACATGCACATCGCCTTATAATATTGTGGCAAAGCCACCAAAGCAGATGTGACCAAGTCACCGATCAAGTCCAAATTTTAAATACGTGACCAAGTCACCAGATTCACATATGTGACCAAAGTCACCGGAGTTCAAATATGTGACCGAGGTCACCGGAGTCAAATATGTGACCAAGTCACCGAGTCAAATATGTGATCGAAGTCACCTAAATGTGGTAAAACCACCGAATACTTCCTCCTTTATCAACAATACCTATATGCCCATGCACATACATATCAAATCGATTTTCATGCTATTTACCCCACAAAACATAATATAATCATACTCATTTCATATTTATGCATATAGCAAAATAAATGTAATATTGGGGTAAACATACGAATTTTGTATACCAATGATTGGTATCCACAAACAAACATATTGTCATATAATCACTTTTTAAAATATAGATCTATGGAAATTTTAATGTAAGGTTACACACCTAGAGACAAGTGAGAACAATGCTCTCTCGCTCATCAACACCTATTTGATTAACACGCTTGGTTAGTATACACTATTGCTAATAAAATTGTACTTATTGACGAGATCTAATTCCTTACCCTCGAATTCTCGAATGATGAGTTATTTGTGGTTTTCTCCACTAGATGGATCAAAACCCACCGATATTCCACCAACGTAAAGTGGTTCGGTTGTTAGACTACTTCAAATAATCGATCCTCGTTAGCGGAGGGTCCACAACCCTATGGAAAGTCTCTAACACGACATCGCCTTTCGTTTGAAGTTTGATGGTAAAGAATACCTCCTCTCTTCCAAACACTCAAACGGCTCTTTTCTTACCTATCTTGTTGATCTTAAATCGTCCCTAAAATAACGATCGATTAGTAATCTATCTAAATAAATCGATATGATCTAAATTAATAACCTTACCTTGATGATTTCGAATGGTCACTTAAAGGTTGTCTTCAACAAAGATCTTTGAAAAATCTTTTCAAATGATTCGGCCTAGGAGAGAAATTAAAAGATCATGATTCTAATTTTGTTAAAGTAAAAAGAATTGATGAAAATGATTGATAAAATCTTACTTTGAGTTCTTTAAGGTTCAGCTTTGAATAAGAAGAAAAGAATATGATGATTCGGCCTTAACAAAAAGAGAAGAGAAATGGTGGTTTCAATATGATGGTTTCGGTTTTGAAAGAAAGAAGAAAGAGAATGAAAAGAGAAGGAAAAGAGAAGGAAGAAAAAGAGAAAAGGAGGAGAAGATGATGATGGTGATTTCTCAAATGAAAAGAAATATGTTTAGGAACCTTTGCACATTCGGCCAAGGAAGGAGAAATGAGGAAATTGGTTCTTTGAACTTTGTAGTTTCGGTTTCAAAAGAAAAATGGGAGAAAGAAAATAGTATTTGGTTCAAACACAATTGAGGGCTAAATCAAAAGCAAAATTGTACCAAAGTGCCTAAGGTACATTCGGCCAAAGTGGGAGTTTTGGAGAAAATTGGTCAAAAGGAGAAAGCCAAAACAAAAGAAATTTTTTACCTAAACTCAATGACAAATTCGGCTAGGAGAGAAACTATTGGAGAAATGAGAAAAGATGGACAAACAACAAAAAAATGCAAGACTTTTGGCCAACTTTCCTCTTTAATGGCAAAGCAAAAATTCGGCCAATCAATGCCAACATTATCCCCTTTTTCCTCCTTGTTTCTTCCCCATCAACTCTTGATCTGCTATCAACAATAAACCACTCCTTTAGCCCTTCATGCTGTCTAGGTTCATGGTCAAATGACCATGAACAAACTCCCAAAACCTTGCCCCATATCATGCCTTTTGTCCCCTCATCTTATCATCAACTTATGATTCCATACCATAAGTTTCTTAGCTTCCTTTTCACTTGGTCAAATAGCCAAAAATGAATGAATGCTCATCCACTCTAGAACATTCTTGGCCGACACTTATAGGAAGAAAGCAAAATAAAATCCTCCCTAATGCTAGCTAGGAGATTCGAACCTCTCTCTCAAGCACACATCCATGCATCTTAACCACCTTGCCAATTACTCAATTCATGCTAAATCCTCTTATCATTAATTCTTAAGGCGAACTTGTTAGCTCTCTCTAATTAATAGGAATTAAAGTTTTACTAAGCATGCTCTTAATTAATGAAGCTCAAATAACTTCCAAAAATACACTTAATAATAATTAAGCATGCAACTTCATTCAATTAAGAAAATGCATAGCCCCTAATTATCGAATGTTACACTAGGTTAATTAACGAAATATTTTTCTCACTTAATAACCCCCTAGAATAGCGATAAATCAAACTATAAATTCCCATATTAGGTTTCACCCTAATCCGGAAAAATCTCGTCACCCTATCTCTAGGCGCGCTGACGACTTAAGCTTAATTATGCTAGATCTATTCTTAAGTAGGGACTTTTGCTCCTCCACCTAAGAACATCTGACTTGAATTAATATCCGGAAACATTAACACAAGAATTAAGCACGCATAATTAAGAACAAATTAAGTATTTATCATATAATTAGAAGACAAGAACAAGATTTATCTAGGTTTCATCCCTTGGTATCTCAAGGATTTAGTTCATAATGATAAAATAAAACATCTCAAGAGAAAAGATAAAACAAAACATAAGAAATCCCTAAAACCCTCAAGGAATTGAAGGAGAGATCATTGTCTTGAGTAGAATTTGACTTCTTGAGATGGATCAAATGGCTATCTTGAGTGATTCTCACAAATCGCCTTCAGCAAACTGGCTTGGCCTAGCTGACTGCCTAACTAACCACCCCCTTTCAGGTTACACTTAGGGTCTTTATATAGGCTCTTAGAATGCATTTCTTTCTCCCTAAGTATCCATTTCTGAGTGAAATTCCTCTTTTCCACGACAGGGACACGACCATGGCACACACCCGTGTAAATCGACTTCAGGTCGTGTTTCGATTCTGTTGATTGAGGCACAGTCGTGTAAATTGAAGTCCAGGCCGTATTTCAGTTTTGTTGATCGAGGCACAGTTGTGTAAATCATGGTCAACCCGTGTGAAGTAAATTGACGAGACACGACTGTTTGGCTTGAAGTCTAGGCCGTGTCAATTTTTACTTTGGCAAAAATTGGCTCGTTTTAAGCCCATTTCTCATTTTTTTCATCCTCGGGTGCTTTCCTGAGTATAAAATATGAAAAGAGAGGATTAAGAGCACCTTTTTACATAAATCAAGGGCTAAATCATCCAAAAGCATGCTAAATATGGGGTTAAAATATGTTACTTTTACGGTTTATAAAGCAGATCAATGATATGCGTTAGCTACGCTCGCATTACTATCTAATCTGGCATTTCATCGCATATTTGTCTTTATATTCTTGCATTGCACAACAACTTATACACTAGCCTTGTTGCGTAATATCAGAGTGGTAGTTTAATCGCATCTTCAGAGCCTTTAATACCCAGAGGGTCGTGGGCAATCTTAATACCCAAAGGGTCGTAGACTTTACTGAAATTGGTATGGCGGATTACAACATTGCACAGTACCGCATGTACGTTAGCCACGCTACTACGACTATCTAATCTGGCAGCTCAGCTGCAAATTTCTGTCTGTGCTGCATTCGGTACGACTTGTAAGTGTAGGGATGGGTGGGTTGATTAAATCCCCACAGAAAGTGTAGGGTTGGACGAAGAGGTGTGTTGGCTGGATGGGTGGGTTTATTTTATACCTCATTTGCACTCATATGCATCTGATTGAATCTGTTTGACTGAATGTGATACTGTGACTGGAAGTGACTGTACTGTTCGGCTGTAATGTTTGATTGATCTATTTGACTGAATGTGTTACTGTGGCTGAATGTGATTGACTGTTCGACTGAAAGGCACTCGTGCCTAAGAGAATTCTGTAGACTTGACTGCTACTGTACTGAGATGGGCTAAGGCCCAAATTGATAGTGATTTTGAAAGGGCTTAGGCCCAGACTGTAACTGTTAAGGATTATTGCTACTGTATGACTATTAAGTACATTGCTATTTGTTTGATTTTGGGCAAATTCACTCAACTGTTAGCCGTCTATAAGTAATTTCTGGTTCTGAACTGCTTCTAATTCTTTGTTTCTGCTTTTGTAGTTTAGTTGGTTTGATCTCACACTGAGCTCGAGTAGCTTACCCCCTCTTCTGTTTCCCTTTCAGGTATAGTTCTGGATTCTGTAGTGGGCTCAGTACGCGGAGGTCTCGGACAGGCTTGTGAACCGCAATTGAGCAGTTTGTGTTTTCTAGTTTTTACATTTGGTTTTAAACTGTAAAGATTTATAATACTGTGGTACCATTATTGTTTTAAACTTTATTCATACATTATGTTTTGTTACGTTTGTGAACGGTATTTTTAAACAATTAAACGTTTTGGTTTGTTTTGAGATAAATATTTTCAGAAATGGGATTTTAAACGACTTGTAACATCCAAGGTTTAGGGGCTATGCAGTTTGAGTATAATTTAGGTGTTGGAAGGTTTTTGGGTGTGCTTGGATGTGTTTAGAGGATTTAAGAATGCTTGGATGAAAGGAGAAGGCTTTGGAAAATTTTAGATTTTTAGTGTAAAAAGGGGAAATAGGGCAAGAAGGCCTTAAAATAAATTGGTGGAATTTAGGACACAAGAAACAGTTGGGTGGAGTGGCATGCTACCGCTTGGAGCACCGGAAGGTGACGCCTAAGGGAGCAGGGTTCGATTTGCTAAAGCAGTAATTTTGTTTTATTTTTAAGGCCGACCAAAGGATCGGGCTAAGTAGGCCTTAAAAATTAATGGCCAGGTTGGTGGACATGGAAGTTTAGTTGGCAAAGTGGCTCTCATGCGCCACTTAGGCGACTGGAGGAGAGAAAGGGCGCAGGTTCGAGGGCTGGAGCGGCATTTTTTGGCATTTTTATTTTGTTATGTGGTGATGGGCTGAAGTAGGAAGGGTTTAAAAATAAATGTTGGGGCTTTTTGACATGAAAGGTGGGTTAGCCGAATGGTCTGGGCGCTACTTGGCTGCTGGTTTCCCCCAGGTCCTATGTTCGAACCTTGGAGGCTGCAATTGGGTTTTTATTTCTTTTTCTTTGGCTTTTTGCTAATTGGACGGCACATGGGAGCTTCTTTAGATAAGGATTAGACTAATGTTGTTTAGTCATTTTTTTTTTTGAATTCATGGTGGATAGCTCTTGTTATTTTATGATTTTAGATAATTATAGGATTATAATTAGTTTATCTTTTATTTTTTTTAGTGATAAAGTTATAAAATAAGAAGGGAATTTGGATTGGAATTATAAAGGAAGTGGTGGCCGGTCAAAGGTGTTGGTAGTGTTTAAATTCGGCTGGAAGGGTGATCTTTTGGTATTTTCATTATTATTTTATCTACTTCGTTATCTTTTAGGATTATTATTATTAATTAGAGATAATGGTTGTTATTGGGTTATTGTTTTGATTTGATAAAGAGATAAAGTATGGATAAAATAGTAAGGGATTGGATTAATTCAAATTAAATTGAATTAATGGCCATAGGTAGTGGCCGTATGCTATAAATGGGGGGGTAGAATGCCGAATTATTCTTTTAGTCTCTTACCGAAAAGTTGTAAATTGTGTCTCCTAAATTTTGCTAGTAGCCGAATATTCACTTGAACCCCCTAAACCTCATTCTGTTTACTTCGATTTCTTTTGTTCTTAGTTCTCCTAAAAATTCCCCTATTCACGTTGTTCTACATTTTAATTGTTGACCGAATACGAACATTCGCATTTCTTTTACTTTCTTTCATCACTTTGCAAGCCGAATCTCTCCCTTTTATTGCCGAAATCTTCTTTTCCATTTATCTTCATCTTGACCGAATATTTGTGTGGGGGTGATCTCGTTGGGCTATTTCTCAATCGGTTGGAGTGACCAGCGTGAGGGAGCAATTAGGGGCTGTTTGAATTCGGTTACTCATCAAGGTAAGTAAGTGCTAATATTCGGCCAAAGGGGCCTTTTCCATGGATTTTGGTTTTAGCCGATTCTAATATCGTAATGAGGATTTTGGAAACTTGAGAAGATCGGTGGTGTTTGGGATCCCAGTAAAAGGGTAAGTGATTCATTGGTAATCGGCCTTAGGCCATTGTATGTGTTTATGTGTTGACCAAGTGGTGGCTATGATCTTTTAGGGCCAAATCGACAAGAGTAAAGAGAAGCCTTTGGGATCTCGATTCGTTTGATGAGGATGTATAGTTTATGGTTTATTCGTTTGAGATCGGTATTAATCGTGTGTTGATTAGATATCGTTATGGATGCCGAGTGCCGTTCAAGAGGGCAAAGGAAAACTCCCATCCCGAAGTTCAAGAAGAGGTTGGTTTCAGCTATTCGGGATTGGCCACCGGGGTGTGGGCGTGCAGCAGAAAACTATAGGCAGATAGCCGTAGTCTCACTAAGCGATAGCATCGGGATCGAGGGTTTAGAGCTTCAGGTTATAAGGTGTGTAGTTAGCCATTGTTTCCGGGATTTGTAGGATCTCTGTTGTGCTATATATTTACTAATGAATGCAGTACCATATGTGAAATGGATACCCTTAAGGGGTATGATGATGACCAGGTTAGTAGCAAATTGGTTAATATGTGATAATTGATATTTTAATATGTGAGTATGCCTATGATTGTGAATGACATGCACATGCATCATCTTGTCATTATATCATGTTACATGTGCATGGGTGGGTTAAGAAAGAAGGTATGCTGGTGTACTTGAGTGCGTGGTTGATGTCGACTTTGTGCTACATCGTGGATTGGCGCCGACCGAGGTCGCGTTGTGGATCTTTGCGATTTAGTTCGTGTGGTTACCTTGGTCGATATCGACTTATGCCATATCGTGGCTTGATGGGTTGCTATGTGCTCCATCGTGGTTTGATGTTAGCTACGTGCTACATCGTGGATGGCATTAGTTGCCTTTAGGAGGGAAAAGGAGAGGGTGATTCGATAATCCCCGGTGTGTGGTAAATTTGGATAAGGGGTGTGTAGCGGATGGACATTAGGATTGGGTTGGGTATCATGATTGCATGGTTTTGTATGAAATGATATGGAAATGGGCCAAGCCCAAGATGACATGTGGATAGGTATGTTTTGAGAACATACGTGGAAATGGGCCAAGCCCGTGATCGGTGGGTGATGAGAAAAGGGTCTAGCCAAAGGCTTGAATATGATTTGATTGTGGGCCAAGCCGGCATCGTGGTAATGTCTATATGTTTACATGTTGCATTTGATAATTGGGTTGATTTGTGGCTAACATGTGGGTGGATATCGATGGTTTAATTACACACCGAGTCCGTGTGACTCACCAATTATTTATCCAACATCGCAGTGACTTGTTGATCGGACCGAAGTCGGAGAGGATGCAAGGTGGCCCATGCGAAGGAGATTGATTTAATTATTTTAAGTAATTTTAACACTAAGCATTTTGTTTAGTATTGGTTGTAATAAGGGCCACTTTTGATTAAAGTACTCTATTTATAGTTGATAAAGGTTATATCGCATTTAGTGATATTTTTACAAATGATTTATTTTATAATAAATTGTAATAAAGTTTTAATTCAAACCAAGCTTATATTATTTATTAATTTTTAAATGGACATGAATTTGAGTTAACAAATTTTCAAGTTTTATTCTAAAGTTAAAGATTTTCAGCCGTCTTTTCGCAGTGACAGAACCGGATCCGGTCTAGACTCGTGGGTCGGGTTTGGGGATGTTCTGATTTGGTATCAGAGCCCGGTTCAAAACTCGACTTTGAGGGTTTTGGGCCCAAAAACATTTTCAAAATGGGCTTTTTGAAAAATGGGCTTTTATAAAAAGTTTTCGAGTTATTCGGCATGGCACTGTACCTCCGGCCCAAGTCCACCAAGTAAGTACTTGGACTTTTGAAGTGACTTGTTGATATGAATTGTTATGGGATTGTTTGGGCTTGTAGACTAGAATATTAAGGCTATTGGACCACTAGGATTAGTTTACTCAAACATATGCATAAGACTTAAAGATTACTAAACAAACACGTGAAGTAAGTCACGAGTTAAGGTGTGGTAATCATCATGCGCATGTCAGGAGTGGTATTCATGAAGAGCTTGGTATTTAAGCGGTCCTAGCGACTCACCTCCTCTTTACTCGAATCCTACAGTGCGTAGCTACTGTTCACCTTAACCAAGAGGACTTGTTCATAAAGCTAATCGATTATTAAAACCCGAAAGGAATTAGCCTTGCTATTTTTAAACCTTCAGTTTTAAAATTTTTCAAACTTACCCTTTGATTTGTGAAGCCCTAAATCTGAAAGACACTCGTTGATTTACAAAATTTCCCAAAATGCCCTAGTGGCAAAATTACAAAAATGCCCTTGTGTTATAAAATTACTGTATTACCCTCAACTTTTGAAAAAAAATTCTCACTCTACGAAATACCAAAATCTTGAGGTTTCAAAATATTAAGGTACCCTGGTTTGGGAAAATTTACGAAAATACCCCTGTGTTGAAAATTACTAAAATACCCTTGACTTTTAAAATTTTTAGTTTAACCCTAATTTTAATAAAATTCTCTTACTTTGTAAAAGTATCCAATTTTCTGTATTTCAGAATAATATCCTGACTTTGGAAATTTACAAAATTACCCTGATTGATAAATTACCAAAATACCCCTGGTTTTCAAAATCCTGTTATACCTTCAATTGGCGAAATTTTCAGAAATACTCTTCAGTTTTGGGAATTTTAAAAAAGATGCTGACTTATTAAAGTTTTTGGAATTGCTTTGGTTTATTACCGAAATACCCCTGTAGGAAAATGACAAAAATACCCCTGGGGTAGAAACGGGCAGAAATGTCTGAATAGTGAATGTCTTTTTGATGATGAATGAATGTGCCCTAGTGAGGAACGAAGGTGATTCTCTGAATTAGGGTAGCGAACTCAAACTGAACCTCTGTGTGATCGAAAGAACTACTTCTAAAATCTTTCATTCATAAAATATGCTCGTGGTTAAATAGTGGAACCAAATTTCTAATGCATAAAACTTGTTAATCAGATTAAATCGCGACGATAGAGATGAGTTCTAGGGGCCTTGTAGAGGTAGAATGGCGACATCGTAACCGATAGGTCCGCCATGGGTCAGAAAGTGAAGTGCCGCCAGCAGTGGACGTAGAGGAGCAAGATCAGACAGGAGAAGATGACGTAGTATCGCGGGCCATGTTACGAGTGCTAGAGCGAGTAGCAGGAGTTAGTAGGGGAAATGGAACTCGAAGTCAAGATTTCGGAAGGCTTAGATCGAGCGGGCCGAGGTCTTTAGAGGAGTGTCGAGTAGCTCTAATGTAGCGAATCTTGGCTAGAAGCGATCGAAAGAATCATGGACGATTTGGACCGCACTAATGAAGAAAAGTCAAGGGTCTTTGTTTCATTACTTGCAGACAAGCTTATCGTTAGTGGCTCACCGTCAAACAAGGTGTATCGGCAGATCGATTCGGATTTGGATTTCTTTAAGGCCAAGTTTGAAGGGAATGCGTAGGAGCCGCTTATTTGGACTCGCAGCGAAAGCGTTCTAAATCTAGTGCAAGGGAATAAGTCGATAGTGGAGTATGAAGTGAATTTGTGTGGCTAAGTCAAGACGCCAAAGGAATCGTAGCTCCGATTATGAAAGGAGTGTTCGATTCAAGATGGGCTACGAGATGAGTTATGGAGTTGATCGCTCCGCAGAGAGAAAGGAACCGCCATTTTGGTGGAGAAAGCTCGAATCACTGAAGAGGTTAAGAAGACTATCAGAGAGAACTGAGAGAAGGATAGGAACGAGAATAAGAGAAATGTTGGACCATCAAGATCGTTTGGTAATGTCCAAAAAGACCAAGGACCGAGAACCTTGTACGTGCACTTGTACCAAATGATCTAATCATTCATGTGTTAAGTGTGGAGAACCCATTTAGGAGAGTGTTGGGGAAATAGTAAAGAATGCTTTCGGTGCGGATCTAAGGCACATCTGGTTAAGAATTGTCCTCGAGCGACAAGGGGTCGTGGTTCGAGCCATGGAGGGAATGGTTCCAATCAAAGTTAACCAAGGATGTGATATCAGGTAAGTTCCTTTACTTTGGTACATGCTTTAATTACTTTGCTTGCTTATGAGTTAGCCCTTTTCTGTGTTGCTAAGGGAGGTGTTTGGAATTTTGAGTGCAAACTTAGAGGCGTGGTTTGGAAGTATGATAGATAAAGATCGAGTCTTGCAGAGGCGTAGAATGGCGAAGTTATGACTATCCTAGTAATAAGTAATTTCGAGGACTAAATTATTTTTAAGGGGGTAGAATTGTAACATCAAGGTTTAGGGGTTATGCAGTTTGAGTATAATTTAGGTGTTGGAAGGTTTTTGGGTGTGCTTGGATGTGTTTAGAGGATTTAAGAATGCTTGGATGAAAGGAGAAGGCTTTGGAAAATTTTAGATTTTTAGTGTAAAAAGGGGAAATAGGGCAAGAAGGCCTTAAAATAAATTGGTGGAATTTAGGACACAAGAAACAGTTGGGTGGAGTGGCATGAGGCGCTGCTTGGAGCCTGGGAAGGTGACGCCTAAGGGAGCAGGGTTCGAGTGCTAAGGCAGCAATTTTGTTTTATTTTTATGTCACCAAAGGATCGGGCTAAGTAGGCCTTAAAATTAATGGCGAGTTGGTGGACATGGAAGTTCGGCTTAGCAAAGTGGCTCTCATGCTCCACTTAGGCACCTGGAGGAGAGAAAGGGCGAGTTCGAGGGTTTGGGCGGCATTTTTGGCATTTTTATTTTGTTATGTGGTGATAGGCTGAAGTAGGAAGGGTTTAAAAATAAATGTTGGGGCTTTTTGACATGAAAGGTGGGTTAATGCCGATGGCACAGGCGCTACTTGGTCTTTGGTTTCCCAGGTCCTATGTTCGAACCTTGGAGGCTGCAATTGGGTTTTTATTTCTTTTTCTTTGGCTTTTTGCTAATTGGACGGCACATGGGAGCTTCTTTAGATAAGGATTAGACTAATGTTGTTTAGTCATTTTTTTTGAATTCTACCGGTGGATAGCTCTTGTTATTTTATGATTTTAGATAATTATAGGATTATAATTAGTTTATCTTTTATTTTTTAGTGATAAAGTTATAAAATAAGAAGAATTTGGATTGGAATTATAAAGGAAGTGGTGGCCGGCCAAAGGTGTTGGTAGTGTTTAAATTCGTCTGGAAGGGTGATCTTTTGGTATTTTCATTATTATTTTATCTACTTAGTTATCTTTTAGGATTATTATTATTAATTAGAGATAATGGTTGTTATTGGGTTATTGTTTTGATTTGATAAAGAGATAAAGTATGGATAAAATAGTAAGGATTGGATTAATTCAAATTAAATTGAATTAGTGGCCATAGGTAGTGGTAGTATGCTATAAATGGGGGGTAGAATGTCGAATTATTCTTTTAGTCTCTTCTTGAAAAGTTGTAAATTGTGTCTCCTAAATTTTGCTAGTAGTAGAATATTCACTTGAACCCCCTAAACCTCATTCTGTTTACTTCAATTTCTTTTGTTCTTAGTTCTCCTAAAAATTCCCCTATTCACGTTATTCTACATTTTAATTGTTGACCTAATCTGAACATTCTCATTTCTTTTACTTTCTTTCATCACTTTGCAATGATCTCTCCTTTTATTGTCAAATCTTCCTTTTCCATTTATCTTCATCTTGACCGAATATTTGTGTGGGGTGATCTCGTTGGGCTATTTCTCAATCGGTTGGAGTGACCGGTGTGAGGGAGCAATTAGGGTCGCTTGAATTCGGTTACTCATCAAGGTAAGTAAGTGCTAATATTCGCCAAAGGGCCTTTTTCCATGGATTTTGGTATTAGCCGATTCTAATATCGTAATGAGGATTTTGGCAACTTGAAGATCGGTGGTGTTTGGGATCCGAGTAAAAGGGTAAGTGATTCATTGGTAATCGGCCTTAGGCCATTGTATGTGTTTATGTGTTGACCAAGTGGTGGCTATGATCTTTTAGGGCCAAATCGACAAGAGTAAAGAAGCCTTTGGGATCTCGATTCGTTTGATGAGAAGGATGTATAGTTTATGGTTTATTCGCTTGAGATCGGTATTAATCGTGTGTTGATTAGATATCGTTATGGATGCGAAAAGCTACCAAGAGGGCAAAGGAAAACTCCCATCCCAAGTTCAAGAAGAGGTTGGTTTCAATTTGTCGGATTGGCCACCGGGTGTGGGCGCAAAGCAGAAAACTATAGGCGATAGTAGTAGTCTCACTAAGCGATAGCATCGAGATCGAGGTTTAGAGCTTCAGGTTATAAGGTGTGTAGTTAGCCATTGTTTAGGAATTGTAGGATCTCCATTGTGCTATATATTTACTAATGAATGCGATTACCATATGTGAAATGGATACCCTTAGGGGTATGATGATGACCAAAGTTAGTAGCAAATTGGTTAATATGTGATAATTGATATTTTAATATGTGAGTATGCCTATGATTGTGAATGACATGCACATGCATCATCTTGTCATTATATCATGTTACATGTGCATGGGTGGGTTATGAAAGAAGGTGCGGTGTACTTGATGCGTGGTTGATGTCGACTTTGTGCTACATCGTGGATTGGCGCCGACCGAGGTCGCGTTGTGGATCTTTGCGATTTAGTTCGCGTGGTTACCTTGATCGATATCGCTTATGCCATATCGCGGCTTGATTGGTTGCTATGTGCCCCATCGTGGTTTGATGTTAGCTACGTATACATCGTGGATGGCATTGGTTGCCTTTAGGAGGGAAAAGGAGAGGGTGATTCGATAATCCCCGGTGTGTGGTAGGTCGGATAAGGGGTGTGTAGCGGATGGACATTAGGATTGGGTTGGGTATCATGATTGCATGGTTTTGTATGAAATGATATGGAAATGGGCCAAGCCCAAGATGACATGTGGATAGGTATGTTTTGAGAACATACGTGAAATGGGCCAAGCCAGGTGATCGGTGGATGATGAGAAAAGGGTCAGCCCGCTTGAATATGATTTGATTGTGGGCCAAGCCGGATCGTGGTAATGTCTATATGTTTACATGTTGCATTTGATAATTGGGTTGATTTGTGGCTAACATGTGGGTGGATATCAGTGGTTTAATTACACACTGAGTCCGTGTGACTCACCCAATTATTTATCCAACATCGCAGGTGACTTGTTGATCGGACCGAGTCGGAGAGGATGCAAGGTGGCCCATGCAGAAGGAGATTGATTTAATTATTTTTAAGCAATTTTAACACTAAGCATTTTGTTTAGTATTGGTTGTAATAAGGGCCACTTTTGATTAAAGTACTCTATTTATAGTTGGTAAAGGTTATATCGTACTTAGTGATATTTTTACAAATGATTTATTTTATAATAAATTGTAATAAAGTTTTAATTCAAACCAAGCTTATATTATTTATTAATTTTTAAGTGGACATGAATTTTAGAGTTAACAAATTTTCAAGTTTTATTCTAAAGTTAAAGATTTTCAACTGCCTTTCCAAGCGATGTAATCCGGATCCGGTCTAGACTCGTGGGCCGGGTTTGGGGATGTTACACGACTGCTTTTTTTTAAATTGTCCTTCGATTACTTCGGGGATCAAAGTAGCATCATGGATTCGGTCTAGACTTCTAGGCTGGGTTTGGGGGTGTTACATTAACGATCCTCTCCTTTCTCCACAGGGATTACTGATGGTCACAAAGCTAACTATAAATAAGGAAAAGGCAAGCGCACCTATCGAATAATAGTATAGCTACGGTGAGTAAAGATATCGTATCCACGAGTACTAAAAGTATTAGTAATTACTATTTTTCAATTATTTAGCTGACAAATTGGAGTGATGTGTTTTAATCTAAAATTACTAAACTAATTTAACTAAAAATGCAATAGAGAATGAACCAATGAAATAACCGAATCTTATCCAATAAGAGAGACAATACCCGGGAAAGAATCCACCTAGACTTTATCTATTATTATGAATCTGAATTAAACGATTTATTCACTAGTGTATTGATCCATAGAAATGCCTAAATTATGTTAATATCTCTTTCGAGAGTAAGAACAACTGATTCTAGATTGATTAATTGAAATCTCTTTCTAATTGAAACTCCTATCATCACATTAACTCGATCTATGTTGTCCTATTTCTAGGATCGCATGCAACTCTATTCAATTATGCTAGATCTACTCTTAAATAGGGACTTTTCCTCCACTGAATTAAGTACATTAAACATGAATTAATATCCCAAAAATATTGGAACAAGAAATAAGCATACGTAATTGATGAGTCACTAAACTAACTAAACTCACGACAAAGGCATGCGCACCTATCAAATAGTAGTACAGCTGTAGTGAGTCGGGAATATCGTATCCACGAAGACTAAAAGTACTTGTAATTACTATCTTTTTATTATCTAGCCTATAAATTAAAAGGGATGTTTTCAATCTAAATTTAACTAAACTAATTATTAAGAACGCGATAGAAAATAGAATGAGAAAATACTTAATTATAACTAAAGAAAAGGACAATACCCAGGAAGGAACCCACTTAGACTTCACTTATTATTTGGAATTTGAAGTAGACGATTTATTCACTTGTCTTGATTCGTAGAAATCCCTAATTTATGTTAATATCTCTGTCAAGAATAAGAACAAATGACTCTAGGTTGATTAATTGAAATCTCTTTCTAATTAAAACCCTTATTGTCGCATTAACTCGATATATAGATTCCGCTATTAGATTTGACTCTAATTTGGTAGATTGATGTCGTCCTATTTTTAGTATTGCATGCAACTCCACTCAATTATGCCATATCTACTCTTAAACAAGGACTTTTGCTCACTGAAATAAGCACAT
Organism: Gossypium rotundifolium; assembly: GCA_025506655.1. Lineage (NCBI taxonomy): Eukaryota > Viridiplantae > Streptophyta > Magnoliopsida > Malvales > Malvaceae > Gossypium > Gossypium rotundifolium. The sequence continues at coordinate 166,276,868 of CP106734.1, read as the reverse complement.
CAATCATGAATTAATATCCTGAAAACATTAAAACATGAAATAAGTACACATAATTAAGAATAAGAATAATTATTTATCATATAATCTAGAAATTAAATAATAAGATCCATCGTAGGTTTCATCATCCCTAGGTATCTAGGAATTTAGTTTATACTTTGGGAGGAAAACATCTCAAAATTAGGAAAATAACAAAACATAAAAAAACCCAAAAACTTCTAGAGAAATTGAATGGAGATATTCAATCTTGAAGGAGATCCTACTTCTGAGTTGATTCTGACGGCGTTCTTTGAGTAATTTCTTTGTTCTACTCTGCATCCTCCTTTAGGTTTTCTTCTAGTGTGTATTTATAAACTTTAGAATGCTTAGAAACCCTAAAAATTGACTTTTTCTATGTGTTAAGGAAACAAGGTTCAAAATCGACACAGGCTGGCACATGGGCTTATGGCCAGCCCGTGTGGCTCACATGGGCATGTGCTCAGCCTGTGTGAGAATGCCCAGGTCGTGTGGTTCCTAAAAATAGCTCATTTTGTCTGATTTTTGCCCGTTTTCCCTTTTTCTCCACTATGCTAAGTATAGAAACATCAAATTAAAGGATTAGGAGCATCAAACTTACTAAATTAAATAATAAATCATCCAAAAGCACATCAAGAATGGGATTAAAACATGTTACTTTTATAACTTATCAAATATTCCCACACTTAAGCGTTTGCTTGTCCTTAAGCAAAATCCTCAACTCACAATTAAAACTAGCCTTTCTCAACTCATAATTCTCATCAATAATGTTTTTTCATAGTTCACAAATAATCATACATTGATAATTTAACTAAAAGAGCACTAAAGATTCAAACAATCCAAGTCGAACATTTTTAAAGCATGAAAACATAGGTATTTCCCTTTATCTCAGTAATTACCTTTAATTCAAAAATCGTCAAGAATAGATATCCTCACTAAAGATTCACTCAAATCACTCAAAGTGTTTAAGGTTCAAAAATAAGCACTCAAAAATCAAACATGAAGAGCCATTACCATAGGCTTGCATGAAAATCAAATATCCACCACTATAAAATGAGATGATACACAAATCAAAAGGCTTTTAAAGGGTTGTAATGTGGCTTGGGTTAAAGGTGTGTATAAAGGCTGAAAAAGAGGGTTAGAATCGAGATTGAATTGATAAATTACCTAATTAGAAAATAAACTAATGCTAAATAATTACATCAATTGAGAACTTATCAAGAAAAATACGAGCTTTTTCTCAAAATATGTAATCAACTGTTTAAGCTCAAAAAACAAAGAACTAGTAATAATAAACATATATGTATTTTTTTTAACTTATTTTTAGAACAATGGATAACAAAAGATAATTTAACAACTGAAACAAAAGAACATAGTTAGGCAACTAACCAAATCAAATCTCGACAAAAAAGGAGCCAATAAAACGGAAACAATTCTCAACAAATCAAAAATAAGTTATGGGTTAACATTAATGGATAAATCAAGAATGGAGTTTTAGGCTCAAAGGGGTTCACTAAGGGTTAATTATGTAGGTAGGCTTTTTATGGGATAAGTGGGTTAAAACCTAAGTGCCTTTACAATCTCGGTATATCAAATCAAAGGTGTGGTCTAAACATGCATAATCGAAGCAAGTTCTAGAATAACAAATCAATATTGACATACTCATAATCAATAATAAATTGAGCAAGAAAAGTGTATGCTCTAAAGGCTCAAAGTCTCACAAAAAATAATGGTTTTTGATATCAATCTTGCAAATCTCAAACTTCAAGGTAATACCTCAATTCAGGAAAACAACCTAGCAATTTTTAATTCTAAAATAGACTTATCATGCTTGGTTCTCTCATGTCTTAAAGTTTAAACAATCAATGCACAAATATTTATGACTTTAATCTAAAACATATCAAATAATCACAAATAGATAAGAATTCATTCTAATAGTAATATGAGAAAATTACTTGAACACAAGACATAATTCAAGGATTTTCTAATAGTCATATAAATAACCTTCTTACATTTAATGTAACAGACCGAATTTGACCCTAATCGGAACAGTGGTTTCAGGACCACGAATCTGAGTCTGAGAAATATTTAAATATTATAATTTGTGTTTGTTATATGTGAATTAATGTGTGTGAAAGTTTCGTAAAGAAATTTAATCGTTTGTGTGTTCAATTTAACAAATAGGATTAAATCGCGTAAAGTGTAAAAGTTGCATGCTATAGTGTAAAGTGCTAGAATGATGATGGCTTCTTAATATGAGGTGTTAAATGGGTAAATAACCCATTTTTAAGTTAGTGGGTGGTATATGACATGATTAACCTTAAGTTTTATATTATATAATTTAATGATATAAGGTTAAAATAGTAAATAGGTTAAAACCATATTATATGTTGATTAAAACATAAAAAAAAAGAATATGTTCATTCATTTCTCTTGGCCGAATATTGAGAAAGAAAAGGGGAGCTATGTTCTTTGAATTTTCGGCAACATTCAAGCCAAATTCAAGGTAAATTCTTAGTCAGTTTTTGTAATTTTTTATGTTTTTGAGATCGTTGCTTCGAACAGTAGCTGACCCATGTTTGAATTTTTAAAACTAAGCATGTTTGATGTTCAGCCATTGATGTGGTCATGTGGTTTTTGATGTTTTATGATTTTAGATTAAAGATATGTTAAAGATTAGTATGTTTTGTATTGAAAGTTTTGGTGAAATTGAGTATTTAGGGCTAATTTGTAAAAATAAATTTTTAAAGGGGCTTATTTGTGAAATAAATGAAAGAAATGGACTTGTATAGTCCCTAGGAGTATTCGGCCCTTGAGTGGTATTGAGAAATTTTGTGTATTTTGTGTTGTATGCAAATAGGACTAAATTGTAAAATGTGAAATGGTAGGGGTAAAATGGTAATTTTCCTATTTATGTACTTAGGGACTAAATTGAGATGAAATGTACTTGAATGAGCTAAATTTTAATGTGTATAGATCAAGAACAAAGAAAAATGGATTTAGACCGGGGAAAGACGAAGATTATCGAATAGCAGGTTTACACGGTCCGTCGACAGTCGAGGTAAGTCCTTAAGCGGATATATGTTAAAGAATTATTTATGAATCTGATGAATGAAGAAATTAGAATATTTTTAGGATGAATCCATGAATTAGCCGAATGCAAGAGTACTAAATTGTATTGATTGTAATTTTATTTAATGTGATGTGAATAAATGTATTTGGTTTGATATGTGAATGTAATATGTGATATATGGATGGTTGGGAAGTTAGCATTATGAAATGTGAATAGAAGGATTAACCATACTGAGATTCGGGCTTTGAGCCTCGAGCCTAGTAGGCCTTGTGCCGGTGATTTGTATCGGGCTTTATGCCGCCAGGCCTCGTGCTGGTGACATATTTTAGGCTTGTTGCCTAGCAGGCTTAATGCCAGTGTTTTGATTTTCGGACCTTGAGTCCAGCAGGCCTAGTGCCGGTGTGTGTGATTCGGGCTAATGCCTAGTAGGTTCTTTACCGGTGAACTGAAATTCAGAGCCAGAATATGTAACAACAAAGTTATTAAATGAATCGAGAAAGTTATGCTTTTGAAAAATGAATCATTATTGGTTCGGCCTTGAGGTATGTGATTTCATACTTATATGTTGTATATGATGTTAATAACCAAATAATATCAGGAAGCATGTGAATTATACATTGATTACTTGGAAGTATACTAGAGATTGAAAAGGGTTATGTAAGTACATCTATACTTATATATGCGTTGGTATATTTGATGACTGGTGTACTTTGGTTGGAAAAAATGAAAGTTGTTAGGCTAAATGAAACAATGAAATTCAGTTATGGTGAATTTATAAGTTAGATTTTATATTTCAAATGTCTTGAATTGTATTATAAAAATGCTTGGGTGACTGAAGCTTTATTGAATTTGCTTAAGACTTACTAAGCTAGTGAGCTTACTTTGTTTGTGTTCATTGTTTATTTTATAGACTTTGGCTAAGCTACGGGCTCAGAGGATCATCGAAGAAGTCAACCACACTATCAAATCTTTTGGTACTCATAAACTTAGTTTTTGGTTTGAAATGTAACATCCTTAAATCGGGGCATTTTACTTATCGCATGTAGATAGTAGGGCTGTTGTGCTTGTTTAGGGTGTTTTAGGGTCTAGGCTTAGACCAGAGATAGGCTGGAGCCTTGTGGAAAATTTCATTTTTGGGCTTCTAGTAGAGGGAAGCTGATTGGGCTAGGTGTTAAGGGAAAGTATTGGAGCGTTTAGACACAAGTATTCCAGTGGCAAATTGGCAAGGGAGGCGCCACGTAAGCACAAGGGGAGTGACACCTCATGCAGGTGGGAGAGCCTAGGTTCGAGCAATAGAAATTCCCTTTTCTGCATATTATTTTGACGCTAAGGCTAGGGGGAATTGTGTTCAGGTGGGACTCTGATGGATGAGGAGTGGAAGGAGTCAATGCATTTGAATTGTGTGATAGAGAGAAATTTGTGGAGTTTGATTGTGGGAGTTTAGAGTTGGCTGAATGGCAAACTCTAAGGGGAGTAGGAGGAATCGGTTTTGGGTGCTTAGGGGGCTACCGAATTTCTATAGTAGGCTTAAGGGAGCATTTTCGGTTGGCTAATAAAAAAATAAAAAGACATTCTTTTGGTTTTTCTTTTCTCTATTTTCTCCTCCTTTGGTCAAAATCGAAAGATCCATAGCATTTTTTTTGGTTGAGTTTTCTGGCTTCCCAGGTACCAAAACTGAAACATTTCTTTTCCTACATCTCTTCTCATTCTCTTTTCCCTTTTTCGGTATTTTTTCTTTGTTGTTTGGCAACCTTGTTTCGCATTCATCTTATGCGATTTTTTTTCTTATCATTCTCTTGAAGAGCCAAAACCCTCTGAACCATACCTTATCACAACTTCATTCCCTTTCTTTTATTTACACTTAGTTTAGCAAGAGCCGAAACTCCATATTCCTTCCTCCTCTTCTTTTTGTTCACTCATTGTTAGTCGAAACCACATTCCCAATCTTTCCCTTCATCTTTTCATTGCCGAAACCTCTGGAACTATTCTCTCTTCTCCTTTAATCTCTAGTTGAATACCATCTGTTAGGGATCTCTCTTCAATCACATCCTTCTCCTTGCGTTAGTGAAGTACTTTCGGTATTTGGGGTAACTCTTGACACTTTGATCGAATCTTTTCTATCTTTATTCTCTCCCCTCTATCGTTTTCTATAGAGAGAAAAGCCAGGGTTTGGCATCTGTGGTGGGTAGTTTTTTAGCCGAATTTTCTTGGCTATCTTAATCATTTCTTTGGTTTTGTAAAAGCGGATCGTCGTTGTCCATCCACTTCCAATCGATTTTACTAGTACTGTGGTAAGTGTCCCTGCTAGTCAATTATTCCTATTGTGTTAAATGCCAAAGGTAGTAGCTAATCTTGTAGATCTTGGCCGATTGGGGGGTGTTAATGAAGGCTTGGCATAGCCGACGGAGTATTCAAGTGGTGATTTGATCTAAGATACCGAATCTTTGGGATTCGTTAACCTAGGTAAGGGATCTATTCATTCGGGTTAAATTACTATTCATCGTTATTCTCTGTATTAATCCAATTTAGTGACCGGACCCGAGTGGTAGCCGAACGTTAGGAGGGGTTGTATCTGAGACCCCAACCCCTAAGAAGAGGGCTGGATCTGCGGTTCGCAATTGGCCACCAGGGTGTGGACCAGCATCGGAATAGGAGAGTAGGCAGATCGCGGTAGTGTCGGCTAACGACAGTGTCGACGTAGAGAGCGTTGTATTGCGAGTAATCAGGTATGTAACACTTACACAGTTCGTAGGTTAATATGTTATTATCTTGTGATTTGTTCAAAGCCGGAATAATGGCAGAAAGCAATGTGTTATGATGTGTTACCCTTGTGGGTACATGTGAGGACTCCGGGTAAGTCCATTCTGACTTGGCTAACATTGATTGCCTCGGTTAAGGTTGCATATGCCATGTTATGTTATTTTTGAATATTAAGCATGATTATTTTGCCATGAAAAGCATGTTCATAAAGATAGGTGATGAGAGGAGGGGAAAAGTATGTTTTCAGACTGTCACCAGTGGTTTTGACCACACAGTGGGTTGGCCCCGCTTATTCTAAAATAGTGACTAAGTCTCTGTGGTTTTGACCACCAGTGGTTTTGACCACACATGTATTAATTGTGACCTCGGTCACCAGTGGTTTTGACCATAGATATATTATTTGTGACCTCGGTCACCAACCACAGGGTGACAGAGAGTTTGATGGTTAGGTTTTGGGATGCATGATATGCATATGCACTTATGAAACTATTTAAGGGCTTATATCTTTGGGATGGGGACTTATACACTGAGTCTCGGTGACTCACCCTTCCTTTCTATTTTGAAGATGATTCTTAGATCACGGATGGGGAGCCGGGATGGACTCAAGGTGGTCATGCACGATATTTCAAGTTTTGTTTTAAATTATTACTTCGGACTTAATTTTCATCAAATTTGGGTTTTGGTTGTAATAAGGCCATTTTAACTACTATTTCGGGATTATTTACTTCGTAAAATATCTTTGCATTTGAGTTAACCATTAAAGCACGTTTAAAATGGGAAATAATCAATAAAATAAATATTTTCCAAAAACCTTAATGAATTTTTGAAATTTTTCTAAAACTTTACCATCGGGTAAATGACGAACTTATGATATCAACAAGTTAACTCGATTCTCTTTAAAAAGAAAATTTGAAACGGTCTAAGCTTTTGATTCAAACCAATTTTGGTTTCCAATCAAACAAGACGTTTTTTTTCAACTTAAGGCGACAACCGATTTTATCAAAGATGAGCTTTCTCTGTGACATGCCGGATTCGGTCGTAGTGTGTTGATCGGGTTTGGGGTGTTACAATTATGGTATCAGAGCCAGGTTCAATAGCTCAACTGTGGGCCCGAGGCCCAAAACATTTTCAATAAAGGGCTTGCGAAATAACTTTGAAGGAAAATGCATGTTTTGGAAAGCATGCACCTGAGTCTCCGGCACCTATCCGCAACGGTAAGTCCCCTAACTGTTGATTGCATGGTTTAAAAAGTGGTGTTATGGATGCTAGTAATAGGAATCCACTTTAGAGACCAAAGCCCATAGGATTGTATGAACTTACGAGAACAACTCTAAGTTATTCATAAAATTGTGCTGTAACGATAGTGGAAGAAAGCTAATGCATAAAATTCTTAAATCAGATTAATTCGAGAATGGTAGACATGAGCACTCGAGGACGAGGTCATAACACGCGTGGATGTGGTAGGGGTAGGATGACTGTATCGGAACTGGCAGGGTCAGGTCATTGGTCAGAGAATGAGGTACCACTGCCTCCAACCGTGGGCGCTGAGTTCCAGGATTAGACGGGTGGTGATGATGTAGTGTCGCAGGCGATGCTACGGGTTTTGAAGAGAGTAGCTAGAGCTGGTGGAGGTACGGGGGCTCAAAAATCTGTGTCTGAACGACTCCAATCCAATGGAGAAGAGGTGTTCCGGGGTGTTTCTAGTGTGGCTCCCAATACAGCTGAGTACTGGCTTGAGGCGACTGAACGTATAATGGACGATTTGGACCTTACGTCGAAGGAAATGTTGAAAGGGATAGTGTCTTTTCTCCGTGATGAATCTTATCAGTGGTGGCTCACGGTCCAGGATGGTGCGACAGCTGATGACATCACTTGGGATTTCTTTAAGGCAGCTTATCAGAGGAAGTAGGTCGGGTCCAGTTATATAGATGTGTGCGAAGGCATTCTTGAATCGGTTCAAGGGAATAAGTCGATGTCGAAATATGAGGTGGAATTCCTTCGATCGAGTTGTTATGCTAGGGTATCGTGGCTACTGAAACACGAAAGGTTGTGTCGTATATGAGGACGGGTGAGAGATGAGCTGCATGGATGTTGATTGCTCCACAGTAGGAGAGAGAATTTGCGGTCCTGGTAGAGAAAGCCAAGATTACAGAGGAGGTGAAACAGTCGGTGAGATGGAATCAGGATCGGAGTTGGATTAAGAGGAGTTCTGGGTCATCAGGTCTGCCGAGAATTCACAAAAAAGGGCTAGATATAGTGGGCCGAGTCAAGCTACAAAGCCTGCTGCTACTACCTATTGGCCGCCACGGTGTGCTCGGTGTGGAAAGTCTCATTCGGGAGAGTGTTGGACAGGAAACAGAGGGTGCTTCAAGTATGGGTTAATGGGGCACCAAGTAAGGGATTGTCCGCAGAGGCTAGCTAGGATCCAGTTTGAGGGTCAATGACGTACACAATTCAGGAGGGATGGCCAGAACCACAGAGGGGTCGCAGTCCGACCAGGGGAGGTAATAGTTTTGGTCGAGGTCGTGGAGCACCGGGCAGAGGTACCGAGAATGCTGATGCAAGACAGCCTGGGTTGGTCTATGCTGCGAGGCGGCGAGAGGAGGGTGACGCATCGGACGTCATAACTGGTACGTTCTTGATTTTTGGATTGCCTTATACTGCTTTGATAGATGTTGGATTGACACATACATATGTTGCTAGTAGTAGAGTGGGAACTCTGAACTTAGTCCATGAGGTTTCTTCTAGGGAGATGACTGTAATTAGCCATCTAGGTCACTCTGTAGAAGTAAACAAACTGTATAGGGATGTACCCCTAGAACTCTAAGGGGTAGTGTTTCTGGCTGATTTGATGGAACTGCCATTCAAGGAGTTTGATTTGATCCTAGGGATGGACTGGCTAGTGAAGTATCAAGCAAGTTTGGACTATGCAGCTAAGCGTATGGTGTTGAGGTCTGTTGAGGGTGAAGAGGTGGTGATGATAGGTGATAGAAGAAATTTTCTATCCAATGTGGTATCTGCTCTGAAGGCCGGAAAAATGGTGAGAAAGGGATGTGAGGCATTCATAGTTCATGTTTGTGCATTCGAGGCCAAAGAGTCAACTGTGGGGAGTGTTCGAACAGTAAAGGATTTCACTGATGTATTTCCAGAAGAGCTTCCAGGTCTGCCTCCTGATCGCGAAGTTAAGTTCGGGATAGATCTGCTACCAGGAACCGCACCAGTGTCTATTGCCCCATATAGGATGGCGCCAAAGGAGTTGGTGGAGCTGAAAGTGCATATTCAAGAATTCTGGATCGAGGTTTTATCCGGTCGAGTGTATCGCCTTGGGGAGTGCTCGTGCTTTTTGTTAAGAAGAAAGATGAAACAATGCAGATATGTATAGATTACCGTCAGCTGAATAAGTTGACGATTAAGAATAAGTATCTGTTGCCGAGGATAGATAATCTGTTTGATCAGATGAAAGGGGCATCAGTTTTCTCTAAGATTGATTTGAGGTCGGGGTACCATCAGCTTAAGGTAAAGGAGGCTGATATATGTAAGACGGTGTTTTGCACTCGTTATGGTCACTACAAGTTTTTAGTAATGCCGTTTGGGTTGACTAACGCGCCGGTAGCATTTGTGAACATGATGAATTGGGTTTTTCAATCGTATTTAGATCGATTCGTCATGGTGTTTATAGACGACATCTCGGTGTACTCAAAATCAAAAGAGGAGCATGATGAGCATCTCCGTGTGGTTTTACAGATTTTGAGGGAAAAGAAGTTGTTCGCAAAGTTTAGTAAATGCAAGTTCTGGTTAAAGGAGGTAACTTTCATAGGGCATGTGGTGTCAGCTGAGGGGATTAGGGTGGATCCTCGGAAGATTGAAGCGGTATTGGATTGGAAACCACCAAAGTCTGTAGCGGAGATTCAGAGTTTTCTGGGTTTAGTAGGGTATTACAGAAGATTTGTAGAAGGTTTTTCTTTGATTGCAGCATCGTTAACCAAGTTGCTAAGGAAAGGGGTTCCGTTTGTATGGTCAGACAAGCAACAAGAGAGTTTCAAAAAGTTAAAGAAGATATTAACAGAAGCTCCAATTTTAATTTAGCGAGAGGCGGGAAAGAGTTTACGGTCTACTATGATGTTTTGTATACTAGTTTGGGATGTGTGTTGATGCAAGAGAGGAAAGTAGTGGCGTACGTATCTCGACAGTTGAGACCCCATAAAGGGAATTACCCGACGCATGATTTGGAGTTGGCTGCGGTGGTTTTCACTCTAAAAATTTGGAGGAATTACTTGTATGGGGAGAAGTCGATCGTCTACACGGACCACAAGAGTTTGAAGTACCTCTTGACTCAGAAGGAATTGAATCTGAGGTAGCAAAGTAGATCGAGTTATTAAAGGACTACGATTGTTCGATTGAATACCATTCGAGTAAGGCTAACGTAGTGGCCGACGCGTTGAGTCTCAAGGTGGTAGCGGACTTGAGACCAATGTTCACTCATCTTAGTCTATAGAAAGTTTGCTAGTGGAGCTGCAAGTAAAGCCGACGTCGGTAAACCAGGTAAAAGAGAAACAGCTAGTGGATGAAGACTTAAGTACTTGATTTTTGCAAGTGTAGAATGGTGGGTTGAAGGGTTATGGCTTGAGCAGCGATGAAGTGCTGTGTTTTGAAGGGAAGGTGTGTATGCCGAGAGATGTGGAGCTAAGATAGAAGATTTTCCAGAAAGCTCATAGCAGCCCATATGCTATGCACCATGGAGGTAGTAAAATGTACTGGAATTTGAGGGAACAGTTTTGATGGCCGGGGCTAAAGCATGAGGTAACAGAATTTGAGAGTAAGTGTCTGACGTGTCAACAGGTCAAAGCTGAACATCAGGTACCTTCGGGTCTGATGCAGCCGATAAAGATTCCGCAGTGGAAGTGGGAAAGAATCACGATGGATTTCGTTAGTGGGCTACCCCTTACACCTTTAAAGAAGGATTCGGTCTGGGTAATTGTTGATCGTCTAACAAAGTCAGCTCATTTCTTACCTGTCCGAGTTGATTACTCACTTCAAAAGCTGGCTAAGCTGTATATGGCCGAGATCATGAGATTGCATGAGGTGCCGGTTTCGATTATCTCCGATAGGGACCCTAGGTTCACGTCAAGGTTTTGGAAAGCATTGCATCAGGCACTGGTTACTAAGCTAGATTTTAGTATAGTGTTTCATCCGCAATCAGATGGGCAGTCGGAGAGGGTAATCCAGATCTTAGAAGATATGTTGAGAGGTTATGTTTTAAATTTTAGAGGCTACGTGAAAACTAGAGGATGTGATGCGGTAGCAATACCCTCAACTCTTTTGACCAAGTAATTTCGAGGCCGAAATTATTTTTAAGGGATCCTTGAATTTTACTTATCGCATGTAGATAGTAGGGTTGTTGTGCTTGTTTAGGGTGTCTTAGGGTCTAGGCTTAGGCCAGAGATAGGCTGGAGCCTTATGGAAAATTTCATTTTTGGGCTTCTAGTAGAGGGGAGCTGATTGGGCTAGGTGTTAAGGGAAAGTATTGGAGCATTTAGACACAAGTATTCCAGTGGTAAAGTGGCAAGAGAGGCGCCACTTAAGCACAAGGGGAGTGACGCCTCATGTAGGTGGGAGAGCCTAGGTTCGAGCGTGAAATTCCTTTTCATTTATTATTTTGACGCCAAGGCTAGGGGGAGTTGTGTTCAGGTGGGACTCTGATGGATGAGGAGTGGAAGGAGTCAACGCATTTGAATTGTGTGATAGAGAGAAATTTGTGGAGTTTGATTGTGGGAGTTTAGAGTTGGCCGAATGGCTAACTCTAAGGGGAGTAGGAGGAATCGGTTTTGGGTGCTTAGGGGGGATGCCGAATTTCTATAGTAGGCTTAAGGGAGCATTTTTGGTTGGCTAAGAAAAAAAAAAAGACATTCTTTTGGTTTTTATTTTCTCTCTTTTCTCCTTCTTTGGTCAAAATCGAAAGACCCATAGCATTTTTTTGGTTGAGTTTTCAGGCTTCCCAGGTACCAAAACCGAAACATTTCTTTTCCTACATCTCTTCTTATTCTCTTTTCCCTTTTTCGATATTTTTTTCTTTGTTGTTTGGTCGAATCCTTGTTTCCCATTCAACTTATTCGATTTATTTTCATGTCATTCTCTTAAAGAGCCAAAACCCTCTGAACCTATACCTTATCACAACTTCATTCCTTTCTCTTCTTTACACTTAGTTTAGCAAGAGCCGAAACTCCATATTCCTTCCTCCTCTTCTTTTTGTTCACTCATTGTTAGCCGAAACCACATTCCTAATCTTTCCCTTCATCTTTTCATTGCCGAAACCTCTGGAACTCTTCTCTCTTCTCCCTTAATCTCTGGCCGAATACCATCTATTAGGGATCTCTCTTCAATCACATCCTTCTCCTTGCATTAGTGAAGTACTTTTGGCATTTGGGGTAAGTCTTGGCACTTTGATCGAATCTTTTCTATCTTTATTCTCTCCCCTCTATCGTTTTCTATAGGGAGAAAAGCCGGGGTTTGGCATCTGTGGTGGGTAGTTCTTTAGCCGAATTTCCTTGGCTATCTTAATCGTTTCTTTAGTTTTATAACAGTGGGTCATCGTTGTCCATCCACTTCCAATCGATTTTGCTAGTACTGTGGTAAGTGTCCCTGCTAGTCAATTATTCCTATTGTGTTAAATGCCGAAGGTAGTAGCTAATCTTGTAGATCTTGGCTGATTGGGGGGTGTTAATGAAGGCTTGGCTAGCCGACGGAGTATTCAAGTGGTGCTTTGGTCTAAGATACTGAATCTTCGGGATTTGTTAACCTAGGTAAGGGATCTATTCATTCAAGTTAAATCTCAATTCATCATCATTCTCTGTATTAATCCAATTTAGTGACCAAAGGTATTATGGACCCTAATGGCAGTCGAACATTAGGAGGGGTTGTATCTGAGACCCCAGCCCCTAAGTTCAAGAAGAGGGCTGTATCTGGGGTTCGTAATTGGCCACCGGGGTGTGGACCAGTATCGAAATAGGAGAGTAGGCAGATCGCGGTAGTGTCGGCTAACGATAATGTCGACGTAGAGAGCGTTGTATTGCGAGTAATCAGGTGTGTAACACTTACACACTTCGTAGGTTAATATGTTATTATCTTGTGATTTGTCCAAAGCCGGAATAATGGCAGAAAACAATGTGTTATGATGTGTTACCCTTGTGGGTACATGTGAGGACTCCGGGTAAGTCCATTCTGACTTGGCTAACATTGATTGCCTCGGTTAAGGTTGCATATGCCATGTTATGTTATTTCTGAATATTAAGCATGATTATTTTGCCATGAAAAGCATGTTCATAAAGATGGGTGATGAGAGGAGGGGAAAAGTATGTTTTCAGACTGTCACCAGTGGTTTTGACCACACAGTGGGTTGGCCCCGCTTATTATAAAATAGTGACTAAGTCTCAGTGGTTTTGACCACACATATATTAATTGTGACCTCGGTCACCAGTGGTTTTGACCACATATATATTATTTGTGACCTCGGTCACCAAAGGGTTTTGACCACACCTGTAGACAGTTTTGGATGGTTAGGTTTTGGGATGCATGATATGCATATGCACTTATGAAACTGTGTAAGGGCTTATATCTTTGGGATGGGGACTTATACACTGAGTCTCGGTGACTCAACCCTTCCTTTCTATTTTGCAGATGATTCTTAGATCGCAGATAGAGAGCCGGGACGGACTCAAGGTGGCCATGCACGATATCTCAGGTTTTGTTTTAAATTATTACTTTGGACTTAATTTTCATCAAATTTGGGTTTTGGTTGTAATAAGGCCATTTTAACTACTATTTTGGGATTATTTACTTTGTAAAATATCTTTGCATTTGAGTTAACCACTAAAGCACGTTTAAAATGGGAAAGAATCAATAAAATAAATATTTTCCAAAAACCTTAATGAATTTTTGGAATTTTTCTAAAACTTTACCATTGGGTAAATGACGAACTTATGATATCAACAAGTTAACTCGATTCTCTTTAAAAAGAAAATTTGAAACGGTTTAAGCTTTTGATTCAAACCAATTTCGGTTCCCAATCAAACAAGATGTTTTTTTTTCAACTTAAGGCGACAACCGGTTTTATCAAATACAAGCTTTCTCTGTGACATGCCGGGTTCAATCGTAGTGTGTTGACCGAGTTTGGGGTGTTACATGAAAGGCATGTATAAGCTAGTCTAAGTTGTAAACCAATGGTATTTTAGTCTTGTATATAAGTATAGCCTTGCTAAAATGGCTAATACTTTTGGGTTAAGCTTTACTTATGTGTTTTAATATAATGGCTTGTACAATTGTTAATGGTTATGTGTTTTAGTCATGTTCTAGGCTTAGATTGGAAGTATATATATATCATGGCATATATGTTGAGATATTGAATTATGGTTTGGTGATGACTTTGGAAATGTTTATGTATATGTATATTGGATTGATCTTTGGAGTCTTATTTTTATTGAGGTTCGAATATGTGGTCAATGATTTGATTATAATTAGGTATTTGGCTAGTTAGATGGCTCATGTGTTTGAAAAGTTATAACGATATATATGTATATAATTAGTTCATGTGGCTTTGAGTTGAATGAATGCAAAAATAGGCAAAACTTGATTTGTTCTATGTGATGAATTAGAAATTTGATAGATGAGAACTTGTATATTCGGTTATGTGGAAATAAGTTTCAAGTTATATGAAATTTGGTCTCATTAGGAAATTATTATATATTGACATCCTAATTATGCTTATTTAGGTGTAACTTATATATGTGCACAAGTATGAAATGTTAAGTTGATGTTCAACTAAAAAATAGATGTATTGACACAATTTGGATATATATATATTTTTTGTTTTAATGTGTATGTACATTGTTCTTGAAAGATGAATAGAGTTTTAATGCATGTTTCATGATTATATGATTCGGCTTATTCCCAAATATTGTCAATAATATGCTTACGAAAATTTGTTAATCATGATTGATTATGGCTTTGTCTTTGAGAGGTATGCGCATATTGCATTAGTATCATGAACATGTTCGGTTATACTATAGTGTATTGATGTCACATATGTGAACGAATATACAATAGAGTTCTAAGGATTTGTATGTCTTAATAGGCAAATTATATTTATAATGTGAATGATAAATGCTAGAACATGTATTAAATATTTGAATGACATATATTCGATGACTCAATGGTTTGAAATGTACAAACATTATTTTAAACGACTGCGATAATTTGAGTTGGGTTTGGTAATGCTTCATAACCCTAATCTGACGACGGATACGGGTTAGGGGTGTTAGATTTGATTGGTATCAAAGCTTATGGTTTAGTCGATTCTAGGACTACCGTAGAACGTGAGAGTCTAGTTATACATGCCTTTAATGTATATTTGATAGTGTGGTGACTTCTGACATTCCGAACTGTGTTTTATATAGTAAATGGATTCCAATCTCGACAAAGCCAGAATGATGATGAAAAGAGTGTAGCACCGATCGTGCATGTGGATCGGCCAATGAGACTCTCGACCGGTTTGGGTAGCCATGAGGGAGAGGCTAAACAAGCCTTCTACCAGAAAATGAATGAATGGATTACCCAGTTTGTTCAGAATAATCCAGCTGTAAAACAACCTCCACCCCCAAATAATCCAACTCTAGTACCTTTAGCACCCCCGATGATAGATCTGATGAGATCTAGTAGGCCTCCTATTGATAAAATCAGAAAATATGGGGTCGAAGAATTTAAAGCTAATGATGATGATGACGCTGAGCGAGCCAAGATGTGGCTTGATAATACCATTTGGGTACTTGATGAGTTGTCCTGTACTTCAGAGGAATGCCTAAAGTGTGCTATATCTCTACTTCGGGACTCTGCCTACCATTGGTGGAAAACACTAGTATCAGTAGTTTTGAAAGAAAAAGTGACTTGGGACTTCTTCCAGATTGAGTTCCGAAAGAAATATATCAGCCAGATATTCATAGATCAAAAACGTAAAGAATTTCTTGAACTAAAATAGGGGCGAATGGCCGTGACAGAATATGAGCGAAAATTTGTCAGACTCAGCAGATATGCTAGAGAGTGTGTTTCTTCTGAAGCCATTATGTGCGAAAGATTTGAAGACGGTCTGAATGAAGACATAAAGTTACTTGTGGGCATTCTTGAGATTAAAGAGTTTATGGTGCTGGTCGAGCGAGCTTGTAAAGCTGAAGACATAAAGAGAAAATAAAGGCAGAGACAGAAGCTAGAGACACTCGTAAAAGATCGTTGAGTAAAACTTTCCATTCAACATCTAAGAAGCTCATAGATGACTTTAACCTACATAAGACTACTCCTGACCTGTCTAGACGAGATCGACCTCCAGTGAGTTCTTGAGCCACTTCGATGGCTAGTGTTGGCAATGTTCAACAGGATCGGATTGAGTGCAAGCATTATGGAAAATGGCATTCTGGGAGTTCTAGATTTCGTGATCGGTCTTGTTTTAAATGTGGATCGTCAAATCATTTCATTTGAGAGTGTCCGATGCTAGCCGAGCAAAATACGACTCAGAACACTAAACCGAGCAACGTGTCAGCATGGGGCAGACCACCCAGACATTCAGGCAATGTAGGTGGCAGTCAGAGAGGGATGAAGGACACTGCAGTTCGATCAGAGGCTAGAGCTCCAGCTAGAGCTTATGCTATACGAGCCAGAGAGGATGCTTCTTCCCCAGATGTCATTACCGGTACTTTAACTCTTTATAATACTACTGTGATTGCATTGATTGATCCTGGTTCGACTCATTCATATGTGTGTGAAACTCTAGTAACCAAAGAACACTTTACCTGTCGAGTCTACTGAGTTTGTAATTCGTCTGTCGAATCCTTTGGGTAGATGTGTACTTGTTGATAAAGTGTGTAAAGGTTGCCCATTGATGATTCAGGATTTGTGCTTTTCGGCGATTTAATGTTGTTACCCTTCAACGAGTTTGATTTGATTTTAGGAATAGATTGGTTAACTTTGCACGATGCAGTGGTGAATTGCAAAAGAAAGATCATTGATTTGAGATGTCAGAACGGTGAAAATATCCGAGTTGAATCTAGTGATTTAAATGGGTTACCTACAATAATATCCTCAATGTTAGCCCGTAAATATGTGAGAAAAGGATGTGAAGCTTACTTGGCTTATGTGCTGGATAATAAAATGTCCGAAAAATAGATTGAGTCCGTACCAGTTGTGTGTGAATACCCTGAGGTGTTCCCTGATGAATTACCGGGTTTGCCGCCAATACGAGAGATTGAGTTCAGTATTGAATTAGTACCGGGGATGACTCTGATTTCGATAGCTTCGTATCGGATGGCAACTACTGAGTTGAAAGAGTTGAAAGCACAGTTGCAAGAGATGACAGATAGGGGTTATGCACAATCGAGTTTTTCTCCTTGGGGTGCGCCAGTTCTGTTTGTGAAAAAGAAAGATGGAACTATGCGAATGTGTATCGATTATCGGCAGCTGAATAAGGTGACTATAAAGAATAAATACCCGTTACCTCGGATTGATGATTTATTTGATCAATTGAAAGGAGCTTCAGTGTTTTCGAAAATAGATTTGAGATCGGGTTACTATCAATTACGAGTCAGAGATTTTGATGTGCCAAAGACTGCATTCCGGATGAGGTACGGCCACTTTTAGTTTCTAGTTATGCCTTGTGGACTTACTAATGCACCTACTGTATTTATGGATATCGGGTTTTCAAACAGTTTTTGGATCAGTTTGTAGTAGTGTTTATTGATGATATACTGATCTACTATAAAGATAAAACTGAACACGCTGAGCACTTGAGATTAGTGTTATAGACTTTACGAGATCAGCAGATGTATGCAAAGTTTAGTAGTGTGAGTTCTGGATGAAGGAAGTCAGCTTTTTGGGTCATGTTGTTTTAGCTTCAGGTATTCGGGTTGATCCGAACAAAATATCGGCTATACTTGATTAGAGACCACCAAATAATGTCTCCGAAATTCGGAGCTTTTTGGGACTTGTGGGATACTACAGATGATTCATCAAAGGCTTTTCCATGATAGCTACACCTTTGACAAAGCTGCTATAGAAAGATGTTAAGTTCGAATGGTCGCAAAAGTGTCAGAAAAGTTTCGATCAGTTGAAAGCCCTTTTGACCGAAGCTCCAGTGTTAGCTCAGCCTGAATCGGGTAAAGAATTTATTGTTTATAGTGATGCTTCTTTGAATGGCTTGGGTTGCATTTTGATGCAGGAATGCAAAGTTATAGCCTACGCTTCGAGACAATTGAAGCCTCACGAAAGAAATTACCCAACTCATGATCTAGAATTAGCAGCCATTGTTTTCGCATTGAAAATTTGGCGTCAATACTTATTTGGTGAAAAGTGTCATGTTTATTCAGATCACAAAAGTCTGAAGTATTTAATGACTCAGAAGGACATGAATTTAAGACAACGTAGATGGTTGAAATTGTTAAAAGACTACGAATTGATGATTGACTACCATCCGGGGAAAGCTAACGTTGTTGCAGATGCCTTAAGCCGAAAATCATTGTTCACTCTTCGTCTGTTGAACACACATATGGTTATGACTGGTGATGGTTCGATCATAGCTGAGTTGAAGGCTAGACCATTGTTTATTCAGCAAATTAGTGATGCACAGAAAATTGACAAAGATATGATTGCTAAACGAATTCAGTGTGAAAATGATATAGAGTCAGAGTTTCAAATTGATGCAAATGATTGTTTGAAATTCAAAGGCCGAATATGTGTTCTGAGGAATGTGGAATTGATTTAGATGTTCTATATGATGTTAATAAGCAAATAATATGAGGAAGCATGTGAATTATACATTGATTACTTGGAAGTATACTAGAGATTGAAAAGGGTTATGTAAGTACATCTATACTTATATATGTGTTGGTATATTTGATGACTGGTGTACTTTGGTTGGAAAAATGAAAGTTGTTAGGCTAAATGAAACAATGAAATTTAGCTATGGTGAATTTATAAGTTAGACTTTATATTTCAAATGTCTTGAATTGTATTATAAAAATGCTTGGGTGACTGAAGCTTTATTGAATTTGCTTAAGACTTACTAAGCTAGTGAGCTTACTTTGTTTGTGTTCATTGTTTGTTTTATAGACTTTGGTTAAGCTACGGGCTCAGAGGATCATCGAAGAAGTCAACCACACTATCAACTCTTTTGGTACTCATAAACTTAGTTTTTGGTTTGAAAGGCATGTATAAGCTAGTCTAAGTTGTAAAACAATGGTATTTTAGTCTTGTATATAAGTATAGCCTTGTGAAAATGGCTAATACTTTTGGGTTAAGCTTTACTTATGTGTTTTGATATAATGGCTTGTACAATTGTTAATGGTTATGTGTTTTGGTCATGTTCTAGGCTTAGATTGGAAGTGTATATATATCATGGCATATATGTTGAGATATTGAATTATGGTTTGGTGATGACTTTGGAAATGTTTATGTATATGTATATTGGATTGATCTTTGGAGTCTTATTTTTATTGAGGTCCGAATATGTGGCCAATAATTTGATTATAATTAGGTATTCGGCTAGTTAGATGGCTCATGTGTTTGATAAGTTATAACGATATTTATGTATATAATTAGTTCATGTGGCTTTGAGTTGAATGAATGCAAAAATAGGAAAAACTTGATTTGTGCTATGTGATGAATTAGAAATTTGATAGATGAGAACTTGTATATTCGGTTATGTGGAAATAAGTTTCAAGTTATATGAAATTTGGTCTCATTAGGAAATTTTATATATTGACATCTAATTATGCTTATTTAGGTGTAACTTATATATGTGCACAAGGATGAAATGTTAAGTTGATGTTCAACTAATAAAATAGATGTATTGACACAATTTGGATATATATATTTTATGTTCTTGAAAGATGAATAGAGTTTTAATGCATGTTTCATGATTATATGATTCGACTTATTCCCAAATGTTGTCAATAATATGCTTACGAAAATTTGTTAATCATGATTGATTATGGCTTTGTCTTTGAGAGGTATGCGCATATTGCATTAGTATCATGAACATGTTCGGTTATACTATAGTGTATTGATGTCACATATGTGAACGAATATACAATAGAGTTCTAAGGATTTGTATGTCTTAATAGGCAAATTATATTTATAATGTGAATGATAAATGCTAGAACATGTATTAAATATTTGAATGACATATATTCGATGACTCAATGGTTTGAAATGTACAAACATGATTTTAAACGACTGCGATAATCTGAGTTGGGTTTGGTAATGCCTCATAACCCTAATCTGATGACGGATACGGGTTAGGGGTGTTACACTTAATATGTACATTGTCCTCAATGTACAAACAAAAATAATCACAGTAAAAATAGAGTTTTCTTAATATTTTAGTTCACCGACAACGGCGCCAAAAACTTGAACATTGTTTTATCGAGTTTTAAAATTTATAAAGAGAATGATCGAACCTGGAAACTAACTCTGACAATGACTTAAGGCAAGTGTACCTATCGAACAGTAGTATAACTTAGGCAAGACCGGATTGTCGAATCCAAAGGAACTAAAAGTACTAATACTAACTTTCTTTTTATTATTTAGCCTAAAATAAGTGAAGTTGCGTTAATCTAGATTGACGACTAAAGATGCAAAGACAAAAAGAATGAATTGGGAAATAACTTAAAGAGAAACTCAGTTGATCATGACGATACCCTCAAGAAGAATCCACTTAGACTTCACTTGTTATTTGATACTGAACCATACGATTTATTCACTTAGTTTGATCCGTAAGACTCCCTAACGTATATTAAACCCTCTCTCGAGGCAAATAACGTCTAACCCTAGGTTAATTAACAAAATATCTTTCTCGAATAATAACCCCTTAGAATAGCAGTAAATCGATCTATAGACTCCCATATTAGGTTTCACCCTAATCCGGCAAAATCTCATCACCCTATCTCTAGGTGTGCGATCAACTCCGCTTAATTATGCTAGATCTAATCTTAAGGTCTATTCCTCCTCCACCTAAGCACATCAGATTTGGATTAAGCATGCATAATTAAAAACAAACTAAGTATTTATCATATAATTCAGAAAATAATAACAATATTCATCTAGGTTTCATCCCCTTCAGGTATCTGAAGGGTTTAGTTCATAATGAATAAATAAAACATCTCAAGAGAAAAGATAAAACAAAACATAAGAAATCCATAAAACCCCCTGAAGGAATTGAAGGAGAAACCGCCGTCTTGCGTAGAATTCCGCTTCTTGAGATGGATCAACTGGCTATCTTCAAGCAATTCCCACAAATCTAGCCTTCTGGCTCGGCTCTTTAGCCTAGCTAACCGCCCCCTCAAAAGCCCTTGCAGAAGGCTTTGAACTCCGAACGTCCTCTAAAGGTTGGCCTCTAGGGTCTTTATATAGGCTTTGAGATGCCTTACTTGGCCTCTAAGTATCCTAATTCAAGTATAATTCCTACTCGGGTGTTTGAATAGGTTTTGGAATGTGTTTCTTTGCCTTCAAGTATCCAAATCCGAGTGAAATTCCTCTTGGTCGTGGCAGGGACACGCCCATGGCATACACCCGTGTAAATCATTTTTAGGCCGTGTCTCGATCCTGTCGATTGGGGCACAACCGTGTAAATCGTGGCATGGTCGTGTCTTAGTTAATTGTCAAGGCACGGTCGTGTGGCTTGAAGTCCAGGCCGTGTCGATTTCCACTTTGGCCCAAATTGGCCCATTTTAAGCCCGTTCCTTGTTCTTTTCGTCCTCGGGTGCTTTCCTAAGTAAAAACATGAAAAGAAAGGATTAAGAGCACCTTTTTACATAAATCAAGGGCTAAATCATCCAAAAGCATACTAAATGTGGGCCTAAAATATGTTACTTTTACGGTTTATCAAATACCCCCACACTTAAGCTTTTGCTTGTCCTCAAGCAAACTTATAATTAAAACAAACTTTCCATAATTCACAATTTCTATCAACAATGCCTCATCATAATTCACAGATAATTTATACATGGATAATTTAACTTAAAGACTCTTAAAGGCTCAAACAATTCTAAGTCATAAATTTGTAGCAAAAACATAGGCGTCTCTCCTTATCTAAATAATTACCTTTAATTTAAAATCGACAAGGATTGACATCCTCACTAAAGATTCACTCAAAGCACTCGAAGTGTTTAAGGTTCAAGAAAAAGCACTCATAAGTCGAACCTAAAAAGTTAATCCCATAAGCTTGCCTGAAAATCAAATCTCCACCACTGTAATATGAGATGATACACAAATCAAAATGTCTTTAACAGGGTTGTAACGAGGCTTAGTTAAAGGCTGAATTAGAATGTTTAGAATCAAGATTGACCTGACAAGTTACCTAACTTTTAGAAAAATAATTGAACTAATAATCTGAATAATTACATCACATGAAACTTTGGAACTAATAATACTGCAATCTTTTTCTTTCATAATTGAAATTTAAATGTACAAGCTCACTTTTTATACTACTAATACTAAATATACTTTGATTTTTTGGTCGATTTTTTTTATATCAAATGGAAACATAATAAAGAAAACTTTATCAACTGAAATAAACTAAATCGGTAACTGATCAAATCAATTCTCGATAGAAGGGTAGTCAAAAGAATGGTGATAACAAATATAAAGGGTTTGGGGTTAATATTAGCGGGTAAATAAAAAAAAGGGTTGTTAGGATCAAATGGGTTCTCTAGGGTTAATTTGTGAAGGTAGGCTTTTTTAGTGGAGTGAATGGTTAAAACCTAGGTTCCTTTATCATCTCAGTATATCAAATCATTAATGTGGTCTCGATATGTATAATCTAGGCAAGTTCTAGAATAACAATTCAGTGTTGACACACTCATAATCAATAAAGTGAGCACAAAAAAGAATATATGCTCTATAGGGTTCAAATCTCACAAAAATTATGGGTATTTGATATCAATCCTTGTAAATTTTGAACTTCAATGTAATATTCAAATTCAGTTCAACAACCTAGAAAATTTTTGATTCTTGAAAAATAGACTTATCATGCTTGATTATCTAGTATTCTTCAAGTATAAATCATCAATGCACAATTATCAATGACTTACTCAAAAACATATCGATAAAAATCATAAATCATTAGAAATTTCACCCTAATTAATAATATGAGAAAATTACTTAGGAACAAGACTAAAATTCAAGATTTTGGAATAATGCAAAAAGTTAGGTACTTTTACCCCCACACTTAAGATGTACATTGTCCTCAATGTACAAAGATAGATAACTAATAATGTAATCAAAAGAGAAGGGGAGAAGTGACACTTCCTGAATTTTGGATGATTCTAGAAGTTGGCAGAGGTTGTGGTAGAAGGTGGTTGGAGGAGGCGATGGTGGCGTTTTCTATGGGCCTGGTAGGGTGGTTACTAATGAACTTTGTGCTAGATAAAGAAATTGGGTAGCCTGCAAAGATATAGCCAAGAAATCTAAAGAAACATTAATAATATACTAATACTATAATTAAAGATAAAGAAAATAAAGAGAAGGAGACTAAGAAGAAAACTGAACTTGAAAGAAAAGACTAATGGACTAAGGAGTCCTTATTGTTGGATAGTTTGCGAGGTGGGTGTGACCTCTAAGGCTATGGTGCGTGATTCCCAAGCAGCCTTTAGAACCTAAAACCAAGAAACTAAAACAAGATAAACTAAATTAAGTAGAAGAGAAGTAAAGATAAGGAAATTGAAGCAAAAGAGAAAAGAAAAATAAAAACTAAATTGTCTCAAAGACCCTTGGCTTGTCGAATAGCTAAAGCTGCCGGCATGAACTCATGTGAATCGATCTCCTTTGAGGAGACTGTGGTTGGCCTTTTACACTTTTTCGGCATGGATTTGGTGTCTCAAAAGTTATAGAGATGTTAGAAGAAAAGGAGAGAGAGGAAATATGATAAGAAGAAGGAAGAAAGAAAGGAGGAAGAAGGGTGAGGAAGAAGAGGGGAAGGGATGGGGTTTAAATAGAATTTTGGCTTTTGCCATTTTCCCATGCCCGTGCACCAAAGGTGTGTTAAATTACACGGCCGCATCGCACGGTTATGTGTCTAGGCGTGTTTGTTCATCCACGCCTGTTTTCCAGATGCCACACCCGTTCCTGAAAAGGTAGTGTGTTGGCACGGTTGGGTAGCATGGGCGTGTTTTTCCCTTGCCTGGTAAGTCATTAGCTTCACACGATCGTGGTGCACGGCCGTGCCAATTTAATGGTGCCCATGGGGGAGTGGTTGGATCCATGACGTCGAAAAGTGGTTGGGATGTGATTCACACGGCCTCTGCTATGTCAATACGGGGATTCTAGTGGTCCATACGGCCACGGACACAACCGTGTGTAAGGCCGTGTGCCCTAAAAATCTGTACTTTTGGTTAGTTTATAAAAAGAAAGAGAAAGAAAATAAAATAAAATGAAAACACATGTAAAAAGAAGTAGGGTTAGTGCTCGGGTTGCCTCCCGAGAAGCGCTCGTTTATAGTCTTAAGCTAGACTTTCCTCGACATTGAAAAAAAAAAATCAAGGAGGTTTAAAGGTTTGAATATCTTTCTTCTTGCTTAAAGTTTTATTTTTTTGGCAAAGTTGAAGTCAATAAGTGTTTACCTCAAAAGTGTTGAATGTTGGGTTACTTACCTCGACTATTTCATGTTGGAAGATATTGTGTACCTTAAGAAGGTTTTCTCCCTTTGCCTTCAGGTCTGTTGTGATGATGTGCGGATCTGCTTTGTCTAACAGTACCTGGTCTCCTATTTTGTAGTGGTTTGATGTTCCTACGAGCTCTTCTGGTGGTTCCTCTAGTTTTACTTAGTGCGGTTCCGATTCTTCTTTGACTTGTGTCCTCTGCTCTTCTAAATTGTTGATCCTAAGGTCTTGTTCCTTGTGTGATTCTTCTTTTTCGATTTGGGATCTATGAGTCGGCTCAGGGTTGTGTCTTTGCGGTGTTTCCTGCGATAAAGGTTGAACAATTTGATTATCGTCTGTATTGACTTTCTTACCTTCATCGATTGTTGTCCTGGCCAAGTCAAGAGCTTGAAGACTGATTGATTTGTCACCTACACAAAGTATGAGTTCTCCTGTGGCAACATCAATTTTAGTCTTGGCAGTTGCTAGGAAGGGTCTTCCTAAAATTGAGGGGATTGTGTTGTCCTCATCGATATCTAAGACAACAAAATCTACTGAGAAAACAAATTTATCGATTTTGATAAGAACATCTTCGATAATGCCCCTAGGAATTCTAACAGTTTTATCAGCTAATTGTATACTCATCCTAATTTGTTTGGGCTTCCCTAGACCTAGTCGTTTAAATAATGTATAAGGCATGACATTTATGCTTGCCCCTAAATCAGCTAACGCATTATCAATAGCTAAACTACCAATTAAACATGGAATTGTAAAACTCCCTGGATCTTTTAGCTTTCGTGGTAGTCTATTCTGTAACATTGCTGAGCATGTTGTGTTCAATTCTACGTGGTGCTCTTCATCTAGTTTGCGTTTGTTCGTCAAGAGCTATCTGAAAAATTTCCTCGAGTCTGGCATCAAAAATAGAGCTTCAAGAAAAGGTAAGTTAATATGTAATTTCTTTAAGAGTTTAAAAAACTTACCGAATTGTTCTTCTAAATCGTCTCTTTTCATCGCTTCGGGTAAGGTATGCGAGGTTGGTACTCCTTGATTACTGGTTTTGGCTTTTCTTGTGTTACCTCTACCTTACCTTCGTCTACCTTGTTTTCTTATATTGGATTGGGCTCATCTAACCCCTTATTATCATGAGCTGAGATGGCTTGAATTTGCTCCTTTGGGTTAATCTCGGTGTTACTTGGTAGACGTGTTTGCGGTCGTTCTAACATTAGCTTTGCGAGTCATTCGACTGCATTAGTTGCTTCCTTGACTGACTTAGTAAGTTCCCCGACTCGGTTCTCATTGCTTTTAATTATTTTCTCAGTTTCTTGGAAACGATTTTCTATGTTTTCCATGAATTTTGTCAGCATCTCTTCGAGGTTTGGCTTCTTCTCTTGTGGATATGGTTGATTTTGGAAATTTTGAAGAGGTTGTTGTCTTTGATTTCCTTGGCCTCCCCATGAAAAATTTGGATGGTTCCTCCAACTTGGATTGTAGTTATTACTATAAGGATTATTATTGGATCTGAAATTATTACCTAAATAGTTCATCTATTTGCTTTCTGCGTCCGGTTGGTAGGGTGGGTACTTGGAAACACGGAAATTTATATACTTTTTCATGCCCTTTTTTACCCAATTTCATGTGGTTTCGAGTAAATTCTTGTCAGAAAATAATTAAATATAAAATAATTAAATTATGCCAAAAATATAAACATGATGAATTTTAATTAATTTTATAGTAAATTTCAATTTATTTTGACTATTTTCGACAGACTCGCACAAAAGGCAAAAATCGGCTCGGCAGACACTGCTAGAAGAATAAAATCGAGCAGCGATTTGAAGATTCAAGGTGACTGTATTTCCAGCCCAAGACGGTCCAATTATGAATATTTAATCATAATTTAATTAATTTTAATTTATTCCCAATTTAATTTGGGTTAAATAAATTAATTTTAATTAAGTATGAAAAGGCCAAGTTGAACCGCATCAATTGAACCAAACCGGTTGAACCGAACCAAGCAAAGAGTTGGGCAGCCCAAACCGTCCACAATGAAGGCCCAAATCAGCTTAATTGCTGATTAATTGAGTTTCAAATAAGCCCTTGAAGACTTCTCAAAATCCCATTCAAACCCCTCCAAAATTCATGGCTTTAAAGATTTGCCCATGCTAATTTTAGCAAAGTTGAATCCATCAACTTTGCCACATGGGATGGTCAGCCAAGTGGGACTCCTTTGCTGCTGATTTTTTGCTATTTTTATCAGCCCCTAACACCTATAAATACATCCCCTAGATGCTCATTCAAGACACACCTCAAGCATCCAACATTCTCCTCTCTCACTTTCTCTCAATTCCATTTTCCCTTCTCCCTTTTTGGTGTTCTTGTGCCGATTTCCCCTCTTGGAAAAGAGGTATTTTCCAGCCATTCGAAGCAGAAATTGAAGTGTTCATAAGCCCCCTTGATAACCGAGGACAACGAAGAGGAAGGATCAATCGGATGCCACGGAGAGCCACCGGATTTGTTTCTTGTTTCCTATCACTTTAAATTATTTGTTGTTGTTTTGACAAAAATGCTTATGAATATTCATGCTTTTGAAATGTTTAATTTGATCAATTTAGCTTGAATTTAATTTGTGTTAGGTTGATTTCATTTTGCCCTCTTAGATTATTAAAATTGTGTTTATGCTGTTAAAGGCCTCGGTGAAAGGTTTGATTAAGTAAAATCATGTTAAGTTATCTGGCATTATAATTGTTTAGATAGCTTATGAGTTAATTATTTAAATGCATTGAAATTGTAATTAATGGACACAATACTTAATCTGTGCATGTTTAATTCTTCTAAGGTAGCTGAAAATTAAATTAGCATTGTATTTGACGATATGTATGCCTTGCATAACTTGCAGGATTTTTGTGATTAAATTGTTTCAAGGTAAAAATACTTTGTTACTTCACATGACCTTTTATATGCTTATTAGGTTGAATTAATTGTTTGAATTGACATAGGAATATGCGAGAGATTGTTTAATTTAATAAGTATGTATGTGCAATAACATGTTTACTTGTATAAATATGTTTTATCGGTCAATTTGACATAGGAATATGTACAAGAGATGAATGGATTTTTATTTGTAAGTATGTTCATAAGTTAGCAGATTACCGAGTTGCCATATTTTAACGAGTATAAACACAAGCTTAATAATTCTAAGGTAAGAAATGTTATTAATCCAACACAATTATGCCATCTTGATTAAAATCAGTTTTTGAAATCGTGCACTAGAACTTTGTTTTATTTTATTTTTACTTTGTTTTTCTTTTCGTTTTTAAATATTTCTCAAAACCAACTATTTTTCCATCACCAAAGTGTTTGAAATCATTTTCATAAATAATTCTTTTACAGTTGCTGTGGGTACAATAACTCGACATTTACTTGTCACTTTATTACTTGTTACGATTGTGTACACTTGCACATTTCCACTATTCCAGTACTCAAGATTCGCCACAATTCCACTTGCGTTGCACTGCATGACTGGAAGTACCTGCGAAGAACACAAACTATCAAGCTTTTTATTCATTAACTCTACCTGTGTTGATAGCATGGTTATTGGGTCGAGGTTGTAAACTCTGGCTGATTTTGTCGATTTTTTCCTTGTAACTTGCCAATGATAGTTATTTAGTGACATCTCTTCAATGAAATCGTAGGCTGCTTTAGGAGTTCTGTTGTTCAGGGTTCCACCGGTGGCTGAATCAATTAGTTGCCTTGTTGAGGGATTCACACCGTTATAAAAAGTTTGGACTTGTAGCCACAAGGGTAAACCATGGTGTGGACACCTTCTTAAGAGATCCTTGTATCTCTCCCATGCGTCATATAATGTCTCTAAATCCATATACACAAAGAAGAGATATCATTTCGTAATTTGGCCATTTTGGCCGGTGAGAAATATTTTAATAAAAACTTTTCGGTCATTTGGTCCCATGTAGTGATTGACCCTCATGGTAACGAGTATAACCACTGTTTGGCTTTATTCCTTAATGAAAAGGGAAATAAACAAAGACGAATGGCATCATCAGAAACGCCATTTATTTTGAAAGTATCACAGAACTCTACAAAATTTGCTATATGAGTATTCGGGTCTTCGTCCTAAAAACCATCAAATTGAACAAATTGTTGAATCATTTGTATTGTGTTAGGCTTTAATTCAAAATTATTAGCAGCTATAGCAGGCCTAACAATACTAGATTCAGCTCCTGTTAAATGAGGTTTAGCATAATCATACATAGTACGCGGAGCATTGTTTTCTTCCACATCTCGTGGTGGATTATTCTCGTCCATCCCTTCAGTAGGATTGGATCTGCCTTCTCGCTCTTCTTCTGTGTAATTTAGGGCTCGCCTAATTTCTCTAAGATTCCTACGAGTGGTAGCTTCAATATCACTATCGTATACTAGAGGTCCTGTCGGGTTCCTTCTAGTCATAAACTAAAGGTACCTGCTAGGAAAAGAAAGAAAAATTAGCAACACTAAATTAATAAATTGTGAAAATAAAAAATAAAAATAATGGCTAAAGTAATAAAATAGAGTTTTCTTAATATTTTAATTCCCAAGAATCAGTGCCAAAAACTTGATCGTTGTTTTGTCGAGTTTTAAAATTTATAAAGAGAATGATCGAACCTGGAAACTAACTCTGACAATGACTTAAGGCAAATGTACCTATCGAACAGTAGTATAGCTTAGGCAAGACCGGATTGTCGAACCCAAAGAAACTAAAAGCACTAATACTAACTTTCTTTTTCTTATTTAGCCTAAAATAAGTGAAGTTGCTTTAATCTAGATTGACGACTAAAGACGCAAAGACAAAAAGAATGAATTGGGAAATAACTTGAAGAGAAACTCAGTTGATCACGACGATACCCTCATGAAGAATCCACCTAGACTTCACTTGTTATTTGACACTGAACCATACGATTTATTCACTTAGTTTGATCCGTAAGACTCCTTAATGTATATTAAACCCTCTCTCGAGGCGAATAACGTCTAACCCTAGGTTAATTAACAGAAATCTCTTTCTCAAATAATAACCCCCTAGAATAGCAGTAAATTGATCTATGGACTACCAATTAGGTTTCACCCTAATCTGGAAAAATCTCGTCACCCTATCTCTAGGCGTCCGATCAACTCCGCTTAATTATGCTAGATCTACTCTTAAGCAAGGTCTATTCCTCCTCCACCTAAGCACATCAGATTTGGATTAAGCATGCATAATTAAGAACAAACTAAGTATTTATCATATAATTCAAAAAACAATAACAAGATTCATCTAGGTTTCATCCCCTTCAGGTATCTGAAGGGTTTAGTTCATAATGAATAAAGAAAATATCTCAAGAGAAAAGATAAAACAAAACATAAGAAATCCCTAAAACCTCCTGAAGGAATTGAAGGAGAAATCGACCGTCTTGAGTAGAATTCCGGCTTCTTGAGATGGATAAATTGGCTATCTTCGAGTAATTCCCACAAATATGGCCTTCTGGCTCGGCTCCTTGGCCAAGCTAACCGCCCCCACAAAAGCCTTGGCAGATGGCTTCTGCTGAACTCTGAACGTCCCCTAAAGGTTGGCCTCTAGGGTCTTTATATAGGCTTTAAGATGCCTTACTTGGCCTCTAAGTATCCTAATTCAAGTATAATTCCTACTCGGGTGTTTGAATAGGCTTTGGAATGTGTTTCTTTGCCTTCAAGTATCCAAATCTGAGTGAAATTCCTCTTGGCCGCGGCAGGGACACACCCATGGCACACGCCCGTGTAAATCATTTTCAGGCCATGTCTCGATTTTGTAGATTCAGGCACGGCCGTGTAAATCGTGGCATGGTCATGTCTTAGTAAATTGTCCAGGCACGATCATATGGCTTGAAGTCCAGGCTATTTCGATTTCCACTTTGGCCTAAATTGGCCCATTTTAAGCCCGTTCCTTGTTCTTTTCATCCTTTTCCCGAGTAAAAACATGAAAAGAAAGGATTAAGAGCACATTTTACATAAATCAACTGCTTCATCCAAAATCATACTAAATGTGGGCCTAAAATATGTTACTTTTAATCGATCACAATAAAGAAACACCTATCGAATAGTATAGTTATGGTAAGAGAAATATCGTATCCACAAGGACCAAGAGTTTTTACTATCTTTTATTATCTAGCCTAAGAATTGGAGTGATTTATTTTAAACTAAAATTAATTAGAAGCGGAACTAATTGGGAAAATACATTTAGACAACAATGAGATAGGCAATACCTAAGGAAGAATTCATAAATGAGCCCTAACCGGATCTGGCATCAAAATAAAATCTTACTTTAGAATACAACCTTTTATTAACTTCAAAACCATGTCCATTTAAAATAATATGAAAACCTTAATGTTGTAAAATGTTTGAATTAAAACTTTATTAAACACACATATATATATAATTTGAACAAAGTAGAAATAAAGCCATCTTCACATAAGTAATTTAATTTAAACAAGCCATCTTACTAATAATAATAACATAATACCAAAATAATAAAAAGGCCCTTATTACAACCTGTACTTGAACAAAATATTTAATATTAAAAGGCTTAGAATAATTTGAAATATCTTCTTCGCATGGGCCACCTTGTATACTCACCGAACCCGGTCCAAACTCATGAATCACCGAAATGGTACACATGTTCCACACGTATGGACCTAACCCATACCCATACGCTTCACGTAACAAGTCATGCAAACATGCATCCCAAATTTCAACCTACAATCCACCGTAACACCAACCTTAGCAGACTCACGCCTAAGGTGTATAACCCAATCACAACCGAAAGTGATCCCACAAATCTTACCTCGGCAGACCTACTACACAAGGTCATGGTCACATCGTGATCCCGACAAGAATCGTCTACGGTGATGCATTCACTATCAACCGCCGAGATGGGCACCTAGCCACACCTCCCTTGATGTAGCACATACTAATCATCAAGCGCTAATGTAGCACGAGGCTAACATTAGACCACGTACATCAATGTGTACACTTATCCTTCCTTGGTCACATCAATCCCCATGCATAAGTGTCAATGCATCATGTCAAGTCAATCATATCGAATGAGTATACGTTCATTACCAAATCATACATACACCATAAGTAAATTTGATAACATAATTTACCAACTCGATAATCGATTACCCCACATATGGGTATCCATCACCTTAGCCTTTAATGTCGGCTATCACACAAAGATACACAAGTACACATTAATAAACAATTAATCAAGAAGCAATCACGATGATTACGCACCTAATCACTTGAAGTTTTAGACCCTCGATCTCAATGCTATCGCTAAACGAAACTACTGACAATCTGCCTAAACCGCCGCTCCGACGGCCCACACCCCGGGCCAATCCCAAACCGCCGAGACACTCTTTTCTTGAACCTCCTGATAGGGACTTTCCTTGCTCCCTTGACCGGTACTTGCCTCCATCAACACACTTAATCGTAAATCATTAAACCTCCACATCATAAACCCAAGTATTAAACTTTTATTAAGAATTGCTTACCAAAACCACTTGAATCTGATGCTACTTAAGCCTCGCAAATGACTATATGCCTTCTCCTGTTAGGCTCTACCTTCCCACAATCGGTCTTAGCACAATAACTTACTAAAGAATTTCTAATCGCACCCTTTCCCTTTTGCTCTAACAAGAATCGCCACCACAAGAACTAAGGTTCGACTTGAGGGACTTGTAACCAAATTGGAGAGAATGAGAGAATGAACGACAATGACTCTTAGATGGAGTTGGGATATTCAAGAAAGGTAACCTTCAGGGTGATTTCGGCTCAAGAAAAGAAAGGTGTGAAGAGAAAATACACAAAAGGTTATGCCACTTTTTGGCTACAAAGGAATGAGAGAAAAGAAGAGAGTTTCTTTGACTTAATTTTGGCAAGAGACTAAGGGAAGAATAAGTGAAGAAAAGGGAGGAAACAACTTTATGGTGAAAAGGGTGGTCAAAAGAGCATCCCCTATAAATACTACCAAGGTTTCTGCACACACTTAAGGCAAAGCCAAAAATACCCTCCTCAAGCTCCCCAAACCGCCACTAGCTCAACTCCTCTCAAATCCCAAGATTTCCTCCTAAAACACTCTACACCAACCTTTCAAACCATTTCAAATTAAAACCAACTCATCCTTCCTCCTAGCCACTCATTTAAAAGATTTGAACAAGTCAAACCTTAATCCTACCCTCCTAGTCGATTCAAAATGGAAGAATTCACTTTCTAGACTTACTTCTTTGACGACAAATTACTTTTGATTCATATGATTTATTCACTTGACTTAATCCTTATCCCAAATAATTCTCTTAAGGCCCCTATAAAGCTCCCTTTAACCACTAAAACTAAAAATTTCCAAAGGCATTCCATTTATAAGGTTCTCAAGACCCTATCTCTATTTAGGCAAGACTAGAAACAATTCACCTAGACTTCACTTATTACTTTTGATTCATATAATTTATTCACTTGAAATCCATAGTTGATTAATTAAAATCTCTTTCTAATTAAAACCACATATTGTCGCATTAACTCGATCAATGGATTTCCTTATTAGATTTGACTCTAATCCGATAGATTTATTTCACCCTATTTCTAGGGTTGCAATCAACTCCACTTAATTGTGTTGATCTACTATTAAACAGGGAATTTTGCTCCTTTGAATAAGCACATTCGACTTGAATCAATAACCTGAATTATCAAAACAAGAATAAGAACTCACACTTAAGAATAAGAACAAGTATTTATCTTATAAATCAAATAATAATAAGATCCGTCTTAGGTTTCATCCCCTTAGGTATTTAAGGGATTTAGTTCATACTAATAGAGGGAAACATCTTAAAATAAGGAAAACAACAAAACATAAGAAAACCTAAGAACTTCAAGAGAAATTGATAGGAGATCCTCAGTCTTGATGGAGATCCTTCTTCCAAGCTGCTCTCGATGGCTGTCTTCGAGTATTTTCTGCTTTCTACTCCGCGTTTCTTTTTAGGTCCTCCCCTAGGGTGTTTATATAGGCTTTAGAACACCTCTTTTGGCCCACAAGTAGTCTTTTTCGAATGGAATTAGACTTGGTATTGGCAGGGACACGCCCATATGACACGCCTGTTCGATAGCTTAGGCCAGTGCTTGAACTTTCGTCACACTACTAGTGATCTTCCGCTATAGTCCAGCCATGTTTGATTCTGCTCGTAGGCCCATTTTGCCCATTTTTGGCCTGTTTATCGTTCTTTTCGACTCCCTAAGCTCTCCTGAGTGTAAAAAATGAAATTAAAGGATTAAGAGCATTGAATTCATCAAATCTAATGAAAATTCATCCAAAAATAAGCCAAGCATGGGGTAAAAATATGTATAAATTATGGTTTATCAAATATCCCTACACTTAAGCATTTGCTTGTCCTCAAACAAAATCCTCAACTCACAATTAAAACTAACTTTCTTAATTCATAATTCTTATCAATAATGTTTCATTATAATTCACAGATAATTCATACATTGATAATTTAACTATAAGCATCCTAAAGATTCAAACAATTTAAGTCCCAAATTTTTTAAAGCATAAAAACATAGGTGTTTTCCCTTACCTAAATAATCACTTTTAATTCAAAACCGACAAGAATTGACATCCGCACTAATGATTCACTCAAATCACTCAAAGTGTTTAAGGTTCAAATTAAGCTAGTTAAATTATAAAATCAAGTCTCTACCACTATAAAATGAGATGATTCTTAAAAGGGTTGTAATGGGGCTTGGGTTAAAGGTGTGGATAAAGGCCGAAAAAGAAGGTTAAAATCGAGATTGAATTGACAATTTACCTAACTAGAAAAATAAACTAGTACTGAATACTTACATCAATTGAAAACTTATCAATAAAAACACGAGCTTCTTCTCAAAATGTGAAATTAACTGCTTAAGCTCAAATAACATAAAACTAATATTTCCACTTTTTTAAGAATAAGAACAATTTATAAGATAAATTTAACAACTGAAATTAAGAACATAGTTAAGTAACTGCTTAAATCAAATCTCGATAAAAAGGAGTTAAAGGAAAATTTAACAACCGCATAGTTAAGTCAAATCAAATCTCGATAAAAAGGAGTTAAAGGAATAGGAAAAATTCTCAATGAATCAAAAAAAGTGGGTCTTGGGTTAATAATAAGGGTAAATCAAGAAACGGTTTATTAGGATCAAAGGGGTTCACTAGGGGTTAATTACGAAGATAGGCTTTTTGGGGTAAGTGAGTTAAAACCTAGGTGCCTGTATCATCTCAGTATATCAAATCAAAAGTGTGGTCTCAACATGCATAATCGAAGCAAATTCTAGAATAACAAATCAATATTGACACACTCATAACCAATAAAGTGAGCAAGAAAAGTATATGCTCTAAAAGGCTCAAAATCTCACAAAAAAAATATTGTTTTTGATGTCAACCTTGTAAATTTCAAACTTCAAAGTAATATTTAAATTTAAGGAAACAGCCTAATAAATTTTTAATTCTGAAAATAGACTTATCATGCTTGATTCTCTAATTCTTAAAGTTTAAATAATCAATGCACAATTACCTATGACTTAATCTAAAACATATCAATGAAAATCATAAGTCAATAGAAGATTCATTCTAATAGTAATATGAGAAAATTTACTTAAGAACAAGACATAATTCGTGGTTTTTCTAATAATACTATAATTAACCTCCCCACACTTAAGATTGACATTGTCCTCAATGTACAAATATAAATAATAACAATATAGTAAGAAAATCATAGGATAGGGAGAGAAGTGAAACTTCCTAAATTTTGGATGGAGTCAATGAAAAGAAACCTGAGGTGAACGTGGGGGAGGATACTTCGACAGCACCTCGAACCTTTTGAAATCAAATCAATGAAGCAGCCGGCATGAACTTATGGTATTGTAAGCTAAATCTAAATGGCATGAAGAAAAAGAACAAAATAATAAAAATAAATAATGGAAAATAACTATGAATTCAAAATAAAGGAGAAAAAGTGTGACCAATGGTGGCACGAATGGTGGCTGGTGTGAAGAAAGAATAAGAAAAAGGGGAAAGAAGGAAGAAAGACAACGGGAAAAGAAAAAAGAAAAAAGAGGGGTTTCGGGTTAGGGAAGAAGGGAGGAAGGAAGAAGTTGGGGGGGAGAGAGCGGTGGTCGAAAAAGGGTGTAGTGGCTAGGGTTTGGGGGGGAAGAAGATTTGGGAGGAATGTGAACAGAAGAAGGGGTTTAAATAGAGATTGGGACACATGGTCGAGGCCCACACCCGTGTCCCGAGGCGTATTAGGTCACACAGCCAAATCGCACGGCTGTGTCATACTTCGTTTTTTTCTCCCACGCCTGTGTGGAGGTTTCCACGCCCATGTTGATTAATCAGTATCGACCACGGCCTTTGGGCACGGGCGTGTCGAACGCCCATTTCATTTACTCAGTATCGCCCACGATTTTAAGGCATGCCCATGTGAAGGTTTCGCATGCCGTGTTCTTTAGTTAGTGTCGATCACAACCGTATCGCATGGTCGTGTCGTTTTATCGCAGCTCGTATTTTGGGGAAAATTTTTATCCTGTTCCCACACGATCTCTGCCACGCCGGTGTACTTACTCGTGGTGTCCACACGGCCATGGCCACGCCTGTGTGCAAGGCCGTGGAGTAGGGAAAACTTGTGCTTATTAATTTGATTAGTTATTAGTTAGGTGCTAAAATCAAAAATATGGACATTAATGAGGTTAGTGCTCGGGTTGCCTCCCGAGAAGCGATCATTTAAAGTCTTAAGCTAGACTCACCTTTCATTCTCATACTCATGGTGGTTCGAGGTGTGACACCCCTAACCCGTATCCGTCACTGGATTAGGGTTATCGGTATCACTAAACTAAATACCAAGTCTATGCACTTCATTCTAACTATCACGTGCAAATTTTCATACCATTTCATAATATCGCAAGTACACATGTATAAGTCATTCATTATCAAATCATTTATTTACATCAACCAAGGACTAATTACAAACATATAGTAAATTACCATTTATTCCATTTCCAAAATCATCGATATTTTCAAACATATATCATTCCTGGACATATGCTTCACTATTGTCCATGACATTTCTCATTCGATTAAACTACAAATAAAAAGGCCAAATCAACTAGTTCATTAGCACCATTTTCTTACCATATTCGGTATTGTTCATTATACACATAAATATTTGTACATATCATGAATACACCTTATCTAGCTACTTTATTATTCAAATGTCACATAGATATTTATACCATATTCAATCCATTACTAGAATCTCAAAACTAAAATACACCTATTAAAAATTAACTTTCAAAACTAGAAACTTAACACTATTAACTATTTCAACATTTAGTCATACCATATAGACAAACATCAAGCATCACACATCATGACATATATTTCCATAGTAAACTTTTACCATAACCGAATTCATGTAAATCCTATTAAACAAGATTTAGCCATTTTCACATGGCTTTTATATACATCCCAATCCAAAAAGAACTCAAAAGAGTATTCAAGCCTTTACATACCATTATTTCAAAGGTTCATCTCTAGAAAAGTACCAAAAGTAGTTGATAATATGCTTGACTTCGACAAGGATTCCCGAGTACGAACTTAAACTTTAAAACCTAAAAATGATCAAATGAAATCAACGGTAAGCTAATTTAGTTTAGTAAATTACAAACAATGGTTTTCTTAAACAACAATTCAATAACCAAGTGTTTAATTTAAAAATAATTTAATCATAAAAGAGCTCATAACCAAATAAGTAAGAAACCTATTACCAAGCAAAGCTTACATAATTCCATAGATCTCATAAAAACCGCAAAACTCCTTACCATACATTCTTTTTGAACTAACTCATTGATTATTTCATACATCTCAACCTTAAAATTTTATAAAGTAGTAACTTACCTTATTAACACTATGTTACCAATGTACCATGCATCTTTTTCATAAGAAATATATATCTCGATATCTCCTTTCATTAGTCAATGTTTTAATAGATCCGAAATTTCGCACACACAACGCTATTCCCTAGTAATGTATCGCACACATAGTGCCATTACTATTTTATCCGCACACATAGTGTTATTCCCTAGTAATGTATCGCACACATAGTGTCATTACTAGTTTTTCCGCACACACAGTGCCCATTAATTTGTCTCATCTT
Organism: Gossypium rotundifolium; assembly: GCA_025506655.1. Taxonomy (NCBI): domain Eukaryota; kingdom Viridiplantae; phylum Streptophyta; class Magnoliopsida; order Malvales; family Malvaceae; genus Gossypium; species Gossypium rotundifolium. Next base: position 166,239,111 of record CP106734.1, on the reverse strand, counting down.
CTTGAATACATTATGCACATATATCATACCTATGTACCTTATTCAAATCAAATTTATTCCTTCTATGCCTATCCATCACAATCGGCTTCACTCTTGTAATCACATAATCAAAAATTTAATCACAACCATCACCTATTTCAAGGTCCACATTTAATTACCACTTAATCCTTAACTATACATCCAATTCAAGTATATCAAAATTTCATACAAGGATCAACCACTCCTTCGAATAGTACATATATATACATACATTAAACCCATTCCATCACACATTCAACAAAAATAAACTTTGTTATACTTATTTAAACTACTCAATGGATACACATATACACATGTACATCACCAAAACATTCGGCTAACACCCCTTAAATTTCCATATCCCATTCGGCAATTTGATTAAACAATTTCATTAATTCATTTGAACATGTATATTACATTACAATAACTATCCGAATAATTCAATTGCTTATAAACTTACCTCGAAAGTTGACAAATTAAGCTTCCCGGCTACTCGTTTAATTTGGCTTTTCCCCGATCCAATCCTGTTTCCTTTTGTTCTTGATCTAAATAATTCCAATTTAAACTTATTCAAATTCATTTCCATTCAATTTAATCCAAAAACTCATAATTATGAAATTTACCATTTTACCCCTAGTATTTACAACTTTTGCAATTTAGTCCCTAAAGCACAAAACACAAAATACATTAAAGAGTTCATTTCTTAAGGGTCGAATGTACTTATAGCTCATACAAGTCCATACAAACTAATTATTTAGCATTTTAATCCTCAACTATTTATTTTAACATCTAAATTCTAATTTACTCAATTTCACTAAAAGTTCAAGAACAAAACTTACTACCCTATCACCTATCATCAATATTTTACCATTAATCAACAAGAACATCAAGTTTTCTTCAATGGTATCTCATGAAAAACACAACCAAACTTCAAATTACCACATGGGCTAGATAAAGCTCAAGACAACAAGCTCAAAAATGCAAGAATTATTAAAAATCAAACTAAATGGTTACCTTAATCAAGCTAAATGTGACCGAACCCTTGAAGATAAAATTTTTCTTTTCTCCTTTGGTAGTTTTGGCAAGGGGAAGAAGATGATGATAAAAACAATGCCACTTTCTCTCTTTTCTTATTTTATGTTTTATTCCACTATCTTCATTAAAATATTATATCATTAATATATATATACTTTAATAATAATCTATGGTCAATGCCGTCCACTACCATCAAAATTAAAGGCCAAATTGCAACTTCAATTCCATGCAAAAAGAATACCATTCAATTTGGCCACTTAATTCCATAATGGCTATTTTTCCCACTTATTCAATTTAGTCCTTTCACTTAAATTAATCACCCAAACATACAAATTAATCTACGATATTTTCACACATGCTTAACCACATAACATAGATATCAAATTAATAATTAAAAAAATATTTTTCTATCTCGAATTCGTGGTCCTAAAACCACCATTCTGATTAGGGTCGTAATTGGGCTATTACACGAGGAGTTGACACTCCTTTCTTCTGCTATCATTTCTATTATCAATATACAGATTGAGTCGAGTAGTGTTTACCTTAAAAGTGCCTAACTTAGGATTAGTTACCTCGACTGTTCCATATAGGAAGACATTGAGTACTGTGAAAGGGATCGCTCCGTTTGTATCAAGGTTTGAAGTGGTGATTCGAGGGTCTATTTTATCCGACAATACTTGATCCTCGATTTTAAATTGGTTTGTCCCATCCTTAAGCTTGTCATAGAATCGCATTGGTTCATCGTGTTTTCTTGGTTTCTCCTTGATGTGTGTCCGCCATTCATCTAGTTCATCGATTTGTAGTCTTCTTTCCTCGTGAAGAGTTCTGTTCTCAACATGAGAGCTAAACCATGCTCTGTCATCTTTTTCTGAGAAGTTTCCTGTAAAGAAGATTTATCATTAAGTTCACTTACATTAACAGGACTTGTATCATCTTGATCACTAGATATTCTGTCAGAATTACATGCTTGGAGTTTAATCATGTCATCACCTACACGAAGTATTATTCCCCTGTATCAACATCAATAATGGTCCTAAAAGTTGCTAAAAAGGGTCATCCTAGAATTAAAGGAACATCATTATCCTCATCCATGTCTAAAACAACAAAGTCTACTGGGAATATGAATTTATCAATTTTGACTAGCACATCTTCAATTATACCCCTAAGAACTCTAATGGTTTTATCAGCCAATTGAATGCTCATCCTAGTTTGTTTGGATTTCCCAAGACCTAGCTGTTTAAACATTTTATAAGGCATAACATTGATACTTGCCCCTAAATCAGCTAATGCATTATTAACAGATAAACCACCAATTAGGCATGGAATCGTAAAACTCCCTGGATCTTTTAGCTTGCGGGGTAGTTTATTCTGCAAAATTACTGAGCAAACTGCATTTAGCTCCACATGCGACGCATCGTCTAACTTCCGTTTGTTTGCCAAAATCTCTTTTAAAAATTTCACCGAATTGGGCATTTGCGAAAGAGCTTTAATAAATGGTAAGTTAATATGTAATTTTTTTAGAATTTTAAGAAATTTACCAAATTGTTCATCTGTGCGGTCTTTTTTTGTCGTATTGGGATATGGCACACGAGGTTTGTATTCTGTACTTACCAACTTTGGTTTATGGCTTACCTCAATCTTACTTTTATCTACCACGTTTTTTGCCTCGGTTTTGGTTCTTCTAACCCTTCACTATCGTGAGCAATAATGGCATGAAGTTGCTCCTTTGGGTTAGTCTCAGTGTTGCTTGGCAAGCTACCTTGTGGTCATTCTAAGATCAACTTGGCAAGCTGACCTATTTGGTTCTCGAGCCCTTGAATCGACGCTTGCTAATTTTTGAGTGTTGTTTGGTGTTTTGAAAACGGTCTCTGACACCGAGATAAATTTTGTTAGCATCTCCTCAAGGTTTGGCTTCTTCTCTTGTGGGTAGGGTTGTTGTTGAAAGTCTGGAGGTGGTTGTTGTCTCTGATTTCCTTGACCACCCCATGAGAAGTTTGGGTGGTTCCTCCAACCTAGATTGTAAGTGTTACTATAGGGATTATTCTGAGGTCTAGAATTATTACCTATATAGTTCATTTGTTCGCTTTCTATGCTAGGGTTGTAAGTGGATATTCTGTATTGTTCATTCCTCCTTCATTTGTATCGCACTGCATCACTGGATGTACCTGCGAAGAACCACACAAACCATTAATCTTTCTACTTAAAAGCTCTACCTGGTTTGATAGCATGGTGACGACGTCTAAGTTGAAAACACTGGCGGCTTTTGTCAGCTTTGTTCTCATGACTTGCCACTGATAGTTATTCAATGACATCCCTCTATGAACTCATAAGTCACTTCAGGGGTTTTGTTATTTAGGGTTCCACCGGTAGCTGCATCAATCAACTACCTAGTTGAGGGGTTCACACCATTGTAAAAGGTTTCAACTTATAGCCATAATGGTAGCCCATGGTGAGGGCATCTTCTCAGTAAATCCTTGTATCTCTCTCATGCATCGTAAAGTGTTTTTAAATCCATTTGTACAAAAGAAGATATATCATTCCTCAACTTAGTCATTTTAGCCAGCGAAAATATTTAAGTAAAAATTTTTCAGTCATTTGTTTCCATGTAGTGATTGATCCTCGTGGTAACGAGTTCAACCACTGTTTAGCTTTGTTCCTCATCGAAAAGGGAAACAACCGAAGGCGAATGGCATCATCAGAAATGTCATTAATTTTAAAAGTGTCGCAGAACTTTAAGAAATTAGCTAAATGAATATTTGGGTCTTCGTCCTGCAAACCATCAAACTAAACAAACTGTTGAATCATCTGAATAGTGTTAGGTTTTAGTTCAAAATTATTTGCAGCAATAGCAAGTCTAACAATACTCGATTCAGCCCTAGTGATATTAGGTTTAGCATAATCATACATAGTACAAGGAGCAGGATTTTTGGCAACCACCGGAGGTAGCAGATTATTATCATCCATCTCCTCAGTAGTATTAGTATCGTCCTCTTGCTCTTCTTATATGTATTGTAGGCTTCACCTTATCTCCCTACGATTTCTGCTAGCGGTACTTTCTATCTCATTGTAAAAAAGCAAGGGTCTTGACGAGTTTCTTCTAGTCATAAACTAGAGACACCTGCCAGAAACAAGGAAAGAGAAAAATTAGAAAAGTAACAATGAAATAAAATAAAATAAATTGTAATAAAGTAAAAATGGCTAAAGTAATAAAAATTTAGTGTTCCTAATATCTTAGTCCCCACAACGGCGCCAAAAACTTGATGTGTCTCTAAATAACTATGATCACAATAAAGGCAAGCGTACCTATCGTTTAATAGTATAGTTATGGTAAGACCAGAAATATTATATCCATAAGGACCAAGAGTACTAGTAATTACTATCTTTTTATTATCTAGTCTAAGAATTGGAGTGATTTCTTTTAAACTAAAATTAATTAGAAGCACGATAGAGAATGAATTGGGAAAATACTTTTAGACAACTATATGAGATAGGCAATACCCAAGGAAGAATTCACCTAGACTTCACTTATTACTTTTGATTCATATGATTTATTCACTTGAATTAATCCGTAGAAATCCCTGATTTATGTTAATATTTCTTTCAAGACTAAAAACAACTGACTTTAGGTTGATTAATTGAAATCTATTTCTAATTAAAACCCTTATTGTCGCATTAACTCGATCTATGGATTCCCTTATTAGATTTGACTCTAATCCGGTAGATTTATGTCACCCTATTTCTAGGGTTGCAATCAACTCCACTTAATTGTGTTGATCTACTATTAAAGAGGGACTTTTGCTCCTCTGGATAAGCACATTCGACTTGAATCAATAACCTGAATTATCAAAATAAGAATAAGAACTCACAATTAAGAATAAGAACAAGTATTTATCTTATAAGTCAAATAATAATAAGATCCGTCTTAGGTTTCATCCCCTTAGGTATTTAAGGGATTTAGTTCATACTAATAGAGGGAAACATCTTAAAATAAGGAAAACAACAAAACATAAGAAACCCAAAAACTTCAAGAGAAATTGATAGGAGATCCTTAGTCTTGATGGAGATCCTTCTTCCAAGCTGCTCCCGATGGCTGTCTTCGAGTATTTTCTACTTTCTACTCCGCGTCTCTTTTTAGGTCCTCCCCTAGGGTGTTTATATAGGCTTTAGAACACCTCTTTGGCCCACAAGTAGTCTTTTCCGAATGGAATTAGACTTGGGATCGGCAGGGACACGCCCGTATGAGATGCCCGTGTTCGATAGCTTAGGCCGTGCTTAAACCTGCTCGTCACACACGGACCGTGTGATCTTCCCGTGTGCTATAGTCCAGGCCGTGTTCGATTATGCTCGTAGGCCTATTTTGCCCCTTTTTGGCCCGTTTATCATTCTTTTCGACTCCCTAAGCTCTCCTGAGTGTAAAACATGAAATTAAAGGATTAGGAGCATCGAATTCATCAAATCTAATGAAAATTCAACCAAAAATAAGCCAAGTATGGGGTAAAAATATGTATAAATTATGGTTTATCACTCGACTTGCTTCAGGTTCTCGATTTGCAGTAAAAATATGAAAAACCAGCTTAAGGAAACTCTTCTATGGTGTTTTTGCTGATGAGAATGCAGAAAAATAAAGAGAAATCTAGATAATTCCACTTTAATCCTAGCTTTATTAAGTAAATTTTGCAATATTCCAATTTTACCCTTAATTCTCCTTATTTTCTTGATGATTTCATGCATTTGTCATCCAGCCCAAATAGACCTAGGGTATATTTTCCTTTTAAGCCCTCTTTCTTTTATCATTTGAGCTATTTAATCATTTCCCATAATTTTGCATTTGTTACAATTTAGTCCTTTTTGTTCAATTAACTATCGGAACTTTAAAATTTCTTGACGAAACTTTAATACTAACTTATTAACACTCCATAAATATTTATAAAAATATTTGTGGCTCGATTAAAAATCTCTGAGGTCTCGATACCTAATTTTTTATTCTAATTATTTTAATATTTATTTCTAGTACACTATTCACTATTTCAAAAATTTTCCTATCTTCATATTTAACTTATACTCACTAAATTAATAATATTTTCTACTCACTTGTCGATTTAGTGATCTTGAATCACCGTTCCGATACCACTGAAAGTTTAGGCCATTACAACTCTCCCCTATTTTAGGAAATTTCGTCCTCGAAATTTCGTACCTGTAAATAATTTCGGATACTGGAATCTCATCAATTCCTCCGTCTCCCAAGTTGCCTCCTCCGATCCATGTCGATTTCATAACATTTTAACTAGTGGTACACATTTATTCCTCAACTCTTTAACTTCCCGAGCTAGAATTTTCACCGGTTCCTCTGAATAAGTCATGTTAGGTTGGAGGTCTATTTCCGTATGAGGAATTACATGTGATGGATCTGATCTGTACCTTCTCAACATAGACACATAAAACACGTTATGAATCTTTTCAAGCTCCGGGGGCAAAGCCAATCTATAAGCTACCAGACCGATTCTTTCAATGATTTCATACAGCCCGATAAATCGTGGGCTAAGTTTTCCCATTTTGTTGAACCGCAAAACTTTCTTCCACGGTAACACTTTCAAAAATACACGATCACCTACATTAAACTTTATATCCCTTCTCTTCAAATCTGCGTATGATTTTTGCCGATTGGAGGCAGCTTTTAAACAATCTCGAATAATATGAACTTTTTCTTAGGTTTCTCAAATCAAGTCCACTCCCACTAGTTTTGGTTCACTTAATTCAGACCAATATAATCGAGTTCTACACTTTCTTCCATATAGAGCTTCAAACAGTTCTATTTTAATACTAGTTTGATAACTATTATTATAAGTAAATTCGGCTAAAGGTAAATACCTTTCCCAGCTGCCGCCGAACTCAAGTATACAACACCTTAACATATCTTCTAAAATCTGAATCACTCGCTCTGACTGCCCGTCTGTCTGGGGATGAAAAGTTGTGCTGAAATTTAATTTGGTGCCTAAAGCTTCTTGTAATTTACCCCAAAATCTCGAGGTAAATCTCGAATCTCGATCTGAAATAATAGATGTCGGCACCCCATGTAACCTCATTATCTCTGACACATATAACTCCGCTAACTTTTCAAGTGGATAATCTGCTCTGACTGGAATAAAATGTGATGATTTAGTTAACCGATCAACAATCACCCAGATCAAATCTTTCTTCTTCGGAGTTACTGGTACAAAATCCATCGTGACATGTTCCCATTTCCACTCTGGAATCATAATTGGTTGTAACAACCCTGTCGGCACTTGATGCTCGATTTTCACCTGCTGACAAATCAAACATCTTGCTACATACTCACAAATTTCCCGTTTCATTCTAGGCCACCAATACATTTTCTTCAAATCACAATACATTTTCGTACTACCAGGGTGAATAGAACACATACTACTGTGAGCCTCTATAAAATATCATTTTTCAACTCTAAGTTATTCGGAGCACATATTCTATTACGATAATATAACATACCATTTTCATCAATAGAGTATTCTGAGCTTAACTCATCCTGAACCATCTGTCGTTTCGACATCAATTTTGGGTCTTCATCTTGTAACTCCTGAATCCATTGAAACAACATAGGTTTAGCTTTTAATTTTGCTAGTACAAAACCATCTTCATTAATAGATAAATGAGCATTCAATGCTCGTAATGCAAATAATGATGATTTCCGACTAAGTGCATTTGCTACGATATTTACTTTCTCCAAGTGATAGTCAATGACAAGATCATAATCTTTCAGCAACTCTAACCATCGTCTCTGTCTCAGATTTAACTCTTTCTAAGTCATTAAATACTTCAAGCTTTTATGATCAGTATACACGTAACATTTCTCACCATATAAGTAGTGTCTCCATATCTTCAAAGCAAACACGATCACTGCCAATTCCAAATCATATGTAGGATAATTCTTCTCTTACGGTTTCAATTGCCGAGAAGCATATGCCACCACTTTGCCTGACTGCATAAGTACACAGCCCAAACCATTTAGAGACGCATCACTATATACCAAAAATGGTACACCCAATTCTGGTTGAGTCAACACTGGAGCCTCTGTCAACATCTTTTTCAACTGATCGAAACTCTGCTAACATTCACCTGACCATATATACTCAACATTCTTTTGTAGTAATCGAGTCAACGGTAAGGTAATCATTGAGAAATCTTTGACAAATCAGCGATAATAACCTACCAATCCTAGAAAACTCCGTACTTCAGTAACATTCTTCGAAACTTTCCAATTTATCACTGTCACTACCTTACTTGGATCCACTCTGATTCCATCAGCTGATACAATATGACCCAAAAACGTAACTTCATGGAGCCAAAATTCACATTTGCTGAATTTCGCATACAACTATTTCTCCCGCAAAATCTGTAATACAATCCTTAAATGTTTTGCATGTTTGGATTCTATCTTTGAATAAATCAATATATCATCAATGAATACAACCACGAATCTATCCAAATATGATTGAAAAATTCGATTCATCAAATCCATAAAGGCAGCAGGAGCATTGGTTAAACCAAATGGTATCACCAAAAATTCATAGTGACCATATCAGTTTCAAAAGGCAGTTTTCGGCACATTACACTCTTTAAATTTCAACTGATAATACCCAGATCGAAGGTCTATCTTGGAAAATATTGCAGCACATTTCAACTGATCAAATAGATCATCAATACAATGCAAAGGATATTTATTCTTTACCGTTACCTTGTTCAACTGTCTGTAATCTATACATAGTCTTAAAGAACCGTCCTTCTTTTTCACAAACATGACATGTAAGCACTAAATTTTGTCCGCCTCAAATTTGTGATTAATTTTCAAAATTAAAATTTTTTTTTTGAAAAATACAAAAATAAAAATTACATTTTGACCCCTAAACTTTCTTTAAATTGCATTTTGAGCCTAAATCTCTTAAAAATTAAACTTTAACCCTAGAATTTTTGTTGCATTTGTAATTTAGTCCTTCTAGAAAAATCACACGATTTGGGCACCTACCCTCCGTGATTTTCGACCACCAACCTAGGGCATGGCCTCCCTCCTACCTAGCCACCTAATACCTACAAAAAAACAACCATAAAAGGGATTTTTACCCCAAAAAATTGGCCAAGAGAAGAACTTCCCCAAAAAAAGCAAAAAGGGAGAAAAAAAGAGGAAAAAGAAAGAAAAGAAAGAAAAGAAGAGAGAAGAAGAAAAAAGAAGAGGGAGAGGGGAACGTCGCACCACCGACGGAAGAAGCGACGGACGCGTCGACGGCGACGGCGATTGGAGAAGAAGAAGAAGAAGAAGAAGAAGAAGAAGAAGAAGAAGAAGAAGAAGAAGAAGAAGAAAGAAGAAAGAAGAAAGAAGAAAGAAAAAGAAAGAAGAAAGAAGAAAAAAAAAAGGAAAGAAAATAATAAAAGAAAATAATAAACAGCCGGGTTGACTCGACCCGACTCGTCTGGCTCGACCCGACCCAACCCACGACCCGACCCATGTTACAAGACCCCAAAGAGGCCCAAGCCCAACACAAGCAATTTCATCGAATCAAAAAAAAAAAAAAAAGGAACAGTCCAATCAAGAAAAAAGCAAAAAAAAAAAAAAGTGCACAAGCCTAATAAAGACCCAAATTTCAGCAGTCCAAGCCTATAACTTTGGGCTTTGGTACACTCTCAATCGATTTTGTTTTTTTTAGTCCACCTATTTAAATGTTGTTTCATTTCAATTAATTTAATATTTTTAACTTTTTTTGAAGTATTATTGTGTGATTTTAGTTATAAATTTTAATTTTTAATAATTTTTTTTAAATGCAACGAATCGGTTTGACACTAAGTCGTTGATTTCATCGCTATATTGGGTGAATATCATCAGTTCGTGTTAAATACGATACACCCTTTTAAAAATCGAAAAAATTTAAAAAGATTCTTGGGTTTTTAAAATAAAATAATTATTTTGTGGATATTTTAAATTATCAAAATTTCATTTTTAAAATGTATATAATAAGATAATATGTAATTTATCAAAATTTTCGTGTTTTTTTTCGTGTTTTTAAAAAATTCTCGTGTTTCAAAATTTTTGTGTTTTTAAAAAAAATTCATGTTTTCAAAAGTTTTCATGTTTTCAAAAATTCTCGAGTTTCAAAAAAATTTTCTCGAGTTTCAAAACTTTTCGTATTCTTAGAAAATTCTCGTGTTTCAAAATTTTTGTTTTTAAAAAATTTTCGTATTTTCAAAAATTCTCGAGTTCAAAAAAATTTTCTTGAGTTTCAAAACTTTTCATGTTTTCAGAAAATTCTCGTGTTTCAAAAAATAATTTCGTGTTTTCAAAATTTCTCGAGTTTCAAAAAAATTTCTCTAGTTTCAAAAATTTTTGTATTTTCAAAAATTCTCGTGTTTCAAAAAAACTCTCGTGTTTTTAAAATAAAATGTTTATTTATTTATTTATTTTTTGTAAATTATCAAATTATATTTAAAAGAATATATGATAATATGTTATTTATTAAAATTCTCATGTTTCAATCTGGATCACGATTAAATATTAAATTGAACTCGTATTTTGAAAATTAAGACAACGTCGTTTAACGAGATACCTATTTTGGGCGTCATGAGGTGTTAATACTTTCTCGTATGTGAATCGACTCCGAACCCAATTTTTCTCTCGGAATTTTGACGTAGACCTAAACTCGGCCTTTTTTAAAGAAAATTCAAAAAAATAATTTTTCTTTTAAAAAGAGGATTTATTAGGTGTCCGATCACACCTAGAAAAAAGAATCGGTGGCGACTCCCTTTTTTTTAAATAAAATCAAAACTCTGTTTTCAAATTTTCAATAATCGCCTCAACTAGCGCCCGAGCAAATTTTACGTCGCTACAAGACAAGTGCACCCTAGGGTGACATACTCGGTCTGATGAACCCTTTATCTAATAACTCATGCAACTGCGTCTTCAACTCTTTTAATTCGACTGGAGCCATTTTGTACAGTGTCACTGAGATAGGAGCTGTTCCGGGAATCACATCAATTACAAATTCAACTTTTCTATCGGTGGTAAACCGGGTAACTCTTTAGGGAACACATTAGGAAATTCATTCACCACTGGCACTAGTTCGAGCTTTAAATCGAAACCCCGAGTATCAAGAATATAGGCCAAGAATGCTTCGTTTCCTTTACGTAATAACCTCTGAGCAGAGAGGGCTGAAATAATTCTGACTATATCACCCATATCTTCAGACCCAACTGAGATTACATCCCCTGTTTGACATTTCAAACTAATCTATTTATCATGCCAATTCACTACAGCATCATGTTTCATTAACCAGTCCATCCCCAAAATAATATCAAATTCCCGAAAGGGTAACAACATCAAATCAGCGAGGAATTCATAGCCTTTCACTTTCATTGGACAATTACGACATATCAAATTAACTATCACACTTTGACCTAATGGATTAGTGACTTGTATATCAAATTCAATAGACTCAATAGATAATTTCTTTTCAGATGCTAGCATAGTAAAAATATATGAATGAGTAGACCCAGGGTCTATCAATGCATAAACAGTAACATCATAAAGATAGAAAGTACCAGCAATTACATCAAGAGCCGTAGCCTCTTCCCTTGCTCGAATGGCATAGGTACATGCTGGTGCTCTATTCTCTGATCGACTAACTAATTCTCTCATACCCGAATGGGTAGTCCCTGTAGCACTGCTTTAGCCCGAACGTCTACTTCTTTGGGGAGTGGTTCTCTGTATCTCTTTCTGTTCCACTTCATCTTTTTGCAGCTGGGACAATCTCGAATAAGATTATCAGTAGCCCTATATTTATAACAAGCCCCCGTCTTAGTCCTGCATTCACCAAAATGATGTCTTCCACAATATTGACACTTAGGCCGGGGAGTATTCTGAACACTACTCATACTTACTGTAGGTCAATCGAATACCTTGAAATCAGATTGTCTTGATCTACCATTATCGATCTTCCCGGCACTGATGTAGTTCGACTAATTTCTTCTCTAGATTTCTTTACCGTAAATCTGAAAATGACTTAGAAGCACCTCTTTTGAATGACTCTTTACTTTTTCGATCCCGCTGTATTTTTTTGTTATATACTTCTTCGAGCTTTTGAGCATGGTCTAACGGAACAACAAACTCTCGTATTTCATTGCCCCCAATCATCATTCTAATCTCATCATCTAACCCTTATTCAAATCTGATACACATTTCTTCTTCAGTAGGTACAATGTCTTGGGCATATTTGCTGAGGTAGACAAATTCTCTTTTGTATTCAGCCACTGACTTATTTCCCTGCCGTAGGTCAAGGAATTCCCTTTTCTTTTTATCCAAATATCGTCTGCCTACATATTTCTTCTTAAATTCATTTTGGAAAAATTCCCAAGAAATTTTCTCTGCCAGTACCAATGCCTCAATCGTTTCCCACCAACTATAAGTTTCTTCTTTCAATAGGGACACAACACATCTCAAATAATCATCTGGTGAACAAGCTATTTCTTTAAAAATTCTTATCAAACTCTGTAACCAGTATTCAGCTTTGACGGGGTCATCATCAATCCTTCCCCTAAATTCTTCGGCTCCAAGTTTTCTAAGCCTTTCCAATGGAGAACGCTTACTGGATTCAGTGGTTGTAGGAGGTGGAGGAGCAACCGGGGGTACCACTGATGGAGCAGTGGTGGGAGGAGGTGGCTGAGCCTAATTTTTTCTTGCATAGTTTCAGTATACCACTGATTCATAATCCCATAAATCATATTCTTTAATTCTTGCCTCGCATTAGGGAAATTGAAACATCACTGCTTGTTTAGAAATTTGTATTCTACTGTTAACTTCTTCCTGCTCAGTATAATCGGAAAGTATCTATAAAAATAACAAAGATTAGATCGAATCATACACATCACACTATTATAGATTTATATGGCATGTATTTCTAAACACTTTATACATCACACATGTTCCGAGAATCGGCTAAACCGGGCTCTAATACCACTAAATGTAACACCCCTACCCGTATTCATCACTAGAATAGGGTACGAGACATTACCAGATTTTACCGAATTAATTTTCTATTATTACGAGTTAATTATGATTCATTTACAGAAACATGACATGGCATCCTTTAGATGGGCCTCCCAAGCCCAAAACATACTTCGGGACCAAACCGGATTAAATTGAAACCATAGGAAATTTTTCGCAAAATCTTAATTTTTTTTTATGATCTCAATATAATCCCTTTATAAATATCCAACCTTCCATGCAATTATAAAATCAAGACCAATCCAATCCATTTCAATCAATTTGATACCAAATCATACTTCTATTATAATTATACCATTTAGCATATTCATCACTCTTTACTTTAATACATATTACTTAAACAAGTTTTGGCATTTAAATAATCATCAAACCATGTACATGCCATATAAATCAAAAAGGAAATTTACAAAAGCTACCGGAGATAATCTGGATAGTGTGATCCTCAGTGTTGGTCCGATCCTCCATATACTTTCACGTCAATCTACGAGAGACATTGAATACACTCAAGTAAGCTTATAGAAACTTAGTAAGTTCATAGGCATAAAACATAAATCTTACCAAACATTCATACACTTATGCATTATACACAATTGCTAAGTTCACTTGTCAACCACAATCATTGGTGAGTCCTCTTGTATAAACTCACTACCACTTATCCATTTACTTTAACTCTTTTGGGCCCATTTGTCACTTACCATCCTTAATCAAATTAGGGAACGGTTACGAAAATTTGAGTACTTCACTTCCATTTTGCCATAGTATAACTATGGTCTTGCGTATGATCACTTATCACTTTTCGAAGCCATAGCCCTGCCACGATCTTACACGGATCACATTTATCACTTGTCACTTGTCACTGATTAGATAAGTGTAGCTAAAGCTACCATTTATCACTTGTCACTTGTCACTGATCAGATAAGTGTAACTAAAGCTACCACTTATCACTTGTCACTTGTCACTGATTAGATAAGTGTAGCTGAAGCTACTACTTATCACTTGTCACTAATCAGAAGTACTCAAATCTGACGTTCCGCTGAATTTGATCATTTATTCGGTTTTCACTTTGTTATTTTGTTCTCAATTTATCAACAATTATATCTCATCATACATTATATAATTCATGAAATTAACATTTAATCACTAAATTTCAGCTCTATGAACTTACCTAGGTCGATTTGTAAAATTTGTGAAAGTTTAGGGACTAATTAACTACTTTTTCTTTTCCTCGACTTGCTTCGGGTTCTCGATTTGCAGTAAAAATATGACAAACCAGCTTAAGGAAACTCTCCTATGGTGTTTTGGCTGATGAGAATGCATAAAAATAAAGAGAAATCTAGATAATTCCACTTTAATCCTAGCTTTATTAAGTAAATTTTGCAATATTCCAATTTTGCCCTTAATTCTACTTATTTTCTTGCTGATTTCATGCCTTTGTCATTCAGCCCAAATAGACCTTGGTTCTATTTGCCTTTTAAGCCCTCTTTATTTTATTATTTAAGCTATTTAATCATTTTCCATAATTTTTCATTTGTTACAATTTAGTCCTTTTTGTTCAATTAACTATTAAAACTTTAAAATTTATTAACGAAACTTTAATACTAACTTATTAACACTCCATAAATATTTATGAAAATATTTATGGCTCGGTTAAAAATCTTTGAGGTCTCGATACCTAATTTTTTATTCTAATTATTTTAATATTTATTCTAGTACACTATTCATTATTTCAAAAATTTTCCTAACTTCACATTTAACTTATAATCACTAAATTAATAATATTTTCTACTCACTTGTTGGATTTAGTGATCTCGAATCACCGTTTTGATACCACTGAAAATTCAGGCCATTACAATCAGTGAAGTCTCGGTCATTCTGAGTGTCAGAATGAAACAATCTGTACTGAGGAGGATCTATTCCACGATGGCGCTCGATAATCCTCATGTGTATCATGCTCGAGATGCCCTATGGGGACATCTGCCGATAAGTGTGAGTGTGGAGGACTGCTTCAGTGTGTCTAGGAGACCGAAATGTCAAGCGAGGCGAGCCACGTAAGAGCCTAAACAGATAGGGCCCTTCTTGTGGTGGTCAGTCTGATGGTGGAAGGCTAGAGCGATGAAGTATGCCAAATCAAATATATGCCCGTGCACCATGCTCCATAGAAAATAAGCGTCATGAGTGCTAACGACTCGGTGCTCTCTCTTCGACCTGTCAAAGTGTGAGCTAAAAGTGCATGAATGTACCGTAAGGCCGGAGAGAGAGAAGTCGCCTTCGAGTGGCTCACATCATATGGTGTCTAGCTCCTTGTAAGATCAACCCAGCAACGTGATGGTGAATGATAGATATGCCGATGAAGTTGAAGAAAGTTCTCGATGCTCATGAACTCCTCAGTGTAGAGTCCCATAGCAGCACCGAACTCGGGGATGCTCATATGTCGCTCTAAACCACCAAGTCGAAAACTAATGGTACCTGGCTAGTCATGAACTGTCATGACCTGCTGTACCAGAAAAGTCATGCAAAACTCAAAGGTAAGCTCCATTTAGGTGGGTTCGATAATGGAAAAGAATCTATCCCACGGAGCTGTGGCAATAATGGCGCGCACATCATCAGCAAGTTGGACATGCTCTAACACGACCCAATCAATGCAGCAGCCTAGATCGAGTGGTCGTACTTGATAGAGCTGATATAAATCCTCTTGGGGGCCCATCAAAATTGGAGATAGGGATGACTGGCCTCGATGGAAGCACTCGAGGAAGAAGTCCCATCGGGCCCTTCCGCTTTTTCAAAATGGGAACGACGGTCTTGGACTTGCCATATGTGTTCATCATAATGAACCTGCAAGAAAGCAATCAAGAAAAATTGAAATGGACGAACAATCATTATAGAGCCATGCTAAAAAATCTGAGTGAAGCTCATTAATTTGACTAATAATGAAATAGACTGGAAACATAAGAACATTACTAAATAAAATGTTACCATCAAAATAGAAATTAGCAATAATAAATAATACTAATAATGATCAACAAGAAACATGAATGAATAAGACTAGCAAGAAGAAAAAATAAAATCAACTTAAACTAACTACATGCATAATATTGTTGAAGAAAGAATAAACTAAAAGAGAATAAAGAAAATAAAATCATATCAAATGGTAAAAGTGTTCGAACTCAAGAATAAACACAAAATAATCATCAAGAAAGAATCAATCAATAAGAACAAATAAATAAAATCAGTGAAACTAAGAAAAAGATAGAATCATAATAGAGAAAGGACTAATAATAATAGTAATAATAATAATAATAAAGAAAAAATAGAGCAATGGTGAAGAGGAGGACCAATGGCGGTATGGGATGCGTGCAGGGGAAAGGTTGAGTGCGCGAGGGAGAGGGGTGGATGAGGGAGAGAAGAGGAGGGGGAAAAGTGGCTGGTGGTTTGAGGGAGGGAAAGAAGAGAAAGAAAGGAGAAGGGTAAGGGGTGGCTCATACGAGGGAAATGAGAGAGGAGTTTGGGGTTAAGGTACGCAGGCGTGGGAATGACGGTGGTTGGAGGGTTGGCCGAAAATAGGAGCGGCGGCTTAAAAGAGGATTAGTTGAAGAAGAAGACAAAAGTTATAACAAGAAAATTAGAGTTTGCTTTTAAAGAGGTGACACGATCGTGTTAGGCCCGTGTGGTCTCTTGTTCAGCCCGTGTCGATTAAAAAATGAAAGCCCAGTCTTCATTCGGCCTCGGACACACCTGTGTGTCCAGGCCGTGTGGTTCACACGGCCGTGTGCAACTCTTTCGCTTCTCTCACGCCCGTGTGACCTTCCACACGCCCGTGTGACCGCACACACGACCGTGTGCCTTGCCCGTGTAACTCTCTGACTTGTTTTAAAATTGAAAATTTTAGCTTCAGGTTTCACATGGCGTAGGACACGCCCATGTGTCCAGGACGTGTGGTCCACATGGCCGTGTCACATGCCTGTGTAGACTATTTTAGGCCATGTCTCTGTCAATTTTTGGAAAAATTAAGTCTTTGGCTCTACACGGCCAAGGACACGCCCTTGTGTCCAGGCCATGAGGGTTACACAGCCGTGTCTCCAGGCCATGTAACTCACTGTCGATTTTCTTAAAATTTAAAAACTAAGTCATATGATCCACAGGGCCAAGGACACACCCGTGTGTCTAGGCCGTGTGGGTTAAAAAACTATTTTTTTAAATTAATTAATTTTAAAAATATCATGAGATAAAATTAGTCAATTAGGAATGTTAACGCTAGGGTTGCCTCCCGAGAAGCGCTTATTTAAAGTCTAAGCTCAACTTACCTCGTATTCGCATTGTAACACCCCCTAACCCTTATCCGTTGCCAAACAGGGTTACGAAGCATTACCAGACATTACAGAACAAATACGAGCAATTTATAAATATTCACATATCAACATCATAATTAAATCATATAGTCTATTTATGAATCTTCGAGGCTCAAAACACATTCAAATACATTTAAAACATGTCAAATAATTAATCTAATGATCTAACCAACATACCAACATAGGCAATTTACATATTTTTACCAAAATTTAAACAACATTATTTCATTCTAGCCAATTCTAATAATATATCAATTTAACCCAAATTTTGACCTAATTCATACTCATTTTACATTAACTTAAACATACATATTTTTTATAACTTAACATGTCAAACATATATTCATATATATATATATATATAAGTAACTAATATCATTTTATAACATTATTTACAATCAATTTCCCAAAATGACTTACATAAACATCTTAGGTACATGCCATTACCAAAAAGAAATGTACTACACCATAATGAGTTTGGATCGGCCTTGGATGCTATTTCAACGTTTTGACTTTAACCTAACCTGCGCATGGAAACAAACCGCACGCTGAGTATAAACTCAGTGGTATTTCTATAATCCGAATACTTATGAAGCAAAAAATTATAATGTTTATATACATATTTACACATAACAAAAATCATTCAACAAATAATCAAATTCATTAACACATCATTCATAACACTTTCAATTATCATATCTTCTATTTCAATCTCAATTGCTATTCAATAGCTTTTCTCAATAGGATACGCCATTCAATTTCAAACCAATATCCATTTCATGAATCCCTGATTCATGTAATTCCATGCATTTCAATTGCATATTTCATTTCATTGTCCATTCCAATCCGTATTCAATATCATTCATTGTCAACCAATTGGCCAAATTATTTGTTTACCGCTATTAACAAGACTCGGACTTTGACGGATACACGGATCCAACCAAAACACAGCAGTACGGCACTCAGTGCCTCATTGGCCAAGCTAAAGTAAAACAGTATACGGTACTCAGTACCTCATCGAAATTATCCAAAATAATAATACGACACTTATAGTGCCTCATAGACACAAGGTTGAAGTATCCCTGAACACTTCCAATCCTATGGCATGCCAACTATATCTAACTCAACCCAATACAGTTAATGGGGTATTCAATTCACTTTTCAGTTTCTAATCAATACACATTTTAATTAATTACATAAATTCATAATTCAATACAATTCAATTCACTTTTCAATAACAATTATTCAAATTCCACAATAATTACATATTTATATCTATTTCATCACATTCCCAATCAATCCATTTCAATTGTAAAACACAATACAAATAATTCTCACCTTAATTACTTACCATATTATTTAATCAAAATACAACAGTTAATAATTAAATTCACTTTTCAATTTCAACCAATATTCATTCCAATTCAAATATCCACATATGTACATGAAATCAATTCCATTCAATTCAATTCAATTCAACATCACAAAATCAATATCAATACTCACCTCAATGCACTTAACATACATATTAAGTAATAATTCAACAATTAATTATTAAATTTGGATTATAGAAATACAAACCGTAATTTTTGAATCACTCCTCGTCAACTTTCTCTTTTCCTTTCTTAGCCGAGGTCTCCGGTACAATGTTAGCTACGGAAATTTAAAACAATTAAAAATCATCAATACACACAATTTCACATTGAATATTTCAATTCATATTCAACTTTAACTCAAATTTCAATTTAATCCTTAAATTTAGACTAACTTTATTTTTCCAAAATAAATCTCATATTTTCATTCAATTCTCACTTTAGACTAATTTCAACTCTCTAATTTCACTGTAAAACCCTAATTTTAAAATTCTTTCAATTTAGTCCCTACTACATAAAACTTATGATTTGTTTTGCAATTTAATCTTTTTCTCAATTCTAACTTAAATTTGTATCAATTCAAACCCTAATTCTTCAATTAATTCAATATAAACCACATCTAAAAATCAACTTACTTTCAAAATTTCCACATAAATCAAGTAATATTTTGTTCTAGGATTCCAAAAACTCAAAAATTACAAGAAAAAGACTAAATTGACTTACCAAATTGAATTTGAACCTTAAAACCCTAAATTTTTCTTTTATTTTTCTTTCTCATTTTCCCTTCTCTGTTTCGTTCTATCCCCATTTATTTCTTTTCTTTTTATTGTTTCGTTTCTTTTATGTTTTTATTTCTTTTATTTACTTTTTGTTTATTATATTAATATAATATTATTATTTCTTAAATAATAAATAAATACATATATGTATTACAAATGTACATATGTATTTATTACACATATTCATTATTATTACTACACAATTGTCATAGTTTGATTTATTTATTTATTTTATTTACTTTATTTAATTAATATAATATAATAATAATAGAATAATATTTACTTAAATTATAAGTAAATATATAATAATTACTAATATATGTATATTATTTATACACATGGAAATTATTTTTACCACACACATGTCAATTTATGGTTTAATTGCTTATTTAGTCCCTTGAATTTCTCTATTCTATAATTCAACTTTTATCCTATATTCAATCTAGTTCTTATACCCAATTACTCCTAATTTAAACAAATTCACCTATCCGAAACCTAATTAACCACATAACTAACTTCGTAAATGTTTTTAATAAATATTTACAAATCTATTTTCAAAAAACGGTGACCCAAAATACACTTTTCGATACCCATGACAATCGGGTCATTACACGCATGGTCACGGTGCTTCGCAGAGTCGAGACTCCTCTTTCTCATTGTCAATTCTATTATTAAAATAAGGTTTGAGTCGAGTGATATTTACCTTAAAAGTGCCAAATTCAGAATGATTTACTTCGACTGTACCGTATGGAAAGATATTGAGTACAGTAAAAGGAATTGCTCCGTTTGCACTAAGCTCTTAAGTGGTAATACGAGGGTCCGTTTTATCTAATATCACTTGATCCCGAACCTTAAAATGGTTTGTTCCATCCTTAATCTCGTCATGGTGTCGCTTCAGTTTTGCATCGTGTATTCTCGATTTCTCCTTGACATGTGTCCTCCATTCTTCTAGTTCATTGATCTGTAGCCTTCGTTCTTCATGAGTTGCTCTATTTTTGTTGCATAAATTGGAATGTGGCTCTATCTCACTTTTCCACGGAGTTTCCTGCAAAGAATGTTGAGCCACAAGGTTACTCGTATTAACAAAATTCGTACAATCAACTCGATCACTAGATATCTTTGCAGAATCACGAGCTTGGAGTTTAATCGTGTCATCATCCACACGAAGTATAAGTTCAACTATACCAACATCAATAATAGTTCTGGCAGTTGCTAAAAATGGTCGTGCTAGAATTAAAGGTACGTCACTATTCTCATCAATGTCTAAGACAACAAAAGTGACTAAGAATATAAATTTGTCAATTTTGAAAAGAACATCTTCAACAATACCCCTAGAAAATCTAATGGTTCTACCTGCTAATTGAATACTCATCCTAGTTTGTTTGGGTTTCCCAAGACCTAGTTGTTTAAACATTTTGTAGGGCATGACATTAATACTTGCTCCTAAATTAGCTAAAGCATTATAAACATTTAAACTACCAATTAAATAAGGAATAGTAAAACTCCCTGGATCTTTCAACTTATTGGGTAGTTTATTCTGTGAGATAGCTGAGCAAACTGCATTTAGCTCCACATGCGACTAATCATCTATCTTCTTTTATTTGCTAAAAGCTCCTTTAAAAATTTTACGGAATTTGACATCTATGAAAGAGCTTCGATAAATGGTAAGTTAATATGCAACTTTTTCAAAAGTTTAAAAAATTTACCAAATTGTTCGTTTGTGTGGTCTTTTTTTGTCGCAATTGGATATGGCACACGAGGTTTATACTTATTACCTACCGGTTTTTGTTCACTGTGGCTCACCTCAACCTTACCTTGACTTACCATATTTTCTTGCCTTAGTCTGGTTCAGGTTCAACTAACCCTTGTTCATCTCAAATCGTAATTGCATGAAGCTGCTCTCTTGGGTTAGTTTCAGTGTTACTAGGCAAGCTACCTTGTGGTCTCTCTAAAATTAGCTTAGCAAGCTGTCCTATCTGGTTCTCAAGTCCTTGAATTGACACTTGTTGATTTTTAAGTGCTGTCTTGGTGTTTTGGAAACGAGGTTTTGACATCGAAATAAACTTTGTCTGCATCTCCTCAAGGTTCGACTTTCTCTCTTGCTGGTATGGTTGTTGAAAGCCTGGAAGGGGTTGTGGTCTCTAATTTCCTTGACCACCCCAAGAGAAGTTGGGATGGTTCTTCCAACCTGCATTATAAGTGTTACTATAGGGATTATTCTGAAGTCTAAAATTATTACCAATATAGTTGATTTGTTCGTTCTCTGTGCTAGGGCTGTAGGATAGGCATTATGGATTATTCATCCCTCCTCCATTTCTATCGCACTGCATCACCTGATATACAATGCATAGAACCATATAAACAATCAATCTTTTTATTCAAGAGTTCTACTTGATTCGATAATAAGGTGACCGCATCTAAGTTAAAAACACCAGCTACTTTTATGGACTTCGTCCTCATGACTTGCCACTGATAATTATTCAATGAAATCTCTTCTATAAGCAAATAAGCCTTTTCAGGTGTTTTGTTATTCAGAGTCCCACTGCGGCTGCATCAATTAATTGCCTAGTTAAGGGATTCAAACCGTTGTATAAGGTTTGAACCTGTAGCCATAGAGGTAACTCATGGTGAGGGCACCTTCTCAATAAATCCTTATACCTCTCCCATGCATCATAAAAGGTCTTTAAATTCATTTGCATGAAGGAAGAGATATCATTCCTCAACTTGGATGTCTTAGCCGGTGGAAAATACTTCAGTAACCTCATGATAGGGAGTTCAACCACTGTTTAGCCTTATTTTTCAATAAGAAGGGAAACAACTGAAGGTGAATGGCGCTTCGTAAACGCCACTAATCTTGAAAGAGTCGCAGAATTCCAGAAAGTTGGCCAAATGAGTATTTGGATCTTCATCTTGCAAACCATCAAACGGAATAAACTGTTGAATCATCTGAATGGTGTTCAACTTCAATTCGAAGTTATTTTCAACAATAGCAGGTCTCACGATACTCAATTCAGCCCCAGTTAGAGTGTGCTTGGCATAATCGTACATAGTATGAGGAGTAGGGTTCAGATTTGCCAGATTCGCAGCAACCACAGGAAGTAGCTGATTATTCTGATTATCAGCCATCTCCTCAGTAATAACAATAACGTTCTCTTGCTCTTCCACTATACTTTGTCGACTCTGCCTTGCTTCTCTATGGTTTCTAAGAGCTGTGCTTTCAATCTCACTATCGAATACTAAAGGTCCTGACGGGTTTCTTCTAGTCATTAACTAAAGGGACCTGCCATAAGCAAACAAAAGAAAAAATTTAGAAAACAAAAATTAAATTAAAATAAAAATAAAATGCAATAAAAATAAAAATGGCTAAAGTAATAAAAATCGAGTGTTACTAATATTTTAGTCCCCGACAACGGCACCAAAAACTTGATGAGTCACTAAACTAACTGAACTCACCTATCGAGTAGTAGTACAGCTGTAGTGAGTCGGGAATATAGTATCCATGAGGACGAAAAGTACTAGTAATTACTATCTTTTTATTATCTAGCCTATAAATTAAAAGGGATGCTTTTAATCTAAATTTAACTAAACTAATTATTAAGAACTCGACAGAAAATAGAATGAGAAAATACTTGATTATAACCAAAGAAAAAGACAATACCCAGGAAAAATTTACCTAAACTTCACCTATTATTCTGAATCTAAATTAGACGATTTATTCACTTGTCTTGATCCGTAGAAATCCCTAATTTATATTAATATCTCTGTCGAGAATAAGAACAATTGACTCTAGGT
Source organism: Gossypium rotundifolium (assembly GCA_025506655.1). NCBI lineage: Eukaryota > Viridiplantae > Streptophyta > Magnoliopsida > Malvales > Malvaceae > Gossypium > Gossypium rotundifolium. Next base: position 166,215,707 of record CP106734.1, on the reverse strand, counting down.
TGATTAATTGAAATCTCTTTCTAATTAAAACCCCAATTGTCGCATTAACTCAATCTATGGATTCCCCTAATAGATTTGACTCTAATTCAGTAGATTGATGTTGTCCTATTTCTAGGATTGCATGCAACTCCACTCAATTATGCCAGATCTACTCTTAAATAAGGATTTTTGCTCCATTGAAATAAGCACATCAATCATGAATTAATATCCTGAAAACATTAAAACATGAAATAAGTACACATAATTGAGAACAAGAACAAGTATTTATCATATAATCCATAAATTAAATAATAAGATCCATCATAGGTTTCATCATCCCTAGGTATCTAGGGAATTTAGCTCATACTTTGGGAGGAAAAAATCTCAAAATTAGGAAAACAATAAAACATAAAGAAACCCAAAAACTTCTAGAGAAATTGAATGGATATCTTGCTTCTGAGTTGATTCCGACGACGTTCTTCGAGTAATTTCTTCGTTCTACTCTGCGTCCTCCTCTAGGTCTTTTTCTAGTGTGTATTTATAATCTTTAGAATGCTCAGAAACCCTAAAAATTGAATTTTTTCACTGTTAGGGAAACAAGGTTTGAAATCGACACGGTTGGCATATGGGCGTGTGGCCAGCCCGTGTGGATCACATGGGCGTGTGCTTAGCCTATGTGGGAATGCCCAGGCCATGTGGTTCCTGAAAATAGCTCGTTTTATCTGATTTTTGCCCTTTTTCACTCCTTTTGCTCCCCTATGCTCTTTTAAGTATAGAAACATCAAATTAAAAGATTATGAGCATCGAATTCACTAAATTAAATAATAAATCATCCCAAAATACATCAAGAATGGGATTAAAACATGTTACTTTTATAGCTTATCAATAATTGGGAACAAGAATCAAGTATTTATCGCGTAAAAATAGAAATTAAATAAAGGGATTCATCATAGGTTTCATCCTCCCTAGGTATCTAGGGAATTAGTTCATAATCCTGAATAGAAACATCTCAAAGTCAGAAAAACCGTAAGAAACAAAGAAACTCATAAAAACTTCAAAAGAATTAAAAAGAGATCTTTGATCTTGGTGGAGATCCGCTTCTGAGTTGATTCCGATAGTATTCTTCGAGTGTTTTCTTCGATATTCTCTGATGGCTCTCTTATGTCTTCTTCTAGTTGGTATTTATAAACTTTAGAATGCTTAGAAAGCCTAAAAATTGTGTTTTTCAACGTATTTAGGAAGCAGGGTGCAAAATCTACATGAGCTGGCACATGGGCGTGTGTCTAGCCCATGTGACACATGGGCGTGTGTCTAGCCCATGTGACACATGGGCGTGTGTCTAGCCCATGTGGCACACAGGGGCGTGTGGCTCTTGAAAATAGCTCTATTTGTCCGATTTTGGCTAGTTTTTTGATCCTTTCGCTCCCAAATGCTCTCCTAAGTATAGGAACATGAATTTAAAGGATTAGGAGCATCAAATTCACTAATTTGCATAATTAATCATCCAGAAACGTATTAAGAATGAGATTAAAATATGTTACTTTTATAGCTTATCAATTACTCAAATTGGCAGCTTAATTCTTCAAAGCCTAATCGAACAAGGCTTAGTCCTACTAGGCCAATTCCATTTTCTTTGTTATCTGAAGTTCTTGCTTTTTTTTTATTTCGAGTTCCCTTTGTTTAGTCGCCAATCGTCTTTGTCGTTGTTTTCAGGTCCTAAATTGATAGCTTGCAGCCCAAGTCCTCCTAGGACTCGGTCTAAAGCTTCTTTAGTCTAGTTTGTGTTTCTTGAAATCAAAGCAACTTGAATCAATACCTAGGCCTTTGTAAACTTTACCTCTATCATATAATTAAGTATTACACATTAAACCAAATACATACTTTTTATGAACTAATACTTATATATGTTTAATGCTTACTTAATAGTTTTTTATTATTATATAATGCTTACTTAATAATTAATACCAAAATCAAATCATTAATGTTGAATTTATATGTCAACAATTTAAGGGAATAGTGTTTAATGTTCCTCGTTGACACTTCAATGACTAGGGTTCAAACCCTATTGATAAAATTCTCTCTCCCTCAATTTGTACCCAAAAAATATTTAATTTACATTTTAATAAATAGGCATTCAACGTTTTAAACCAATGCAATGAAAGACTCACAAATTTGATTCCAATCTCCTTTTATTCATTGATTTTTTTTTTTCTAATAAATTAGTCTTTTTATACTCTTTATATGTTTGAAATTTAATCTCTATTTCTATTTTTAGGAATTTAATTCCTCTACTTTTTAGATTTAAAATGCAATCTAATTGTTAACACCGTTGAATTTTTTATTAAATTTAAGTTTATTACAACATCATTTTTTTTTTTAAAAGGTCATACCAACAAATTAAAAAGAAATAATAGTACATTCCAAAATTATGAATAGTATGTATAAATATATTCATTTAATTATCAAAGTAAATTGAGTCAAGTGGCAAAAAGCTCAACGCCATTTAAATAAGGTTTTAGATTTAAGTCTTATGCATAGAAAAAAATGCTGAGAGAACTTTATCACTTATTTAAGATTCGATCCGACAATTGATTCTAAATTTAGGATGTGTTTGATAAACCATTTATATGAAAACTTTTAACATTTAATTTTTTTAATTGTGTTTGATAATCAAATTAACTTTTTATTTAATATATAATTTTCAACAAAAAGTGTTGAATATGATGATAAGTGAATAGAAAGTTACTTATCACTTAATATTAAGAATATTAAGTTGATTATATTTTCTAAAATCTTACTTTTTATATAAATTATTTTCTTTATTTTATTAAAATTAAAATATTCAAATTATTATATTATATTTTTATTTAAAATTATTCAAAAATAAATAAATAAATTATAAAATAATAAATTTTCAATTAGTCAAGATTTACTTTTATCAATTTACTAATATATCAAACAATTTAATAATATAAATTCAATATTTGAATTTTTTTAACTCATCAAACTCATGTCTAGATAAATTTAATGTGATGAATTGAATTTAATTTAATTGATATAAATATTATTATTAATATAAAAGATGTGAGTTCAATATACTAAAATGTATTATCTTTTATTTATTTATGGTTGAAGTGCATAGAATTGTTAAAAAAAAATCTAATGTGATTGTCAATGTAAAAGTTGTAATACATACAAGCATTTAATTAAAACACTAGTAATTATATTTAAAAAAGAAAAGGAAAAGAAACTTGTGAAAGATGAAAAACACCATAAAACCAAAGCCAAAGCCAAAGCCAAAGCCAATGACAATACAAATACCACCACCAATATCGACTCACTCCTCCACCTCGTCGTCGCCGTCATCAATGCCAACGCCGAAGCTGATACCCTTTCATTAAACGACGTTGCCTCTGCCCCCGCCGCATCTTTATCATTATATCAGCGAAATGTCCCTCTCTCACTCTCACCCAACTCCCTTAAACAACTCCCCTGCCTTATCCGGTAGTAGCACCACCACGACCAGCAGCTTGGTAACTGGGGAACCCGGCACGTCGTCCCACAACTATCCACCGTCCGATGAGGAAACCATTTCAACACTCATCGACATGGAATCCCATCACATGCCTTTCCCCGATTACCTCCATCGTTGCCAGCAACGTTCCATCGACGTCATAGCCCGTCAAGACTCCATCAATTGGATCCTAAAGGTACCCAAATTATATACATATATTTATATTCAAATTTTATTGATTTTTACGAGATGAGGCAATGCAGGTGCATGCATACTATAATTTCAGCCAAGTAACGGCGTTTCTTTCCGTCAACTACTTAGACCGTTTCCTCTCTTCATATTCACTTCCGGTAAACACCCATTTCACAATTCTCACTGTAATTTTGTAACGGAAATTTTAGTCTATAATTTTGCTTAAGTCCTTTGAAATTTGGTGTTCGTAGCTACCAAATGGGTGGCCGTTTCAGCTTCTATCAGTGGCTTGTTTATCTTTGGCGGCGAAAATGGAGGAAGCCGAGGTGCCATTGTTGCTGGACCTTCAACTGTTTGAACCCAGATACGTTTTCGAACCCGAAACCGTCCAAAGAATGGAGCTCCGCGTGATGGCCGCTCTCAATTGGAGACTACGCTCTGTAACTCCCTTTGATTATCTCCATCTCTTCCTTTGCAAGCTCCCTTCCTTACCCGGTTCTTTTGCTTCTCTTCTCTCTGCTTCTTCGGATCTAATTCTCAGCACCACTCGTGGTATATAAAATTCTATTGATCTATAAACTGAATTGTAAAAAAGATTTTATTCTATTTTGCTTTTATATGCTTCTTTTTTCTTTGGGGTGGGGATGCAGTTATTGATTTCTTGCAGTTTGCACCGTCGGCAATGGCAGCAGCCGCCGTCTTTTGCGCTGTCGGAGAGGGTTTTCAGTTTCCTGCCTATGACGCCTTTTTCCCCGAGAGTGTAAACAAAGTAAGTACTCGTCTCTTGGTCAAATTCTACACAAGGTCCCTGTTCTATATGTTCTTTACGGTTTTAATCCCTTTATTCTATACGTGTTCAAACTCATTGTTATAATAATAAGGCCATCTAAGCTGATAATATGATATATTCCCATTGCTTTTTTTGTACAGTTTGACAAATATTACTATTTTTTTACTTTTATTAAATGTTTAATTAAATTAATGAAAAGTTAACTTCAAATTTGAAAATATAAAATGTGTTTCTTTAGGTGGATTGAAGTATAATTTCATTTTTGTTTAAGGACTGCTTGCAAATATCGTGTTTTTTTGGGAGAATTTCGAAGATTAAAGAAGCATAGAAAGCTGTGTAAAAAAAACCTATAAAATCTCGTGGTGATTTTATTTTTTTTGCTTCCTTTTTGTTTGGTGATAGGAAATGGTGAGAAGCTGTCACCAACTCATGGAGAAATACTTGATCGACACGTGTCCATCTGCTCGGCTCAAGGAGCCAAGCGTCCAGCCGTCACTCGCCCCTCCAAGCCCAGTCGGCGTCCTCGACGCGGCTGCTTGTGGCAGCTGTGATACGCGCAGTTCCAGTAGCCAACTAGAGCCGCCAGCCAAGAGGTTACGCTCCTCTGCTCCGGATGTACAGCAACCGTAGATAGGCCCACCCCCACTCCATCTATCTCGCTTAAGAATATTTAATTTTTCCTCATTTTTTATGTCATTAATTAAATGAATGGCCAGGATTGGATCATATAAAGGGTAAATCGAATTTTGTTATTTATTCAATGTTATCATTAAGGGATAAATATATATATATATATATATATTAATTACAACACTTTTGTTCTTCTTCAATGGGCTTTTTGGTCAAACCGCCTAAGCTGTTTCCCATGACGTTTCAATTATTCTCATGCCATAGATCCAATCATGAGTGCATGTGGCAAAGTTTGTTGGTCCAATTATTTCATATAGACCAAAATATCCTTTTTCTTTTTTCTTGCATCCTTTAATGAAAAAGGAAATTTATTTGTTTCTGCTATTAACATACAAATAATATTATCTAAATCATATATTAACAATAAAAAATTTAAACTATAGTTTTACGATTATTTTTTTATAATTTAAACTATAGATTTAGCTTAAAATTGAATTATATAACTATGGTGGAAATACAATTTAACAATAATACAAAATTTAATTTTAATTTTAATAAAAATTATGTTAAAAGTTAAAATTTTAAAATTTATTCAAGAATTGTTATCAGTTTAGTGGTACATAATTTATTTATAAATCCATTAAACACATGTTCAATCGATAAATATATTAATTTTAGTTCTTTTATTTAAAAATTATATAAAAGTATGGAAAGACAAAAGACCAAAATAATAAAAATAGTCATTTAATAAAAGGGTATTTTAGTAATTTCCTAATCGAGTTGGTATCCGACTAACTCGTGACCAACTCGGTTAGGGGTTTTATTAATAGTATAGATATATCATAGATTATTACTATTATTATTTGGTATAATGATTTATTTGGCCCTCTAATTTTACAAAACAATCGTTTTAACCTTCCAATTAATTTTCTACTTTTTTTTAAGCTTTTAAACTTGCATTGTTTGTCAAATCACTCAAAATGGATAGAAAATGTAACATTTGTGAACTTTGCTAACATGACATTCACGTAAAAGTCCACATGTATGTCACGTCAGTAATTAATTAATATTTTTTAAAAATTATATAATATTTATACTTTTTATACTTTTTTATAGTTTTCTAATAATTTTATATTTTTTGTTAATTGCTAATATATCATCTACTCAGTATGCCATGTTAACAAAGTTAACACATATTTTTTCATCCATTTTGGGATGATTTGACAAACAATACAAATTTAAGAGCTAAAGTGGTAAAAATTTAAATAGAGGGCTAAAATATTTTTTTGTGTAAAGTTAGAGGACCGAATAAGTTATTATTCCTTATTATTTTGATAAAGGAATAGAGCTGTATGAAAAAGTAAAATATTTTAGGGGACCAAATTAAATTTTAAATTTTAATAGTTTATATCTTTATAATTTTTAAAGGATTAAATCAAAATTTTATCATTTTTAGGAGAGCTAAAATGCAATTTTACTTTTACTAATTTAATATTTTAAAATTGCCTAAATGGTCAATTTTCCATCTTAAAGGGGCCGGGCCCTTGGCAATCCCTCTAGATACGCCACTGCTATAAAGGAAAAGGTTATCTAAGTTTAAATTTGAGATTTGATGTTCCAATAATTTTTTTTACTCAATTTGGCACTTGAACTCGACAAAATTTCTTAATTTAACTCATAAACTTTTTTGAGGTTCAATTTGGCACCTAAACTTAGCACTTTTTTCTTAATGTAGTATCTAAGCTTTTTTTAACATATAATTTGGTACACAAACTTGTTAAATGATATACAAATTACCTAAAATACAAATAGTGTTAAAAAATTGTGTTATGCTGCAAAAATATCGTCAATATTAGACAAAATTGTTTAGAAATTATGCATTGAGCTCTTAACAAATTAATATTAAATAAGAAAACAAGAGTTCTAAAATCTTATAATAAAAGAAAGTCATTATTTTAAGTTAATAAACTGAAATAAATAAATTAAACTAAAAGTAATTGAACATTTATAATACAAAAAATACCATGTCATTTGTCACATAATTATCATACATTCATTATTTTTGCTACCTCATAAAAAATAACATTAAGTACATAATTAAGAAAAATATCAAATTTAGGTATAAAATTTAAAAAATTATAAAATTTAAGTATCATGACAAAAAATCTCAAATACCAATTTTTAAAAAAAGTGATATCAAGCTATATTTAAACAACACAAATCATTTGAAATGTATGATTTAATTTTAAATTACATTTTGAAATATTTTAAAAATATTCATCATTAAAAACTCATAAATATTATAATTAAAGATGATATGTTCCTATTTGTTACAGAAAATATTAACCAATGATTGGCGAAACTGTGCTTTCATGTCAGAGACAGATGGTGTCACTCCACGTGTCCGACAAAAATTACGGACACTAAAGTCCACCACATGCTGTTTCAAAAACTGTACATGCACGAGGTTATTCGTGTACATATCCCATTGTAAGTTAGAAAAATCGAAAAAAATTAAAAAGCCACTCGAATATAAATGAAAAAATTTGTTATTACTCTGATCGAATTTTATTTATTTATAGTTAATTTAATTTTTATAAGAATTTCTGTCGATTGAGTCTTAATTCTACCGATATGACATTATTATCAATTTAATAGAACTTAAATTTAAGTATACTTGAATAGTTTTAAATATTATGTTTAAAAAGTAAATATAATTAGAACTTATAACTACATTATTCAAAAAATATTACGACGCTTTCTACTATAATATTACAAATTTGTTTATTATTTCCTATAAAAATTGAAATATTTTTTGGACTATGTGTTGAGTTATATTGTAAAATATGGATGCAAAACTTTTATTACCTTAAATGGAATTAGATAAATAATTATGTAATGATTAAATAAACTCAACATTCAAGTGTTGAGTTACTTGTAATATCTAAGTAATAATTTAAATTTTACCGTTGACAGTTAAATCCTCCTAATAAATACAAAAGGACTTTGGCATCAACTATTGTTGAGCTCCCTTTTAATTAATATTTTCATTGTTTCATAAACTTAACCCTAATAGATGCATTCTACTGAGCTTGACACTAATATGCATTGAGTTTATATGTATTTAAATTTTCACCATTTACTATAAATCTAACCCTATTAAATACCTTAATAGGAGCTTAATACCCTTAGGTGTTGAGTTTAGTTATTGTTGAATTTTAACTATTTATTTAAACCCAACCCTCATAATAAATGTCAATGTCACCTATGAGCATCAACTCTTTCAGAATTTTGTTATCGTGCCTATATATACCCCACCCTCTCATTTGTTTCTTCTTCTTCTTCTTCTTCTTCTTCTTCTTTTTTAACATTATTGACTTCTAAAGCGGAAAAACCTCTCCAAATCTTGTTTTTAAACATTAAAATCAATCTTTAAACTCTATTATGGTTCTATCGAGGGAAGAGAATCATATCATTAATATGGTAATTTTTATTAACTAATTACTAGTTAAGTAAGCATTTATTTATCGTTAATATTTATTTTTATTTAACTATAAATTTAAAACATTGATTTATTTTTGTTCTGTTTACTTATTAGATTGAGGAACAACATCTTCAAATTCGGAGTAACATACATTATCTAATGTCAAATGAAGAGCATCTTCGACTTAGAAATCGTCTAGATGTAGCATTTTTTTGAAAGTGGCTTAAGTTCCTCATATTCCAACACAATTGTCTTTGATTACAACCTTGTTGGAAAGGTGGAGACTAAAGACTCTTACATTCCACTTTTCTTATGGTGAACCAACAATAAAGTTGGAAGATGTAGCCCTAATTAATCTTGGGCCTTCCAACTGAAAGAGTTGTTATCACTAGTGTGGCTGGATTTGACTTTAAGCTAGAGATGACAAGGCTAATCGGTCATTATCAAGTCGACTATGATGATTTTAAGTGCGGTTGAATGGAAGTTCCCGTGGTTGCATACATTGGTTGAGCATGTAGATGAAGAAAATTTTGGACCTATTACAAAGCGTCACATGTCAAGTCAAAATTACTATGGGTTAAGCCTAATTACAATGGATTAAAATGGTGACATTGTGTCATAATTATTTTCTCTAATTAATTTGAATTAATTAAGAGATAAAAGATAAAATTTTATATTATCACTAATTAAATAGAAATAATTAAATGATAATATTAAATGATTATTTTATCTCTAATTAATTAAATTAATATGAGATAAATAATAAAAAGAGTTTAATTCTTATACGACACTCAAATGAATAATTTAAATTCTACAAAATACTATCTTTTACTTGACTAGCTTGTCCTATAAAAGATGGTCACCTCCAAGCCATTCAACACATTCACAGTGCCACCCCAGAGAAATTCCTATTTATTCGGTCCAATTGATTACTTACCAAAATAGGTAACAGAACTGGTTGCATCGTGTAAAGGGGAATTGCAGATGTCGTTGATTTAATCAGAGTACATCTCCCAACTGGAGAAAGAACTTTACCTTTCCAATCGCTCAATTTCTTAAGGATTTTATCAACAATATGCACATAAGTCTATTTCCTTACCCAACCATGAATAATCGATATGGTGAGATAAATTCCTAAATCATTAGCAAGAAGGATGCCACAAGCAACACTTAAGATGAGAGTTTATGCATGTTGTACATTAGGAGAAACAAACAATTTAGACTTAGAAAAGTTTATAGATAGTTTAAACGTGGTACTAAATTCATGCAAGCAGTCTCAGATAATACTCAATTGATAACCTATTTAGATTAGACTTGCCCGTAGTTTGGGCCGCTCGGCCCGACCTGAAGGTATGCCCGTAAAGTGGGAGGGTTTAGGCAAAAAATCAGGCCCGTTTAGAAAACGGGCCAAGCCTTGGGTAAGGCTTTTTTTGCCCGAGCCCGACTTAGCTCGACCCAAATTTAAAAAAAAAATTGTTGTTGTTTTTTTTTTTTACTTTTTTGCGGATGTTTTCTCACTATTTTGCTGCCATTTCACTATTATGTTTAGAGGTGAGTATTCGATCGAGTCGAGTTGAATCGAGTTAAAAAATTTTGAGTTAGTCGAGTTGACGAATCATATTTTAGCAATCGAACTTAATTTAAATTTTTTTCGAATCGAGTAAAAAAATTTCGAGTAAAGTCAAGTTGAGTTAACGAATCCTATTATTTATACTCAATGTTATGTGTAGATGGCCCAAATTGCCGGCCCAATTACAAAAAATAAAATTACAAGCCCAATCAAACAAAAATCGGGGCCCATTAACAAAACAAAAATAGGCCCAAACAACCACCCCACCCATTAAACAAATCGAAAACAACAAAAAAACAAACAAAACCTATCCTTGGCCTCGACCTCGACTTCGACCCCCACCGCCTTCTGGCGCGCAAGATCCGTCGTCTCCCCCCGACACGCCCGAGCCTCAAAAACAAAAGCACGCAATGCAACAAAGAGCGTATAATTTTGTCTTTCTTTTTCACTTTGGCTATAAAAAGCCACAAAAATCATTGTAACGGGGAGAAAAATTCAAAAAAAGCAGAAATCTTGAATACAAGAATTGTCCAAATCGAAAACCAAACACAAAGGTTGATTTCATTATCAAGTTATTAACTATTATTATTATCTATTTTTCGTTTCTTTTTTTTATTTTTATTTTTTAGATTTTTTAACTAAATCTAAAAGGAGAAGAGAATACCTACGAGCCCATGCACATGTCGTTGAGTCCCTCTCCGTCGTCGGAGCCAAATCGAAAGCAAAGGGGGAATTCTGATTCAAAAACCAATCGAGAAATAAAAGACAAAAGAAGTTTCAGAAATTTTTTTTCATTTCTTATTTTCGGTTATTTCAATACCCTTTTTATATATTTTTTTTGAAACCTTAAAAAACGAATATTAACGAAAAGGGGAGAACGAACTTACCTGAGCCACGAAACCGCGTCGCCGGCGCACCCTCGCCATCGTCGGAGCTTGGACCGAGGAAGGATATCGAAGCCTTTCACCTTCGGTTCGGGGGTGCCAAAAGATCGGTCTTCAAAGGGGCTTTCAAACAGGGCCAAGGACCCATCTCTGAGCATCGTCGACCACCGAATAGGTTGGTGGCGCGGTGGTCTTGAGGTGAGGAAGCCCTATCGTCGGGCACGAATGAGGGAGAGGAAACTTTTCCTCTGCTTTTTTTGAAACGAAAAGGGGGAGCCTTAGGGATTTGTTAGTTTCTTTTGGCTTGGGAATCGGAGAAAATAAAGAGGGGTTAAGGGTAATTAAGGTTTGTTTGTTGGGTGTTAGGGTCGTTTCATCTCTCTTCAATGGGATATTTGCAAGATAAACCCCTCCCTTTGCTAAGGCCGCCCAATTAAATCCTTTTTACTTTTCCTTTTTTAATTTGTGCCCCATCATTTTACCGTTATTCAATCTAGTCCATACCCATCATTTGAAACGTCACATAATCGTAGGTTGGGTTATTTACTCGCTTATTCCCAGAAGTCGGCTGCGTTGCGATCGGTCCTTTTCTTTTATTTTTATTTATTATTTGGCCCCTAACCCTATTTTATTCATAATTTAACCCTAGAATTTCGTTTTAATTTCAATTCAATCCTCTTTAGGTTAATTTTCATTTTATTCCTTTATTATTAATACTATTATTATTATATTATTATTATTATATTACTATTATCATTTTTCATTGTTGCTATACATTATTATTATGTCTACTATTGTTATTTTTTATTTATTTTGTCATGTCATTATTATTATTATTATTACTATTATTATCATTTCATTTTTACTCTTGTTTATTTATTTACTATTATATTTGTTATTGTTATTTTCATTATTTTATTATCACCATATTACTATTATTAATATTATTGTTATTATTATTAGCATTATTATTATTATTATTATTATTATTATTATTATTTTATTCCTCTATTATTAATTATTATTATTATTTACTATTACTATTACTTTATTACTAGTATTATTATTTTTTATTTTATTATTATTACTCTTATTTATTTCATTATTGTTCATTTATTAATATGTTATTATTTTTTATTATTAACGTACTCTTACTATTATTATTGTTTAATCTTCAACATTTATGAATTTTGTTTTATATTATTCTATTCATTATTTATTTATTTGTTATTTTATTCGTTTACTTGTCATTTCATTTACTTATTATTTATTCGCTTATTCCCTTTTCTTTTTAATACTTTAAAGCACTTTAATTATTTATCATATTTTTAATTTTTATTTATTTATTGTCATTATTATTATTATCATCCTATTTGTTTCTATGATTTTATTATTGTTATTCTTATTTCATTATTTATTTGCTCATTCGTTTATAAGAATTAGATTTATTCACATATTCGCTAATTTGTTAGTATCATTACTTTGCCTAATATTAATCAATCAAATTTTCAAAATAAAGATAATGTTCGGTATTTGAAAATTCGGAAGATCGAGCCCTAACTTCTTGGGTTCGATTTTTCTCGCTTATGTTAAACAACGGGATATCTCTTTTTAAGTCGCAATTTTCTCGTTTAATCTAAATGACTGAATCTCCTTTTTAAACAAATACATTTCTAAACAAAAGCTTAATCTCGGAAATTTGAAATGTCGTGCCCTAACTTACTGGACTCGACCTCTAGATACTTCGAGATAAGTTTCTTTTCCTAAAATAGAGGCAATCTTCCGTATTTGAAATCTCGGGAAATCGAGCCCTAACTTACTGGGTTCCGATTTCTCATTTGACGAATAAATGGAAGATCCTCTTCAAATAAAAACCAAGTTTCAAAAGGCGAGCTTAGTTTCGGGAGTTTAAAGTATTGTGCCCTAACTTACTGGACGTGATGCTTTGCCTCTTCGAAAATAAGAGAGCCTTAACGTCCCTTCCAACTTTAAAAATAAAAGCATTGTATTTTCAATCCTTTGAAGTTTTCAACAAATCGGACATCAATCAATCGGTTTGGTACCAATTTTGGGCGTGTCGAGGGTGCTAATCCTTCCTCGCACGTAATCGACCTCCAAATCTGCTTTTCTCAAAGTTCGTGGACCAGAAAGCACTGTTTTAGTAAATTAAATGTTTTATTAAAACGAAGGTGATCCGATCACACCAAATAAAGATCGGTGGCGGCTCCTTTCCTTTTCTTTTCAAAAAAATCAAGTCGACCAAGTCGTTCATCGCTTCACCCAAAAAATGGTTACGACATTGCGTTTACATGGACCGATTATTTAATTAGTAGACGAAGCACACGATTATTTAACTTTATAAACGATATAATGATTTTGTATTTTAACTTAATAGGTAAAAATTTATCAAAACGATGTAGTTTTATCTTTTAACTTAATAATTTTGACTTTTAACTTTTAAAAAAAGTAAACATTTATCAAAACAATGTAGTTTTGCCTTTTCTTATTCAAATTTTCAGATAACTCGAATTGTGTCATTCATATTCGAGTTAAACTGAAAAACTTAATTTTTTATTCGAGTTAATCCGAATAACTTGATTAACTCAAATAACTCGAACTATTTAATTCAAAATTTGATTTTTTTTATCAAATTTTTCAAATCGAATCGGATTTTGCTCACCCCTAATTATGTTGCTATAATTTTGTTGCTATTGTTTGGATATTGTATAACTCTCGTTTTATTGTTAATTTTGTTACTATTTTAGAGGGATTTGGTTTTGAAGTTACACCTATCTTAGTGTTATTTAAGTATACATTTTTAAAAAATATATTTTTTCAATTTGTTGTGAAATATTTATTTTAATGTTTTTAGTATTTTTATGTATTATATTTTTTAAAAATTAATACTGTCGGGCCAGGCCAGGTCAAGTTTGAGCATTTTTATCCAGGCTAGGCTTGAGCAAAATTTTAGGTCCATTTTTCATGTTGAGTCAGGCTCGGGCCTAACCAACGAGCCTAAATTTTGGATTGGGCCCGGGTCGATTCGGCCCAACCCATAAACGCCTCTAATTTAGATTTACAAATAAATAAAATGTTTTATTAGAAGTTGTTTCACTTTTTCCTTTTAAGGCTCTAAAGTATGATTGTCTAGGAATTGTTGAGATTGATTGAAAATGTTAGCTAAGAAAATAAGGAAATGAATTATTTTATATGTGGAGAAAAATCTCACATTGTTAAGGAATGATAAGTGCTAAAAGTAACATGTTTTAACATCATTCTTAACGCGCTTTTTAGTGATTATTAGATGTTAATTATGAATTTTATATTACATCCATGTTTTAATGCTTAATAGAGCATTTGAGAAAGCTACCACTGCATTCAAACTGATGAATCAAGAGTTTGTGAAACTTGACCGATTTGATGGCTCAAACTTCAATCGTTGGAAGGACAAGATGTTGTTCCTTCTTACCATTTTAAATGTGGCATATGTTTGGATCCAAACCTACAACCCGTAGAGGATCCCGCCCCCAATGCCACTATAGTGGAGGACATGGACTTAGTGGCCATGGTTACGGAAGGGATCGAGAGTTTGAAGATTGGTATGATTACCGAGCTCAACATAGCCATGACTAATAAGTCCTATAATTGGTGGCTCGACTCCAGAGCTACTATCCATGTGTGTAATGATCGACAATAATTCAAGAGTTATGAAATAGTGGCAAACCGTAAAATATTTATAGGCAACTATCAATCGGTTAAGGTGCTCGGTTAAGGGACAGTGAAACTCAACTTCACATCTGGAAAGAAATTGACTTTGACCAATGTGTTGCATGCTCTCGATGTGAGAAAGAATTTAGTGTCCGCGAGTCTTCTATATAACAAGAGGTTTAAGGTTATCTTGGAATCCGATAAGTTAGTTTTACTTAAGGGTGATATATATGTAAGAAAAGGATATCGTATCGAGGGAATGTTCAAGTTGAGCATTGATATGAATAAAGTTAATTCTTCTACTTATATTGTTGAATCTTATCTTTTGGGGCATGTGCGTTTAGCACATTTTAATTTTAAAACTTTACAATATATGAAAAAGAATGTTTATATCGGTCTAAGTAATGAGAATTTTGAGGATAAATGTGAAGCTTGTATTCAATAAAAAATTACCAAGAAATCGTTTCCTAATAAGTGTGAAAGGAATTCACAAGTGTTAGATTTAATCCATTTGGATGTTTGTGAATTAAATGGAATTCTAACAAGAGGTGGAAAATGATATTTTATCACTTTTATTGATGATTTCTCTAGATTTACCTATGTGTATCTCATGAGAAGTAAAGATGAGGTTTTTATATGTTTAAACGTTTTAAAAATAAGGTTGAGAATTTGTTTAGTAAGAAAATCAAAGTGCTTCGTAGTGATAAAGGTGGTTAATATTTTTCAAATGAATTTAATGTATTTTGTGAGGAACATGATGTGGTACATCGATGTTCTACGTTTTATACTCCACAGCAAAATGGTTTGGCGGAGATAAAGAACCATACTTTAATGGATATGGTTAACTCGATGTTGTTAAATGCTAAACTTCCATATAATCTATAGGGTGAAGCATTGTTGACTGCGTGCTATATCCTTAATAGAATACCATTGAAAAAGTTCAAAGTATCTCCATATGAGTTATGGAAGGGTCCAATGCCAAACATAGATTATTTTAAAGTGTGGGGGTGTTTGTGTAACAACCCGTTTTCAGTGAAATCAAAACAGTGATTTTGGGACCATAAATTTAAGGTCAAAAAAATTATTTTATTATTATTTTATTTCCTACAGCATGATAGTAATACCGTATAAAAATTTCATTAAGAAATTTTACCGTTTACATTCTCAATTTGATTAAAAGGACTAAATCGCGTAAAGTGCAAAAGTTGAGTTCTAATAGCTAAATGTATTAAATAGCTATATAACTTTAAAATGGAAGTCCTTATATGGTAATTATACCATAAATGTGTTAGTGGAATATGATGGCTTGGCATATTGTGTTATTATTAATGATTTTAAAGGTTATAATTATAAATAGGTAATTAATGATAAAACAAATGAAATAAAATTAATCATCATCTTCCATTATCAATGTTCAACGAATTACACAAGAGAAAGAAGCCACTATTAAGTTTGACATTTGACCATTCTTACTTCTTTGATTAGGTATGTATTTTTAATCTGTTTTTAATGATTTTTATGTTTCTGGGATCGTTGTAGCTTAATTTAGTTAGCCTGGGGACTAATTTGTGAAACTGTTAAACTATTAGGGTTTTGCTATTGTTGAATACATATAATTTTTATGTTTAATGTTAGAAAATGGATGGTTTTTGTTAGATAAATAACTTTTATAAAGAGATTTTGATGAAATTGTCAATTAGGGGTTAAATTAAAAATTATGATAAATTGATGGTATAATTTGTGAATTTATGAAATATTTGGGCTGCTATAAGTTTTTATAATAATTGGTTAGGCTTCGGTAGGGGTATCATTTTTTGAGCCTAAGGACTAATTTGCAAAGAAGTTAAAAGTATATAGGCAAAATGGTAAATTTTCCAAAATACAACTTGGGTTTAATTGAATGAAAATATATTCAATTGAGTTAAATTTATCCATATAGATTAAGATAGACCTCGTACGGAGTTAGATCGGGGCAAAGAGAAAATCTCAGATTAATCGTATCTCTATCTACATATAATCGTCGAGGTAAGCTCGTGTAATTAAATTGTGTTTATATGTTTTTAATTGAAATATATAAATGTTATGATTTGTCATACATAATTATCGATTGCATATCCAACGATGTACGACAATTACCGAGCCCCATTTGAACCTTAGGAATCCATAAGATACAAAAGGCATGTCATTAGGGTTACATGATTTGGCTGAGGTTCTGCATGTGTTGCGGATACTCTACAAATCATGAGAGCATATCGATGTATTACTCGTGAGAGCATACCGATCTACAGCTCAAGTGAGCATATCGATTCACAGCTCGTATGAGCATATATGTACATGAATTGATAGAATACAGTTATATGAGCTAGCACACTATGTGTAAGCTATCCCAAGTATCCAACGGTATTCTAAATAGTTGTTCAACGGCAATGTTCTGATACGAAATGATATGAGTTCGATACTAACTATTACAGGTATACACATGGAATACATATAAAT
This sequence comes from Gossypium rotundifolium, assembly GCA_025506655.1. Lineage (NCBI taxonomy): Eukaryota > Viridiplantae > Streptophyta > Magnoliopsida > Malvales > Malvaceae > Gossypium > Gossypium rotundifolium. Next base: position 166,198,460 of record CP106734.1, on the reverse strand, counting down.
AATGTTACATGATATATAGATATATGAAATTGCTGATACATGTATAAGGAACTTGATAAATTGTGGTGTTCATCCATGATTATTGACTTCTATATATGTGTTTACATGGCTAACATGGCTGGTGAATATGTGCTTAGGCATTTGGCTAAATTGTTTTGGGGTATGTTTTGTTTACTTACCTATTAAATGACTAAATGGTAAGTTAAATTCTATGATATATGAACTTACTAAGCTTAAATGCTTACTTTGTGTTATTTTTCGTGTTTTATAGTGAATCAGAAGCTCGTTCAAGTTGGAAGCTTGTTGGAGCTATATCACACTATCCACCGGCTCTTTTGGTACAGTCAGTTGTTAAATTTTTAGTTATAATGGCATGTATAGGTATTTTGGCTAATGTTGGCCTATATGGTTTGTTGTAAATATGGCCAAGTGATTTGGCTTGTGTTTTGGCATATTTTGGTATGTATATAAGTATCCTTAAAATGGTTGATGAGTAACTTAATATGGTTCAATGATGGAAGATAAAATGATAGATGAAGATGCATAATATATACGGCTTGTGGCTTGTTGAGAATTGATACTTTATTTGGATGGCTTTTATAGTTATTGATGTTATTTGTTGAATGGTATGTTTGGCAACATTTGATAAGTTTTTGGTTAGTAAATCCAATAGTATGTATTAATACAAATATGCCTAAAAGTTAGTTGAGTATTTTGGTTAAAATGACTACATGATTATACATGTTTGCATATTGTCACTTGAGGTTCCTGAGGGCATATTGGTTGTATGATATTAGACCATATGTATATGACTTGTTTATGCTTGATTTGGGATGCCTTGTTATGGCTTTAAAGTATGTGCAATGTTGTGTGTAGGTACATGCCAAATTGGGTGAGAAAAATGGCTTGTAAAATGACTTATTTTCGTCTACACAGGCATGTGTCTCAGCTGTGTGTCCCTGTAGCTTTCAAAGGGTTGTAAGTCAGGCTGTTACACGGCCTAGCACACGGGCGTGTGAGGTTATTTCGAAGGGTACACGGCCTAGCACACGGGCGTGTGGTTTGGCCATGTGACCAAGTCAGAGAGTTACACGGGCTGGGACACAGTCTTGTGTCCCCATTTCAAATGCCCATACAGCCTTGAGAATGCACACGGATATGTGACCCCTACAGTGTTAAATTTTTTACTATTTTCTAAAAAATTCTCTAAGTTTTGATTTAGTCCCGACTTGTTTCTAATGCATATTTAGGGCCTCGAGGGCTCATATGAGGGACAATATGTATGTTTTGACTTGGTTTTAATATGTTCATTGCTATGATATGAAATGTTTGAAATTTCTGTCCGTTTGAATTGTAAACTTCGGTAATGCTCTATAACCCTCTTCTAGCGACGATACGAGTTAGGGGTGTTACAGTTTGGCTTACTATAGAGTTCCCGACCAATAGAGAACAAAGTTAGGGCCAAGAGCTGTCAAGGGTGCATTCGTTGGATATGCCTAATACTTTAAGGCTTATCTTGTTCTTGGCTTATTATCAAATATGATAATTGAAACAAGAGATGTTGTATTCATTGAAAATAAAGTTTCAATGATTCAACAAATTTTGAAAAAGAATATCAACCAATGATCTCAAGTGATCAAACCAAGATAAGTCTTTGTGACAATAAGGATACAGAGCCGAGGAAAAGTCAAAAAGTGAGAAAAGTAAAGGACTTTGGTCCCGATTTTATTTCCTCGCAATATCTATCATTGCTTATTGAGGGAAATAAAGAATCTATAATTAGGAAGATCCCCATAATGTTTAATGTTGATGGTGATCCACAATCCTATAGTGAAGCCATGACTTCTAGCGATGCGATTTTTTGGAAAGAGGCGATCAATGATGAAACAGATTCAATATTGTCCAACTATACTTGGATTCTAGTTGATCTTCCTCAAAGATCAAAGTTTTTCGGTGTAAATGGGTGTTTAAAAGGAAGAATACTCCAACAAGCGGTTCTCCAACCTTTAAGGCTAGGTTGGAGGCTAAATGATTTAGGAAAAGGAAGGCCTAGATTATTTTGACACCTATGTACCATGGCTAGGATGACCTCCATTCGAATTATTATAAATAAGTTACATGTACATCAAATGGATGTTAAGATAGCTTTTTTTGAATGGTGATCTTGAAGAGGATATATACATGGAGCAACCAGAAGGCTTTGTGCTTCCTGGGAATGAACATAAGGTGTGTAAGTTGATCAAGTCATTATATGGTTTAAAATAAGCGCCTAAACAGTGGCATGAGAAATTTGACTCGGTTATCTTTTCATATGGTTTTTTACATAATGGTGCAAATAAATGTATTTACACTAAATTCACCAATAGGTACGGTGTAATTATTTGTCTATATATAGACGATTTTTTGATTTTGGGGACGAAAATGGAAGGTGGTCGTGAGACCAAAGAGTATCTAGCCTCGAATTTTAAAATGAAAGATCTCAACAAGGTAGATACAATTCTAGGTATAAAGGTGAAAAGGAATGAAAAGGGTTTTGCACTAAGCCAATCCCACTACATAGAGAAAGTTTTAGAAAAGTTCAAACACTTGAATATCAAGGATTGGAACACTCCATATGATTTGAACTTCAAGTTAAGTGAGAATAATAGCAGGGCTATAGCACAAGTTGAGCACGCCAGCATAATTGGAAGTTTAATGTTTGCAATGCATTGCACTAGACCCTATATCGCATTTGTTGTGTACAAATTGACTGAGATTTAGAAATTTTCCTAGTACCAATCATTGGAGAAGATTTTGTAGGATTGTTGGCTATCTTAAGAAAACAAAAAATTTGGGGTTATTCTATAGTGATTATCCTGCGATACTAAAAGGTTACTTAGATGCAAGTTGGATTACAAGTCCAAGTGACAATAAGTCTACATCGAGATGAATTTTTATGATCGAAGGTGGAGCCATTAGTTAGGCCTTCAAGAAAAAATTTGCATCTCACATTCAACTATGGAGGTTGAATTTATAGCCTTGGCAGCTACTGGCAAGGAAGCGGAATGGCTAAGAGATCTATTGCTAGATATAAAGTTGTGGCCACAACGTAGGTTCACCATTTCCATATATTGTGATAGTGAATCTACCATGTCTCGAGCGTACAATAAGGAGTACAATGGAAAGTCTAGACATATAAGTTTGAGACATAAGTATGTGAGACAATTGATTTGGGACGGTGTGATAATTGTTACCTATATTAAGTCAATTGACAATTTAGCGGATCCATTGACAAAAGGTTTGTCAAGGGATTTGGTTAAGAGTACCACCACTAAGATGGGATTAAAACTATTCTAATCGCGTCTTTGAAAATGGAAACCTTACCTTGTTCTAGCCAAAAGTTAGTTTTGAGGTTCAAAGGGTAATAACAAGTTATCGAATGACAACATGCACTAAGAATCAGGATTTAGTGTTTTTGTTTTAGGAGGACGAGTTTTACTCTTAATGGATGGACATTAGTTGTCATGAAATCCACCTATATGGACATGAAGTGGTACCGCTTCAACAAGAATTTCTTTATGGTTTTCTCTCGTACTTGTTCATGAAACGGGATGAACACATGACCATAATGGTGCTAAAGCAAATAAATTCTTACTATAATACTTTACGGTTATGTGTGAAAATTTTTTCGGTATTGACTTTAAGAGTGATGGTTCAATTGACTAGCCACCATTCACTTTGTTGATACTTTGAGAAGTTTGCACTAAAAGAATGTTCAATCTGCGGACACCCTTCTTTATGCATAATCGTTTTGTTCTTATTTTCTAGAATTAACAATCTAGTGGGGGTTTGTTGGAAATTGTAGATTGCAAATTCATAATTATTCATAAGCACTTATTAGAAACTGATGATTTATTCAAAGGATACATTTGATTTCATGGGACATGTTTTTCTAAGAAATATGTCCAATGGAAATCAAATGTAAAAGGTTGAGACTCTTTAAAATAGTGTCCATTAAGTGTATATAAATAGAGGGTCTATGGTGCTCACAAATATATTACAATCAATTCAATTTCAAAAATTAGAGTAAGAGTTAAGGAATTCCTCGATTTTGCTAATCAAAGGAAGTTTAAAGACTTCGTTGTATCTCGGGAGGACCTTTGTCTTAACCCTCTAGCAACTTTGTGTGGGGGCAAATAGTTCTCTCTGGAAAGCGTCACATGTGCCTCGAAGTCTACTGTTTAATTCAATATCATCTCTGGATCTATCTTCTCCACTCAAAATCGCCCACAGGGAATCAACAGCATGAGTTAATGCGATAATAGGGGTTTTAATTAGAAAAAATTTCAATTAATCAACCTAGAGTCAACTGCTCTTATGCTAGAAAGAGATATTAGCATAATTTAGGGATTTCTACAAATCAAGATACTAAGTAAAGAAATTGAGTAATGTAGATTGATAATGACAGATGAAATCTAGATAAATTCTTTCCTGAGCATTGTTTCGCTTCTTGGTTGTTACTCGATTACTTTCGTGAATTGTTCTTTGTTGTGTTCGTTAGTTAATGAATTTAGTTAATTTTAGTTTTTAATCAATTGCTCGAATGATTAGGTTAAATAATAGAAAGATAGTAATTACTAGTACTTTTAGTCTTCGTGGGAGCGATATCTTTACTCACCGTAACCATACTATTAATTAATAAGTGCACTTACCTTAGTCAAATGTTTAGTTAATTTCGCGACGCATCAAAAAAGCAAATGATAAGGTAGGTTTTCAAGTTTATATAAAGAACTCAATTACTTGGTTTGTAAAAGCATCAAGTATTGAGTATTCATTATATTTGACTTTTTCTAATCCCTCTCTTCCTATTGTTTGTAGTATTTTCTCTTGTTTGTAGTATTTAGAGTTTTTAAGAGGTATAATTAAATATTTTGCTTTGGAAATACGGATGTACTTTGAGTTTTTTTTTATTTGAGAGAATAGTTTGTAAATTATAATAATTTTCACATAGTGATTTCTCGTCAGGTTTTTTTTTTTTTGTCAATTGGGGAATTTTTCACCCAAATTTTTGTGTGTATTTCTTTCAAGTTTATTTCTTTTATCTTTAAGCATCAAAATATTCCAAATGCCAAAAAAAGAGGTTCATCGTAATAGAAATCATGCTACCATATATTAGATTATAGTACACCCACTATATAAGTGAAAATTTTATGTAACAATTTTAAAACAAAAAGTGATATAATTTTAATCAAAATGGTAAAGTTGAGTTATTAAAAATTATAATGTTTTAGATTTCAATCTCATCATGTGCAAATATTTTTCTATATTTTATATGAAAAATAAAATTGTCCTCAAAATAATATCGCTTTGTCAAAATATTTTCGTAAATTTTCCACAAATCTATTTAAATCCAAGGATTACACTAATAATTGTATTGCATGAAAATTAATTGTTTAAAATATAATTATCGGTAAAAATAATATCCACTAAATAATGAAACATATGATTTGAAATTAATAATATATATAATATGTACAAAGTTAAAATAAAATAAATTAAGTTAGAATGTAAGTAAAAGAATCTTAAATAGGTAAATAAAGTTGGTTAAGATTATTAAATGTATTCCAATTTCTTTCTAGCTTGTATTGCCATTATCTATAGCATGTTAAAATGTTAGAACTCATTTTATGTATAAGTGGGTATTTTAGTCATTTCCCAATTAAATTGGTGTAACAATTAATCCAACATCAACTAATTAGTCAAGGGTTTAAAGTTAGTAAAGATATAGCAATGTGGATGAAAAACCTTTTATATACAAATATTAAAAAATATATCAAAGCGAATTAAATCTTTGGTTGAAGTAGTAAAGTTAAGGTTTTATAAACGTTAGTACCATTGGTTCAATTTCACTACATGTAAGTTTTTTTAAAAAGAGAAGTACCTTCATAATAATATAACTTGTTTTCTATATAATAAAGTATTTTAGTCATTTCTTCAATCGAATCGATACCAAATTAAATCGTGAGACCAATTTAATTAAAAAGTTCATATTACAATTTAAATCTACTTAAAACTTGTAATTTCTTATTAAAACTTTTGTATGAAAATTGTCGTAACCATTTTTTTGAAAACGACAAAAAGGAGGATTCGACTTTGGGTTTTGAAAACATAAAAAGGAGCCGCCACCAATCCTTTTTGATAAGGTGTGATCGGGTCACCTCATAAACAGTTGTTTTAATAACAGTTTGATTTATCAAAACAACGATTTTGGTCTTACGAAATCCGAAAATGAGTTCGGAAGTCGGTTCATGACGAGGAAGGGTTAGCACCTCGACGCCCAAAATTGGTACCAACATGATTAATTAGTGTCTTGATGTCGAAGTTTGAAAAGGTTTTAAAATACGGATCCTTTTAAAAGATATTGGGATATTCGAGATTCCTTTGTTCGAGAGGGTACAAACATCACATCCAGCTCGTTAGGACATGATATTTCTAACCTTCGTAATCAAAGCTATCTCATGATTTTTCGAAGCTTATCAAAAGGATGTTTAGTGATTTAGTCAAACGGAAAATCGCAACCCAGCACGTTAGGGCACTATTCCCCGAATTCCTAAATACAGAACATTGCCTTTTTTAAAAAAAAAAAAAATCGGAGAGGCCAAGGTGAAAACCCGCAAAAGGGCACCTTGAGACCAAAGGGCTTTTTGAGTTGAAAACCCGAAAAGGGCGGCTCAAATTTTGAACGAACACTTCGTGATCTTGCAGCGCTATAATCAACAGAAGAGGAAGTATGTTGCATATTGGGGCATCGACAAAATACTTTGAGTCTTCTAAACACATGACAGGCTCAAAACAGTCTTCTTGAAGTTTGTATGTAGAAGTCCAATCGGCGATGCCTAGGGCGTCTGATTCATGTTGTTTATTTTACCAATTTTGAGTTCTTTTTCTCCGTAAACAAAAGAAGGGGATATGTCCCCAATCAATTTTCTTTGTCTCATAAATAAATTCATTTTGATTCTCTTTGAAATCGACCTACTATTATCCATCATTAAACATGCTGCATTGAAACAATAATTGATGAACTAACGACTTCACAAAGGAAAGTTCCACGTATCACTTTGGAAATCTCTAGATAAAACAGGAAGCCGAAACAGAACATTTGTTTAAGAACTTCCACGAACACAAGATAAAGACATTGGAAAAAGGGAGTCTCAGTGGAGACCATTTCTTCAAAGTCCCTCGCCCGATTCAGCAATTGTGACAGGGTGAATAATGTTACTTGGTCATTTAGAAAAGTATGACAGGCCAATTTTCGATAGGGAAAGATTCAAAAAACCTAAATGGTGAAGACGACATGTGCATGGAAAATCATGGCGCGTTGAGGAAAAGGACGGGATGTGGGAGGTGAAGAAGTACAAAGGTTCGCATACATGTCTTACCGGTACAGTACCACTATGTGTTCAATGATTTCGAATAACACTAATATTATGTAATGTTGCATTATTTAACGTACTTCGTTGACAGGTGTAACACAAGATCATCCGAGGATGGATTCAGACATGTTGGCTGATTTAATAATCCCGACGGTGAAGGCCGATCCCAAAACTACAGTGCCGGCCTTAATTGGCAATATTCGTAGCCAATGGGTACACGCCTCTACTGAAAGGCTTGGATAGCAGCGAAGCGTTGGAAAAGTTGCACGTCGGTGGGACGCCTATATAATGAAGTGTGGCAGTGGTGTAAGGTGCTGGAGAGATATGTCCCAGGCAGCACAACAGACATTGAAACGGAACCGGCGTACTACAATGATCGTCTGCTCCGTGGATGCGCAGTGTTCAAGCGCCTGTTCTGGACATTTAAGCAATGCCGAGATGCTTTTACATCCGCAAGCCATTGGTACAAATTGACGGTACCTTCATGTATGGTAGATATACGACGGCTATTGCTAGTCGTGGCACAAGCTACTGTGGAGAATCCTTCCGATTGCATTCGCAATAACACCGGAGTCACCGATGACGGGACTTCTTCCTATCTAGGTTAAGGAGGCATGTCGCCTCAACCCGACATATCGTTATATCGGATCGGGCCCGGAATACTTGCGGCAATAGAACGACAGAGAAGCATGTGGCATCGCACACCATCGATATTGCCACGAGGCATGTGGCATCCAACTACTATGGGCAACACCGATCTAAAAGACAAAAACGGCAAGTGACCGATATGGGTATGAAATTTCTATTAATATAATTTCTTTTGAAATTTCAATTTATTCGCAATTGAAATGTGGTATTTAATATTCGATATCAACGTATATTGGCAGGGTACGAGATCAATAAAGACCGTTTTCACGAGATATTGGCCGCTTATGCAAGATACGCAAGGCACAGAGTACCGTGCAATATTCCTTTTGAACAAGAGACACAAGCATATGATCGGCTGCTACGATATGGTCATATGACCACAAACCGGCCGAATGCATAAATTACGTGTAAAAGGAACCCGCATCCGCCGATCATACATTTTTGGAGACATATTTTCGCTTAGCGGCACTATTTCCAAGAGAGCAGAGTTATCGAGGCGGATGCAAGAAGGCCATGTATGGAGCCCAAAGGTCTTGCAAGAAATTAACCGTGGAAGGCACGGCGAACACTATGCACAGTTTGTCACGACAGCGACTAACCTATGGTTTCGTGTCACGGAGTTTGACAGATCGAACCAAGGTATTGTTGGCGGGCATTATCGTGTACACTTGACAAATAGGACATGCGATTGTGGATATTTGATGCACTTCGTTACCCATGTGCTCATGTACTTGCGGCTTGTCATAATCTTCGCTTGACCCCATGAGCTATGTCGATGAAGTCTACAAATTAGAAAACATGTACAACGTGTGGAGACACGTATTCCACCACTCAGATGAACGTAAGTGGCACTCAGATCGCTTGCACCGTATAAGCTTGCTTGGATAGAGAATTGAGACGAAACCAAAAGGTCGACCTTCCCGACTAGAATACGCAACAATATGGATATCCAGAACCGACCAACCAAAGCTCGGCATAGGGTGGTGTAGGAACCCGGCCATACATCTCGCCGTGTCCAAATCGGACTAGTTGACCGTGTTCTTAGCTTGTTTGTCTCTTCGGCTATGTAATGTCTTTTTTGGAGGAAAACGGTGAACTTTTGTACAATAACTCAAATTTATTAAATATAAGATAATTAATATTAAATTACAAACACAAATAATAAAACAACTTTTTATTCAAAAATAAAAAATTATTACAGTTAAAAAATAAAATAGCCCGTCATAATCAACGTTGATGCAAATAAACCACTTTTATTTTATTCGAGTTATTAAAATTAAATTAAAAATTAAATTAAAAAATTAAATCATTTCTATCTTATCAAAGATATTAAAATTAAAATAAAAAATTAAAATACAAAAACTTAAATTACAAAAAAATTAAATAAATTAAAAAATTAAATTACAAAAAAAACAAACTCAAATTGTATTAAATATATTACAACTTAATTACAAAAAAAAACCAAACCTATTTTGTCAAAGTTATTAAAATTAAATAAATTAAAAATGTTAATTACAAAAAAACAAACTCAAATTGTATTAAATATATTACAACTTAATTACAAAAAAAAATAAACCAAACCTATTTTGTCAAAGTTATTAAAATTAAATATTTAAAAAATTAAATTACAAAAAAAACAAACTCAAATTGTATTAAATATATTACAACTTAATTACAAAAAAAAATAAACCAAACCTATTTTGTCAAAGTTATTAAAATTAAATATTTAAAAAAATTAAATTACAAAAAAAACAAACTCAAATTGTATTAAATATATTACAACTTAATTACAAAAAAAAAAAACAAACCTATTTTGTCAAAGTTATTAAAATTAAATAAATTAAAAAAATTATATTACAAAAAAACAAACTCAATTTTTATTAAATATATTACAACTTAATTACAAAAAATTAAACCTTAATTACAAAAAAATTAAACTCAAATTATAAATTAATTTACAATTACTCAAATTAGGGGGTTTAGGGTTTAGTGCGGATGCCGGTGGGAACCAGTGCCACACGAGGGCGGTCGACGGTTACGCGCTGGATTCCTCCTTCTTCTAGCTTCCGGCGGGGGTTGTGGAACCTCGAGTGAGGAATCCGATCCTCCGGTAGGGTCGTTCGGTGTTGCGATGATGACCCACCTTGATAAAATAATGACCGAGGTGTTTGCATAAACCACGCGGGTGACGCATCCCATACTGGTGAAGGAGCCGGTAGAAAGAATCGCTCCCGACGGTACCTCCTCTAATCCCACACCCGATGTCGGCCTCACGATCGACGGCTAAAAGGAGTTGTCGAACGGACTCGAACCCGCCATGGATTCCAACACTGGGGGACTAGAAAAGGAAACATATATGGGTTAGGAGGATACATGTAAGGGGGTGACGACCGGCATAAATCGTGGACGCTGTGTTATCGGTGTTGTCACCGAATGATGGGCTCGGTGATTGTATAGGCGCGTTGATGGGCCCGGATCGATAGCGCGTTGATGGGCCCGGATCGTAGGCGCTGTTGTGGCCCGCCTCATCACCCTTCTCCTTGAATGTAAAGGGGCCCGACGTTCCTTCGCCACAAATTTGCCGCCGCCTCTCTATCGACAATAGATACGCTTGCCATGGATTCTAAACCATGGCATGTACTCCGACGACGCTAATCGAGGAACTACGATCGGTTCTCGATTAGGTAAAAAGTCATACCGGTTCTCCCACGCTCGATATGTTCGACCAAAATATTGGCCAATCCGTGCTCTGCCAGTAAGTCCACATGTGCTCATCATCGAGCACCTCGAGAGCCACGGAATCGGTGCCGGAATCAAATTGTCGCAGAACCCGATCGACGGTGCATCTCCACGGTCGCAGTAGGTGATTAAGCGGGACCTTAACGGCTAACTGCTCGATTTTGGAGGAACTCCTCCAATTTCGCCAATTTCGGATCCTCGAGGTGTCTATTGAAACTATATTAACATTACCAAAATATTAGTTATATACATAAATACTAAATTATAATAACGAAATTCGACACTTACTTGTGATTCAACGTTGTTCCAATAGGAGTCAGATATCCTCAAGCGAGTCGGTATTCCAACATGACTTCTGGATGGTTCCACCTAATTAAATAAACTTTTAGCATGCAATTACACTATAAATCTACGACATAATTGTAAAATATAATATTAAATTTACCTTGTTATCAATGGGAATGAATATGGTGGTCGAGTCGGGGCGTAAAATGGAAATCGAAACCATGCCCATGACGCAGTAGTGATAGGCAACCTCCGATTTTACTTTATTCGACGCAGCCTCGCACATCTCCGTACAACCTCGATAGCAGCAGACCCCAACTCAATTCACCTGCTAAATCAACAAGTTTAGGAGCCATCTCGTGGACGAGGTTTCTAGAGCGCCCATCGGATAGCCTCAATTATCAAGTATGTATGCCTGCATACGTATTCTTTCATCTTCGATCGAATCTTCATTCGGCGGAATGTCTCGTAACCAAACCATATCGATCCGACCTCCTTGCAATTTATCCGGAATGGCACCGAGCTCGTAGCATACGGCCATCCAATCGAGATGTTACGAACCCGGTGACTACGAGCCACCAGTAATCCCAATGATCGCACATCTTCTAAGGTGATGGTACACTCTGCATGGCAGATGGAAAGTGTACGTCTCGGTCTCCACCTCTTCAACAGCAGTATCAAAATCGGGTCCAACTTGAACCCTACTATCGTGGCCACGTGCAAAAACCCGCTTCCCAGTAATTCTCGATCAATGGCGATGGGGACCGGAATGTTGCAATATAACATTGCAACACGATCTATGTTTAAAAAATAATAAAATTCAAAATTAAATAAAATTGCATAATTAAAAAATTTAATAATATTGAAAATTAAAATTCAAACTTACCATTTTCAATTGCTCGACGCAATGTGATTCTTGTCTAGGCGATGTAAATCCCACCATTGTACTCGATAAAGATTTTTAAATTTTCCAAAAAATAAATATATTAAAAATTTATAATGGGCTTTTTCAGTAAATGGTAGAAGACTATTTGAAATTTAGCGGAAATTTCAAGGGCTTTGATAGAAACTTGAGAGAAAATTGAGAGCAAATATTATAATATTATTATTGTTATTAAATAAATTTTTTACCATTCTTTCTTGCTACTATTATGTACATATATAAGTATATATGTATATATATATATATATATATATATGATACATTTTACTATTATTATTTTGTATTATTACCATTATCTCATTTTTCATTATTACTTTATTATTTAATTTTTACCACTAATTTTATTATTCTCATTACCACTAATGTGACCCATGTATTATTCATATCGATGGTATTATCATTATTTCGTATCATTATCTTAATATTATTATTTGCACTCTTACATTCATCTATTTATATCTACGTTTATCTTTCTTAATTTTATATTATTACTACGTAAAATGTAGTTTTGAAAATCATCCTATTTCATTCTAAGGTTTCAAAATAAAGGTGATGATTCGTGTTTAGGAATTCGGAAAATAGTGCCCTAACGTGCTGGGTTGCGATTTTCCGTCTAACTAAATTACTTAGCATTCCTTTTACGAAGTTTTGCAAATCACGAGACGACTTTGATTACGAGAGACTAAAACATTGCGTCCTAACGAACTGGATGTGATGTTTATATCTTTTCGGGATCAAAGAAATCTCAAGTTTTGACTCGAACCTTCTCTCGATTTGACCCGATACGAGGCATTTTGCAAAGTTGCTACCTTCCATTTAAAGGTTTTTAAAATAAAGGCAATGTTTTGTATTTAGGAATTGGGAATAGTGCCTAACGTCTTTGGGTTGCGATTTTCCGTTTGACTAAATCACTAAACACCCTTTTGATAAACTTCAGAAAATCATGAGATAACTTTGATTACGAAGGTTAGAAATATCATGTCCTAACGTCTTGGATGTGATGTTTGTACCTCTCGAAACAAAGAGATCTCGAATATCCTAATATCTTTTAAAAGGATCCGTATTTTAAAATCTTTTCAAACTTCCACATCAAGACACTAATTAATCATGTTGGTACCAATTTTGGGCGACGAGGGTGCTAACCCTTCCTCGTATGTAACCGACTTCCAACCCATTTTCGGATTTCAGAAGACCAAAATCGTTGTTTTGATAAATCAAACTGCTTATTAAAAACAATCGTTTTATGAGGTGACCCGATCACACCTTATCAAAAAGGATTGGTGGCGGCTCCTTTTTTTTATGTTTTCAAAAAACCAAAGTCGAGTCCTCCTTTTTTGTCGTTTTCGCCCAAAAAATGGTTACGACAAAAATGTTTTTTATTCTCTTCCGAGGATGTATTGAATATGTTTGCAAGTATGCAGTAATCCATAATGAATATCAAATTTTCAAAAATTTAGAATTGGACTTAAACTTTAAAACCTTATTAGCACTATAATAAATATGTCTCGCTTGGTTACGGAGTAATAATTAGAAGAAAAAGTTTATTTATTAAGTATGTATTACAATAGTTAGAAATAAATTATAGAATAGCTATTACAAATTTAAATTTGAAATTAGAAAGATAAATAATAACTCTTATTGAATCATAAGAATGGCTAAATATTACCAATTGAATCAGTTTATTACTAATCCATATGCTAAAACATGTATAAAAAGTAATATTCCGGCCAAATGTAACATTACATCTTTATACCAAACTTGATAGTAAATACAAATAGAGTATAATATGTAGTCGATTTTAAACGCATTTGCTCCATTTTTGTGTTAGCTTCACCTCAATTCCAACTCAAAACATGTTTTCTTGGTACAATGTTACAAACTTGGGAAAAGTGGTGTCACAATCTATTCTTTAAATTTTTCCGTGATATTGTGCTACATGGGCAAAATTTTAGATGGATCAAACTTAAGCTCTAATATTAAACGCTTGAATTTGATTCAAAATGTTCTCAACTTTATAATATATTTTTTATTTTATATATTATATCAAATCATATATAAATCCGATCTAGTCATGAACAACTCTTAACTCGGAATTTCTTATAAAAAATAGGGTCAAGAAAACAAGAAGAGGGTTTCAAATCCCAGGCTGTTTGCAAGAAAAAGTAGATGCAGCATATATGAAACAAGCATTATGTAAGTATTACATAAGGATGGCAAAGACATTCATTTACATGTGAACTCTGGGCTGAGGCAATGAATGGCCCGCCACGGTGGGCCTACAAAGGTGACAACAATGCACCCCCAAACCCCACCCTCCCCGAAATGCAGTGTTGGTAGTAAAAGCCCTTTCAGGCTTTTATATAGGAAAAAAGAAAGAGTCTGACTTGACACCTCTTCAGGACAAAAGTCTCATTGGAACCTTTCGAAAGGAGCCACTGCATGAGACAAACCAGCATTAACAACCCCCCCTGCAATATGCTTGTACATGAGTCGGTCAAATTAAATTTATATCAAATTTATATATATGATATTAATATTATATATGTTTGTTAAAATCCCATTTATCCAAGTCTATTTATATTTGTAAATCATTAATTAATAGAAGATTAATGAATATTTTTTAACAAAAATTTGATATATATATATATATATATATAGTATTTCCTGTTACCAACCCGAAACCTGAATATAACTCCGAACTATCAACCCTCAACTCGAGTAGATGCGGAGGAATCTGGGCCTCACAAGATAGAGACATTAAGGGCTCATGGGAAAAGCTGGTGAGCCAAGTTCACATATTCCTGAGTGTTTGTAGGTAAAGGGTGTAAAATCAAGTTAGTGGTTTGATGAACACGTGTTAAGTCTAGAACAGTATACATGTTGGCATGCATAGAGTTTACCTTAAGACGTCATTTCGATAAACAATAATTATATTTTATAAATATCCGATTCTCCTCACTAAAAAGACGCATCAAACACTCAATATATATATATATATATAAAAATTGTTCAAGAATCAAATCAAAAATTAATATCTATAGTTGAGTGGCATTCATTAAGAAGGGATTAATGAGGAATCAATATCGTATTGAAGATGTTTTTAGGGTTTAAATTTTCACAAATGATCTGTGATGAAATTAATTGGAAAGATACAAGATGGCAATTAATATTGAAAAACTAGCCAAGAAGAGTCAAAATGAAAAGGACATTGCATTAAACTACAAAATATAATAAAAGATAATTTACAAGTGTATGGCACCAATGAGGCATGTTTGAAAATTAGAGGTATTTAAAGTTTGAATTGATTTTATGTATAATTTTAATATTATATATATTTATTCAAGTTGGATCTTTTATCTTGGTTCATTTATATTGATAAATGATTAATTTAAAATTATTTACGTCCACTCACATTTTTTAACTTCTTTTAATAATATATTTAGTTTTATTTAATATTTAGTAATTATCAAAATTCCTTTTATTTTTAATAAATATCTAACATATTTTTAATATACATGTGATATATAAAAAATATTATAAACTTGAAAATGAATCGGATTAAGTCAAGTTTAAGATTTGAATATTAAAATTTAAATTTAACTATATTTTGATCTAAAACTTTTTAAAATTTTTTTATACAATACCTAGAATTACCCATAGCCCCTCCTCATGTAACACCTCCTACCCGTATCCGTCGCCAGAATAAGGTACGAGGCATTACCGGAGTTTACAGAACCATTTTTCATTAAACCGAGTCAATTTACTATTCATATTCTGAACATAATTATAATGTCCCTCTATTGGGCTCTCGAAGCCCAAACATACATTAGAAACGATTCGGGACTAAATCGAGATCATAGGAAATTTTTCGCATAATCCCAAAATTTTTTTTTCTCTATTATAGGGGTCACACGCCCATGTGCTATAGGGACACATCTGTATGGTTCAGGCCGTGTGACCAACACATCCATGTGACTTACCTCGCTCCAGGCTGTGTGGCTTCACACGCCCGTGTGCTCAATCCTAGGCATTTTGTTTTGCAATTTCTGGATACAAGGGACACACGCCATGTACTAGACGTGTGTCACACACGGCCTAAACATATGTCCGTGTGTCTACCCGTGTGGACAAAAACAAGGCTATATCCAAGCCTCATTTCTCACCCAATTGGTCTTTTACTTACATCAACATTTAAATATGTTAAAGATTCAATTTATATGGTTAAATATCTAAATTTATCAATCAACTATTCATATATATATATATATATATATATAGACAAATTCATAAATTTTTATAGCATTCTTAACCATCATCTTCATCCCTATACTTATACCATCTCATCATTTGTTCATTTTAAACCCATATCAAACATGATAAAATCATAATTATATGTAACTCAAAACTTACTAAATACAAGTGATACCAATGGCTAGTTACAGTTAGATCATTTATAAGCCAACATTAACTAATTAACCTATACATGCCATTATAACCATAATTCACTTACCATACATACCAAATAGGCCGATAGATAGTGTGAGTGATCTCCGTCGAGCTTCCGAAAACTCACTCATTTAAATTTAATATAAACATAGAAGGCATATCCAATCATCTTGATCACGAGCCCTAACACATAACCTCATCACCCTTGTTAGTCGTACACTTTATATAAATACCAAGAAATATGTATAGGCTCAATTCTCATTAAATTTCTCATATATATAGACAATTTCACATTATGTAATCATATAACATAAAGCAACCATATCTGTAAAGCCCTTAACCCGAATTTGTCACCGAAATAGAGTTACGGAGCATTACCGGAGTTACAAATTTATTTATCAGACATTTTATTTTATCTAGCATTCATATTTGGAACTAATCAAAATCAAACATATTATCTCTTAAACATACTTATTTTTCTCGACATGTCTTACTTGAATTTATTACTCGTCTCAACATACTTAATTTCCTTGTATCAATGTATCAAAGATAATCACATATTTACATTTCATGATAAATATCATTATCTTGTTGTTTCTTCATAAACATAAATCAATTAATTCATTATATCAACATTTCATGTACCATCAACTCATATTTCCTTATATCAAATAATTAGGTTACACGAACTTACCTAGTTAAATTATAGAAATACCAAGATTTAGGGCATTTTGGTAAATTTCTATTTTTCTTGATTTTTAACGATCTTGATCTAAATTAATAATTTCATTCAATTTATTAATTTAGACAACAAAATAATTTATTTCACTCAATTTGGTCATTTTTATATTTTTACAAAATTGCCCTAAAAATTTACTTTTATTCAATTTAGTCCCCGAGTCTAATAAGTGCAAATTATCCATTTAATATAAATCCATACCAGCTGATTATTCATATATATTTTTTCCTCCTCCTCTCCATACCACATCCTTAATGTATATAATTCCACTATTTACTTATGTGTTCATATCAAGCTGTCCACTTGAGTTATAGTCACTAAATTATTTATATCTTGAGCTACAGAATTCCAAATTAAAAACCTCTTGATTTTTATAAAACTAGACTCAAATATATTTCGACCATAAAAATTTCAGAATTTATACTTTATCCAATAAGTACAGTAAATTCTTCAAATTTATCCATGTTCTGCTGTTTGACAGCTTTGACCTTTTCTTACTAAAAATTGATTACCTCTTAGTACGGGATTTGAATGATGCCTCTGTTTGTTTCTATTGAAAATAGACTCATTAAGAATTTAGAAATATAAATTTAAGCCCCTGATTAATTTTTTTACAATTTTTGATGATTTTCCAAAGTCAGAACAGGGGAACCCGAAATCATTCTGAACTTGTCTCACAAAATTTATTATAACTCATAATTTAAAATTCCATTGCTTACACCTATTCTTCTATGAAAAACTAGACTCAATAAGATTTAATTTAATATTTTATTCATCCTATAATTCGATTTTCATAATTTTTGGTTCTTTTTCAAAGTTAGCCTACTGCTGCTGTCCAAAACTGTTTTAGTGCAAAATATTGATTACCAAATTTATAACACCCTTATTTCCTTTCTCTACAATATTTTCCATCATTTTCTCTTATTTCCCTTCACTAATATATCAAGAACATGGAACCTTATACAAGAAAACTCTACTTTAATATCATTTTCATGCTTTTGATATTACCTTATATAAGAAAACTCTACTTAAAATGTATTGAAATCTTAAAATTCTTAAATTGTCCTATTGATTTCAACCTTTAACTTGATTTTCTCCCTCTTCTAACTTCTAATTCTTCAATCTAACCTGATATTCTAGCTCCCCATAGTCTCCTTGTTATTTTTCTCTCTTGGTAGTTATGGAAATTCTCTTGATTATTAGGTGAAAATGGTGAATTTTTGGTGGAAGGACCTAATTGTAAAGAAAGCAAAACATTGTTTCTTTCTGTCTTCACAAATGTTGGATGCATGGGAAAGGTGGTGGATGGTGTCTTTTTTTTCTTTCCACACACACACACACATATATACTAAATAAAATAATAAAATAATAATAAATATCTTATTAAAATATTAATAAAGTAATATTTATCTAATTAATTAATTTAAAATATCATCAACATAATCATTACATTCTAGAATTTTCTCTCTTACTAATTGACTATTTTGCCCTTCATGATCTTTTAAAATTCCATTATTGAGTCATCACTTAATTTGAAAAAATTGCAATTTAATCCCTCATAATTCTTCTCTAATTCGATTTGGTCCTAATTCATCCATTTTTATTAGTTTCTATATTATTCCACCCCTAAAATATTTTCACTATTGGTCCTTCAAATTTTTCATATTTACACTTTAACCCTTCAAATTTTGAGTATTTACTCTTGGGCAATAAAACTTTTCTCACTTTTACAGTTTAGTCCTTTCTTGAATTAATAATGTAATATATCATAACATACTTCCCAATGTTGACATAATCTGAAATTTCCCTTTTGTCACTTTATTTCCTTACTTAACTATATCAAGGATAATATCTTACTTTCTTCTTGTAGTAATTTTCGTGGTATTACATTTTCTCGTATTTTAAATACATTTTCATAACAACTTATCTTGATTTCATGCTATTTTATATTTAAGCTTTACTTATCAAAGTATTTAAAATATCATCTTTATGCAAATAGTACACATGAGGTATATAATTCCATAATTATGAATGAACATATTTATCAAACATATTCCATGTTCATATATCATAGCCTCATGTCTCCATATATCAATAACCATCATTTTCTTGTATTTCAGATAAATACTTGTAACCATACATAAGTATGCAATTCGCTACTTCTTCCTGTCAATCACAATTTCAAATGACAAATTCTTGTGAATACGCTCACCAATTTCATAATTCCATGTATTTACCGTTTTCCATATTTATCCCGTTGAATTCCTCGAAATTTCGATAGATTTCCTATAGTACACTCATGGTGTACAATCTCATTAACCGTCAATTCGTACACATATATACATAAGTTTTTTCAGAGAGCACACTCCCGCGAACCTCATTTCTTACAAAGAGATTACCACCCAAAGCTAAATCCTGAAGAGAGAATACTCCCGCGAACCTCATTTCTTACAGCGTGATTACCAGTCCGAGCTAAATCCCCTGTAACATATGCTCAAAGAGTATTGTCGGGATTACCAGTCAAGGCTAAATCCCCTACAATGACAAATACTCTATAGAGCTTTGTCTGGATTACCGGTCCAAGCTAAATCCAGACTCACATTTACTTTGGATTACCCGTCCGAGCTAAATCCATTTCACACATATTCTTCGGGAGGGCTTATATCAGGATCACCCATCCGGGCTAGGTCCTTTTCACACATATTCTTTGGGAGGGCTTATATCAGGATCACCCGTCCGGGCTAGATCCTTTTTACCGTGAAATCCTTTCAGTGATCCATCGAATTTCATTCCATTCAACCGGGATTTATTTCCCTTTTTATTGAATATTATCAACATTTCATCAATAACTATACATTGAGCATTCAAATCACATTTTCATCACATAAACATACATTTCAAACATTTAAGAATACAATTCAAGTTACACAAACTTCCAATTTGATTTTTATACCGTAACGATAATCTTAATTTCATAATAAATATTTGAAGTAAAACATTATATCATTTCTAATTCAACGTTTATCGATTATAATCGGGCATGTGATCAATTTATACACAATTAATTCATATATTTTCCTCATCCTCATCTCCATTCCATATTCTTAATGTATATGTCACGTTTATAAGTAACATTATCTATAATTTTACTATTTACATATATGTATATTCAAAGCTGTCCATCCGTGTCATAGTCATTAAATTATTTTTATCTTGAGCTAAAAACTCCAAATTAAGATCCGCTTGATTTTTTGAAAATAGATTCATATATATTTCTACCATAAAATTTTAAAATTTATAGTTTAGCAAATTAGTACAGTAAAATCTTCAAATTTATCCATGTTCTGCTGTTTGACAGCTTTGACCTTTGCTTACTAAAATTAATTATCTCTTAACACAGAATTTTAATTATATTCCCGTTTGTTTCTATTGAAAATAGACTCATTAATAATTTAAAAATATAAATTTAAGCCAACAAATATTTTTCTCCAATTTCTTATTATTTTCCAAAGCCAGAACAGAGGAACCCGAAATCATTCTGACCTTGTCTCACAAAATTTATTATATCTCATGATTTACAATTCCACTGCTTACACCGTTTCTTCTATGAGAAACTAGACTCAATAAGATTTAATTTCATATTTTATTCATACTCTAATTTTATTCCCACAATTTTTGGTGATTTTTCAAAGTTAGACTAGTGCTGTTGTCCAAAATTGTTTTAGTGCAAAATGTTGATTACCATTTTCCCCTAAACTTTTAATACATGAAAATTTCGTCCCTAGGCTCTGAAAATGAAACTCTTGCAATTTAATCCTTATTCCAAGCCTAATTATTCTCATACATACCAATCACAGCCCATGAATTCCATGAAATTTTAGAAATTTCCATAAATTCAACACTTTACAATCTAACCCCTAAAACATGTTTTCATCCAAAATTCTTTAATAAAACAACTTTAAACATTCATTAACATCTCAATTTCATCATCAAATAACAAAAGCATATGAACTTATCAATGGTAACTTCCAAAATTTTCAACAAAATAAAAAACCAATAGAATACTAAGTTGGACCTAATTGTGAAAGTCCAAAAATATAAAAATGTAACACCCCAAACCCGGCCCAAAAGTTAGGCCCGAATCTAGTGTGCCACATTGAAGTGTTTTTCAAAAATCGTGTTTTCATTGAAAACTCTTCTTAATTAAAAGCTTGAGTAAAAACCTAGTTACATCAGTTTATTTTTTTCTTTTTTGAGGTTTATTAAAAAGTTATTACCTTCAAAACCTTATTGTTACGGAAGATTAATATAAAACGAATGATTTATGAAAATGTGATGTTCAAAAATTGAGTTGCGAAAATGTAGTGTTTTGAAAACAGTAATCGTTTTGGGAAAACGCGTTCTACTTCTAGCAGATATAAATCGTAATAAACTGAAAATCCCAAATTGAAAATCAAAAATTAAAAGTGGCCTTATTACAACCCAATAAGAAAGCGGTTTAAGTAAGGTAAAATAAAAACTAAAATTTAAAGCTGCTCGTAGTGTAGCCACCTCCGAGTACTCCAGTACGTCGACCCACCTACTGAGGATTACCTAAAAATTAAAAAGAGGGAGTGAGTTTACAAAACTCAGTGTGTACAACCCCCATCGATCATAAAGCATGCATCACATCAATCCGGGCCTAAGCCCATTACGGTAACGGTGGCATTTGGGCCTTAGCCCATAATAGCCTTAGTTGGGTCTTAACCCAAAACAGAAACGGTGGCATTTGGGCCTTAGCCCATAATAGCCTCAGTTGAGTCTTAGCCCATATCAAATGTCACAGATCACATCTATCTGGGCCTAAGCCCATCTCAATAATAGAACAAGTGTATGCAATGCATTAATTCCCATACCAGCCCTGCACTCCGTCTCCTGTCCAACCCCGCACTCTTGTGGGGATTTAATCGACCCACCCATCCCTACACTCCTTATGTAGCACCAATTGCAGCACTAACCAATATTGCAGCAGAGCTGCCAATCACATAATCGGCTTAAAACCATCGATGGATCCACAGTTGTCAAGCGACCATGCGACCCTAACAATCATACACTTCCTCCAAATCAATAATCCCATCCCCCATGTAGCATAATATCACATGAATGCATACATACTATAAATAGCATACAACAATAATCATATAACATGTAGGGGCATTTTAGTCATTTTTCCCTTCAGGGGCATAACGGTCGTTTACCCTATGGGGGTATTTTGGTCATTTTACCCTCCAGGGGTATTACGGTTATTTTACTCTCCAAGGGTATTTTGGTCATTTTACAACATTTCCAAAGGTTTACAGTCGCCTCGAGCGACACAGATATCATATATGATCAAAACGGTGTAAATGGGCCCAAGGCCCTTTATTCGGTCCAAGTGGGCCCATACTTTGTGTGGCCCATTCGGCTCATTTTCAATCACGGCTATCTGAACGTTATAGCCCAGTTTAATTTCTACCATTTTTAGTAAATTTAATCCTTGTGGGGCCCATGAGCCCTTTGGGCCCACACGGCCTATTTCAACCAAACGAGGCCCATAACGGCCCAAGAGCACGAGGATGGTCATGGTGACCTCTGTCGTTGAATCGACTTCCCCACACAAGCATTTGTGCGCTTGCATGGTAACCGTTGCTGTATTTTTGGCATTTCGGCATTTGCCAATCTATAGTTGGAATGGTGTGGGTACACACCTTGTTTACGAACGTGCGTTTAACCCACTCGCGCCGAACCTATAATCCAAAAACACTTTGTTAGCCTAACATCGTTTAAGGTTAATTACATTCCATTACTAAACCCAAAACATAAACCTTCCTCACCTTGCTTGAATGAGAGTCCTTGAATCTCCTAAATCCACTGACCACAATCGGTTACCCTCCTTAGTCAAATATTTGTAATATCACAAATGCTATTAACAAAATTGCTTACAAGAATATGGCTTTAAGTCCAATCCACAAGTCATGAAATATTAGGCCCAACAATACTTACCTCCCAGAACCGGTTGATTGCCAAAAGATTACCTCCCAGAACCGGTTGATTGCCGAAAGAGGAGAGGTTCGGCTTAGGAGAAAATTTGAAAGAAAACAAGGTAGGGTCCTAACACTATTCGGCCAAACAAGAAAAGGTAGGAGAAACAACTCACAATTGAGTGATTCGGCATGGATTGAAATAGGAAAGAAAGAAAGAAAGAAAGAGACTTGGGCAAAACAACACAAGGCTTCAGTATTTTGACAATTAAAGGTTTTGGCACATTTGCTGAACAGTTGCAGAACAATAGAATCTCAAATGGTTACTTGCAATTTTGGCACGAGAGCGAAAAGAGAGGAAAGAAGAGAATTCAGCTATGAAGAAAATGGAGTGAAAATAGAGCAAAAAGAATGCACGAGAGGTCACTTTTAGTACAGTTTAAAGATCCAGAAAAGAGAAAAGTAGCTAAAAGAAAAGAGAAGCAACACTCAAAAAACTGAAATATGCACCACATCCCCCCCTTTGGCCGAATTTCTTGAATGCCACAAATCCCATTCGGCACCAACTCTTCTCCAACCACAAATCTCCTTGATTTCCTCCCCTTATCTCTCCATGATCCCCTCCTTAATTCACTCATTTGACCCATTCAAACTCTCCAACACAGAGTTTAAATCCAACACAAACTCTTGCCCACACATGAGTAAAATAAATAATCCCTTTTGCATGCAATGAGACTTGAACCTCTTTCCTCCTTGCGATTCCTGTGACGCCACGACCACTCCACCACAGGCTCTCTTTGTGACTCTTTTTAATCACAATTACTTAAAAGGCTTAAGACTAGGAGTCAGGGTTCCCCTAATGCTAAAAATAAAAATTTTCCAAATGACATGGCTTGAACCCAGGACTTCATAGAAGCCTCCTAACCTTCCAAAATCACTCACCTAACAGATCCAACATGCATTTGTGCTGTTCTCTTATTCTCAAAAATTTTAAACGCTCCCAAGCCCAAGGCCCTATTATTCTAGGCCCAAAATTTGGGGCGTTACAAAAATTTTTTTAGTAAAAGGTAAGAATTGAACTCACTTGAAGCTAAAATAGGAAATACCAGCTCAAAACCCTCTTCCATGGCTATTTTTGACAGAAAGTTGAAGAAGAAATGGCCTAGAAATCATTAAAATCAACTTTGGCCATGTAACTTTTGTTAAAATTCCAATTTTGTCCTTTTCACATAAAAATCTTTGATTTTTTTCACGCTATGCCGCCTCAGCCATTTTAAAATGTTCCATTTCCCTTTTAGTCCTTCCTTATTTAATGGTTAAGCTATTTAATCACTTTAGCAAGTTTTGCACCTTTTCAATTTAGTCCTTTTTATCTAATTGATTACCGAAACGTTAAAATTTTCTAACGAAATTTTAAAACTAACGTATTGACACTCCGTAAATATTCATAAAAATATTTATGGCTTGGTTTATAACACTGAGATCTCAATACCTCTTTTTCTCAATTTCTTAACTAAATAAATCTTTATAAAACACAGTTTACTTTTCAAAAATCTTTTAAAAGCTACATTTGGCTCGTAAATATGAAATAATGTAATTTACGAGTTCATTTTCCGGATATGGTGGTCTCGAACCACTATTTCCTACATCGTTGAAATTTGGGCTATTACACCTCAACCCTTAAATAGGAAGATAATTCGCTTCAACGCACTGAAATCTACTTCCTCCTGCACTGATAATAAACCCATGTCAATTGAGCTAATAAGGAGGATAACCCAACCATTGATGAGATTTATTAATTTGCATATGGTGTCGGTTATCTGTCACGAAACAGCCAATAAGCATTACAATTAAGTCTCATAGACATGGGAAACACCAAAACAGTTCAATTCAAACGACCAATTCCCTATCATAATAGCTGGGAGTGTCCCATGTAAGTACATATTAATTATGATTGAAAATTAGGGTTTTCTTTTTTCTTTTTCTTTTCTTTGTTTCTTTTGAAGTCAGTCATTTAAAAGTTTATAAATACAAATATAAGTCACGTATAATATATGTTGGATTAATTAAAATTGAAATATATTTGAAAAAGGTGAAACTTGAACTTGGATCATTGAAATCTTAAAGTCTATCATTGACCAAAATAAATTATAATTATACGGAGAAGTTACAATAAGAATCAATAATTAGATGAATGATACCATAAAAATAATTAAATAAATAAAACATTGAATAATTAACTCAACTTAAATCACAAACTAAAATCTATTTGAACAACTCAATTAAAATAAATCTAAATCAAATTCATACATGATGAAACTTGAATACTGAGACCTCAAAATTTTCAAGAGCCTCATTAATATAGATTAAAATTAGGGTATGATGTGTCACATAAGTTATGTTTGTTGGTGTCCATATGTTCTAAGCATACTCAAATTTTATATGTTTCTCTATATATGTTTGGAAAGTAATACTTGTCTATTTTCGAATATATATCAAATATAAATATCAAATACTATAATATACAAAAAAAAATTAAAAGATTGCATATAATAGTTATATCAGTACATATTACTTTCATTCGCATCAAGGTAATCATTTTAAAAATCGCCTATTTATTATGCATCACATGTAATAATTAAATAATAAAAATATTTGATTCAATTGTTGTTATGATAGATAGTCGATTTTTAAAAATAAAATTAAAGTAAAATAATTTATCAGATTGCCATGGTAATTGGTAATGAGAAGGTTTAATTTATGTACTATTTTACACATAGAAGATAAAATATATGTTCCAAATCAATTAATCAAGTATGCATATTTGAATGATTTTTAATTTGGTTGATATTATTATTATTGAAATAATTTAAATATATATATGTTTAAATGTATTTAAATTTGTAATCATTGGTAATGCAATATGAACTATCTCACATTGGTTGAGGAAAGGCTTTTAAGAGGGTTTAAATATAGTCTTACCTGCTCGACCTATGTTTGTGTCTTTAAGTGTTTACGATATGTACCATGCGGGTGATTCGGGTGTATGAATATTGATCTTAACTTTGGAGGGCGGGCTTAAATTTCTTGGTTTCTTGGTTCAGTTTTAATAGGACTCCTTAATATAATTTATATAATATGGACATCCTTCGGGTACTTAAAAACGAGTAAAATGTCCCCCGTAACCCAGCGGGAAACTTGGACATTGTTTAAGAGAGAACAAAAAAAACCCAAGTAGGCATAGAACATTCCTTTAGGTGTGGGGTGGGCAAACTTTTGAAGGCTTCAACCATTTTAAAATATGGTGTTGGACCACCCCCCACAGGCCCAGCAGCCGGGTTCTTGTAGTACCATAGTCCATTTGTCCTTTGATAAACGTTGAAATTATAATTTGATTTTTTTTTGGGGGGGTTAAGGGTATAAAAAGTCCTCAATTTTTTCAAGAAAAGCAATTAAGCTCATTTTTTTCACTCAATTGAATACTTAAACTTTCACAATACATCAAAAAGATCCTCAAACTTTTACAAAAAAAGCAATTAAGCCTCCTTTTTTTTTGCACTCAATTGGATACTTAAACTACCAAAATCAATCAAAAAGGCCCTCAAACTTTTTCAAAAAAGCAATTAAGGCCCTACTTTTTTTTTTCACTCAATTGCCAAAAAATGCATAAAAAAAAGGCCCTTTAACTGTTAACTTTAAATGTTGACCGTTAAAGTAAACCGTCCCTAATTTTTTTCAGTTAAAGTCATCATGTGCCACAACTACAACGTGACATGTGACAAAAAAAAGATAAAAATAAAAATCAATAAAAGTTATAAAAGTTATTAAATTTTAATAAAAAATATAAGAAATATTTATCTGTTATTATTTTTGTCGAAACCATTTTTAAAATTCGACTTTTAAAGAATGGAGATTGACTTTGAAAACCAAAAATGGAAGTCGCCACCAATCTTTTTTTACTTAGGTGTGATTGGATCACCTTGTAAGACGTTTCATTTTAAAACATTTAATTTTTGTTCTACGAAAAACGAGAAAATGGGTTCGGGAGTCGGTTACATATGAGAAAGGGTTAGCACCCTCATAACGCCCAAAATTGGTACCTAATTGATAAAATCATGTCCAAATGTTTGAGATTTAAAAAAGTTAAAAAATGATCCTTTTATTTAAAGGTAAACCAAGACTACCTATCTCAAAGAAATAAGAAAACTACACCCAATAAGTTAGGATACACCATCTCATACCTTCGAAGCTAGATACATCTTTTTAAAAAATTCTTACCTCGAGATACAAACATCACACCCAATAAGTTAGGATACAATGTTTTGAATTCTCAAGAATAAGTTTTTTATGATTTAAAACTTTAGATTTCTTTATTCCGAAAGAATATAAACATCACATCCAGCCTACGATTGGACACGACATTTTTTAAACTCTCGTAATTAAAGTCATCTTATAATTTATAAAAACTTCAAACAATTTTGATTTAAAATCTAAGAGTTCTTCGATCCGAAAGAATATAAACATCACATCCAGCACAATTGGACATGATATTTTTAAATCCTCGTCACTAAGATTATCTCATTATAAAACTTGTTAAAAGGATATTTAGTTATTTAGCCAAACGGAAAATCACAACCCAGCACGATTGAGCACTATTTACTGAATTTCTAAATATCAAAATATTGCCTTATTTTAAAAACCTTTAAATAAAATATTGACTTTATAAAAATATATTTTTATTTTAAACCATAATCATGTGGCAATATTACATTTATACATTATCAAATACAAATATTAAAAGTAATTATAGTACATTAACATAAACAATACAAGATACAACTAAAATCACTCAAAGAAATAGTAGTACAATAAGAATAATATTAGTAAAATAATAATATATGTTAATATAAAAATAATAGCAAAATAAAAAATGATGGTAATGAAAATAATATAAATAATATTAATAATAACATAATAAATTATGGCAATAATACTAATAATACTAGGGTTAGTTATAAATAAAATAATAATAGTAGCAATATAAAAATAATATATATAGTGTATATAAAAATATATATTATTAAAAGAATAAATAATATAACTTTAAATAAAATTACATTTATAATAATTTAATAAAATAATAAAATAAATATGTATTATAAATAAAATTTATACCAAGTAAAATTTTAAAAAATAATATAATATAATACTATATATACAAAATTAAAAATATAATATATTAAATAATATATAAATTATTAATTAAATTTTAAAAATGTAAAAGAGGAAAGAAAAGGATTAAATTGAAATATAAGCGAGTGCTTACGTGGTTGATTTACTGAAATAGATCAATTAATAGGACACAATTAAATTAAATAAAATAATGGAGGGATCAAAAGAGTAATTTTCCTATTTTCAATAAAAACACGCGGACCCTTTGTTTGGATATGGGTCAACGCTGGGTCATGCGTGGTCAAAACGGCGCTGCTCGCTTTCGCTTATAAAAGTCGGTTTTCTAAAAAAAAACCATTTAGTTTTAAAGTTTTAAAAAAAATGCTAAAATTCTCTGAGAGAGAGAGCCTCGTCTCTCGTCCTTTGCCCCTCGCCTGAGCTCCGATCGTCGACTCCTGATCCATGAGCCACACGCGTCTCCTTGGTAGGTGGCTGGAGGCCTGGCTCCTCCGTTTCCGATCGTCTCCGACAAGTAAATCCCTTTCCTTTTTACTTTTTTTTTTAACAGTGGTTATATATGCGATATGTAAAAAAATAACTAAATAATAAAAATAAATAGAAATAAAAAAAACCTTTGCGCAAATTTGCTTTTATTTCTCTGTATTCTTGTTTTTTTTCCTTTCTGAATTGTGTACAGATCTGTGTGTGTCTGTGTGCGTGTGTAATAGTGTGTATTTTTTGTATCCCCCTCTTTACAGGTTTTGGATGGGTTTTTATAACCCGAAAGTACATAAAAAAAAAAGAAATACATGGATTTTTGCCATTTTGTTTGCTGTGTCTTTCCTTTTCTTGCAGGTTGAAGGCGACGAATCTGGCAATGGAAAGGCGCGCTAACTGAGGCGCGAATCGTGGCCTTACGAGGGGCAGACTGAAGGCGCGACAATCGGGCTCCTGTGATTGCGACGTGATGTTCGAGATAACTCCTGCGGCGCGAGAGTTCCTGTGGCACTTAGGGTTTCAGAAACCCTAGGCTAAAACTCATTTGGGCCCTTTTGGGTCGATTCTATCTTGGACCACCAGAGTCTATTGGGTCATGAGTTAACAGATCAGGCCATGGGTGTTTGGGTCAAAGGTTTAGGCTAATCGGGTAGCTGGGTAGTTTGCTTAAGAATTGGGCTTCTAAATTTGGCTCTGTAGTATGGACATTGATGGACTTTGGTTTATAATTTTATTTTTGTGTTTTATTCACACTGGCCCAGTCAAAATTG
Organism: Gossypium rotundifolium; assembly: GCA_025506655.1. Classification (NCBI taxonomy): domain Eukaryota; kingdom Viridiplantae; phylum Streptophyta; class Magnoliopsida; order Malvales; family Malvaceae; genus Gossypium; species Gossypium rotundifolium. Next base: position 166,168,809 of record CP106734.1, on the reverse strand, counting down.
GGTATTTACAGCTACCCCTCTTTGCTTATTGTCGTGTAACGAGAATAGAGCAAAGATTATAAAAGGACCAATTTTGTCCAGGCTTGGCGGAGCCTTGACTTCTTGGTCTTCTTCAAGTGGCTTATAACTCCACTGCAACCCTAGGGAAATAAAGCTGAAAGTGTATTTATGATCTGCTTCCTGCAACTTCAGGAAGATGAGATCTTCTTTCTTCAATCTACTCCACTGCAACCTCAGGGAGATAAGACTGAAATGTCTTTGATTTGATTCCTACAACTTCAGGCAGATAAGATCTTCTATTTTCGATTTGCTCCACTGCAACTTTAGGGAGATAAAATCTTCTTTATTTAGCCTACTCCTTATAATTTAAGGGAGATAAGATCTTCTATCTTCAGTCTACTCCCTACAACTTCAGGGAGATAAGGTGAAATGGTCTTTGATCTTCTTCCTACAACTTTAGGAAGATAAGATCTTCTGTGGTCAATTTGCTCCACTGCAACTTCAAGGAGATAAAATCTTCTGTCTTTTTAATCTACTCCACTGCAACTTCAAGGAGATAAGACTAAAACATCTTTGATATGCTTCCTACAACCTTAGGAAGATAAGATACTCTACGGTCGATTTGCTCCACTGCAACTTCAGGGAGATAAAATCTTCTATTTTTAGTCTGCTCCACTGCAACTTCAGGGAGATAAGACTAAATGTCTTTTGATTTGCTTCCTGCAACTTCAAGAAGATAAGATCTTCTATTTTCGATTTGCTCCATTGCAACTTTAGAGAGATAAAATCTTCTGTTTTTAGTCCACTCCGCTGCAACCTCAGGGAAATAAGACTAAAACGTCTTCGATCTGCTTCCTACAACTTTAGGAAGACAAGATCTTCTATTTTCGATTTGCTCAACTACAACTTCAAGGAGATAAAATCTTCTATTTTTAGTCTACTCACTGCAACTTCAGGGAGATAAGACTAAAGCCTCTTCGATCTGCTTCCTACAATCTTAGGAAGATAAGATCTTCTATTTTCGATTTGCTCCACTATAACTTCAGGGAGATAAAATCTTCTGTTTTTAGTCTACTCCGCTGCAACCTCAGGGATGCTAGACTGGTGGTTAAACTGCTCCACTCTCGCTTAGAGACAAGATTTGTCGTTCGATCTTGGTCCACTCATCGCTAGGGTGACAAGATCTACAATCTTTGACCTATTCCACTGTTGGTCAGGGAGATAAGGCCGATGGCTTAAATCTGTTCCACTACTACTTAGGGAGACAAGATTTATCGTTCGATCTTGGTCCACTACGGCTTAGGGTGACAAGATCTACAATTTTTGACCTATTCCACTGACTGGTCAAGGAGATAGGGTTGGTGGCTTAAATTTGTTCCACTATTGCTTAGGGAGACAAGACTTGCCGTTTGATCTTGGTCCTCTACAACTTAGGGCGAAAAGGTTTACAATCTTCGACCTATTCCACTGACTGATCATGGAGATAGGGCCGGTGGCTTAAATCTATTCCACTACTACTTAGGGAGACAAGACTTGTTGTTTGACCTTGGTTTCCTACTGCTTAGGGTGACAAGATCTACAATTTTTAACCTATTCCACTTTGGTCGTGGAGATAGGTAGATGGCTTAAATCTGCTCCACTCTTCGCTAGGAGACAAGACTTGCCGTTCGATCTTGGTCCTCTACTACTTAGGGCCACAAGATTTACAATCTTCGACCTATTCCACTGCTGGTCAGGGAAACATGACTGATGTCTTCGATCTGCTTCCTGCAAACTCATGAATTGTTAGATCTGCTATTTTCAATCTGATCCTGTAAGCTCAGGGATCGCGAGATTGATGTCTTCAATTGGCTTCCTGTAAGCTCAGGAATTTCCAGATTTGCTATCTCCAATCTACTCCACTGCAAACTCAAAGATGTCAGATTGAAATATTTAATCTTACTACATTGTCCTTTAGAGGACATAACCTGTAGAATGGATATATGTTTTGTCTAATAATTAGGATGCCTTGATCGAAATGCATCAAATGCTCCTAATTGGACATGCTATAATATATTAAAATGATATGAGTATGGTTCTTGCTCAAGGTGTTATCACTTATTTATCCGTCAAAGTTTCATCTTCGTTCCCCTTGAAGTATCATTTTTTGCTCAATTATTTTGCCCCATGGTAATTCTAAGTCCACTCCACTCGAACTTTGAGACATGAAGTTTGTGCCTCCTACTGTAATAACATTTGGCTTCTTCCATCCAATCTATTACCACTCAGAGGTATAGAACTTGTATCGCTTTCAACCATTCCCATGAATGCAGGGTCTCTCGACAATGATCCCCTTTTATACTTGGTTTGACCTTGTTCGTCATTTGTCGATATGGTATCACCAACAAAATTGCCTTATCCAAAAGGATCCGAAGAGATAATCATTTTCTAATATCTCCAATCCCTTAGGCTTGGTGAGTTCTGAACAATAGTCTTGTTTTAGATTCTTATATTATTTAAAAGCTTCTAGAGTAATATACAAAACTCCTTTTATGAAAGTATTTTTAGTCCATCGATCATTATTTCAAATAAATGCTTGAAAAGAACATAGAAATGGACGAGAAAGATATTAGTCAGGAGCATAGCTCAGAAAAATAATTTAATCAAAGATTAACCCATGCAATAAAAGAAAATTGATTTGGGTGTATAAAGAAATCAAAGATAATGAATCCAAAAATGAGTAGGATAGAAACTAGGCGCCCTAGATATCGCAGCCTGAGCTTCTTTGTTCCAACTTCTTAAGGACTATTTTAAGCTCAATATGTGTTTAGGGAATCAGGAGTACTTTGTTAATGCCTCAAGATGTAACATACTTCCTCTTTGTTGATTCAAATGTAGCAAGACTACTGTATGCCCTACTTTTATTCAAAATTTGAGCCGCCCTTTTTGGGTTTTCAGCTCAAAGCCCCTTTGGTCTCAAAGCGCCCTTTGCGGATTTTCACATTGGCCTCTCCTTTTTCTTTTTCTTTTTTTTTTTTTTTTAAATTTAGACTCAATGCGCCCTTTGCGGGTTTTCACCTTGACCATTTCCTTTTCAAGTAAAATCCTTCTTGATCGAATTTGAATTCTCCGGATTAGACAAGTCTTTGACATCCATCTCGGTCAATATCAATGCTCCTTTAGAATAGGTCTTATATAAGTCCTTCCTGTTTAACATATGCTTTCCTCTAAAATCATTGTGTAGGAAAAATCTGTTTCAACATTAGGTTCCTCTTGTGGAATTCACTTAGATGAACCTCTTTGTCGTAAGCTCGCATCGTCCAACCGTGATGGATAACTTTTAACCTTTTCTTAGATTAGATTCAATTGGAAAAAACGCTTCAATTTCATAATGAGCAAGATGTTGCCTCAGTGAAGGTTCTGTCGACATTTGATAAGACAGAGGGCAACGGTAGCTTCTTATGCCAATCCTTACAAGTCTAAGTCACCTTTCATAATTTATTTTTCTCTTTTTTGTATTTTTTTGTATTTTTTGACAACTTTTGTTGCACTGTGGTATGCTGCCTGATCTTTGGACAAACTGTAAACTTTGACTTTGTATAGTTATAGAAACGTAATCCTTTACGGCATTCTGCTAGCATCTGATTTTTTTTGATAAATTTGATGACTTTGACTTTGTAATATTGACATATGAAGCTAATTCCACCCTTTTAGTGAAGTATATGATGACTGTGTTGATGAGTCGATATTGGCTAAAGGCTTCTGACGAGATTGGCCCCATCACATCCATGCCCCACTAGAGTAGGCATATGAATCTTGTCTACTTAAATTCGGCATAGCTGCTACCACCCCTTTCTGTAACACCCCATACCCGGCCTAAAAGTTAGGCCCGAATCTGGCATGTCACATTGAAGGAAGTTGAAAAGCTAAGCAATTGTTTAGAAAAGTTTTATCAGATTTTTGATGTAACACCCCAAACCCGGCCCAAACACTACTACCGGATCTGGTATGTCACTAAGAAAAATTTTTGTAAAACAAATCGTGTCGACAAAAAGCCCAAATAGAAAATTACATAAATTGTGCCTTAATAATCAAAAGCCCAAAACTTAATTACATGTCCTTGAAAGAAATTAAAATGAGAATAAATACTAAAGGCCCATTTTAAATCTAAAATGTAAACAAATAGCCTATGACCTTATTACAATGTATTTTAAATCCATCATATAAAGTACTTTAAAAAAACTAATATGGGGAAACTTTGTCGCAGGATCCACCTTCTTTTGCATGGCCACCTTGCGCTCCACTCCGGCTAGGTCCGATGCACTAAGCGTCACCTGAAAGGTTAGTTTGAAGGGGGTGAGTCGCAAGACTCAGTGTGCAACCCTCATGCACCACTAGATTTGGGCCTCATTAAACATAATAATAAATTCATTTACATGGAAACATATAATATGCAAACCCAACCTAATTGCCTAGGTTTTCATCCGCTACATGCCTCCGTACCAACCAACACACCATTGGGGATTTCTACAATCAACCCACACCACTATTTCCAAGATGGCGGTCAAGTCGCTCATCAACATATATTGGCCAAAGCCCTTATAACATATAATGGTCAAGCCCATATAATAGATTCACGGCATTAGCCGCTACAGTAGTTCACGATAAAAACCGTTACTCATATACATGTACATATAACTTCCTCGTTTCATCACCCCCATGCAACATGTACAATAATTTAAAACATGTACAATGGTTTACTTGTAACATATAGTCAGATTATTTACTAACCCGAGGGTTCATCATTTAAATCGAGATTTCACTTTTAATGTAACATATAAATCTTGTGAACACATATACATATATATATATATTATTATTATTCGATCTAGACGGTGGGAAGTGTTACACACGATTACCGATAAAATGAGGCTTTCTATATCGACGCTATCCTTAGTCGACACAACTGCTATCTGCCTAAGGTGTTGTTCAGAAGCCGGTCCACAACCAATTGGCCAATCTCGAACAGCAGATACTGCTCATTTCTTAAACTTAGGGATTCTTTCTTTTGTCTGATCCATATTTAATTCCATCAAATCCTTATCAGAGCTACTATAATAATATTTAATTGTTAATCCTCCTTTTAGAGTTAAGATCATATATATATTGAACGAATCTAATAAAAATCTAGGGATAATCTTCTTACCTTAAAATCCCAAAATTGGAGACTTATGATTTTTGGCTTTTAGATCTAGTCGACTAAGCCTCCTTCAAATCCCGAATTGCCGCCCATCATAAAACCATTAACTATTAGCTTTCGGCTTTTGCCTTTCTAAAATAGATTATGAGAACTAATCAAAATTCGACTCTTACCTTAGCTTAGGAGATTCGGCTAGCACTAGGGAGAGGATTCGATAATGTCGATGGAAGATTTAAATGCCAAAAGTGTAGAACAATTTCTCAAATAGGATGAATAAAAGAAAAAAAACAATGGATGCTTCGGCTTTTTTAGAGAAATCGACACAAGGGAAAAGAAAGTGGGGAAAAGTTTCGGCTTTTAAAGAAATTAGAGAAAGAAATTTGGAGAAAAGAAGCTAAGAAATTTCGACACAAAAGATGAGAGAAGAGAATCGGGTTCAAAATGTCGGAATTGAAGAGGTACCCCCTATTTATAGGAATTTCGACACCCCTCCGTGAGATGGAATTTCGCCAACTCGTACTCGAAAGATAACTCCTATCTTTTTCCTCTATCCTTCTATCCCTTATCCCTATCAAAACACTCATCCATAAGAGGCCACATTTGCACCAACTCTCCTTTATTTTATCACTTGTTATCCTCATTAATTAAACAAAATAATCCCTAAATTATAGCCTTGTGTCGTCCCCCCTTAGCTCACCTTGGCTGCCGAAATTTTGACCCAATTCATTGAGCCCAACTGAACCTCAAATTAACATATTAAACATAAAATTACACACAATGCACAAGCCCATTAATACTATACCATAACATTCTAAGTGCTACATGCATCTCAAAAATTTTAAACGTTCCCATTCTCAAGGCCTATTGGGCCCAATTCTACTAGGCCCAATTTTAGGATGTTACATTTGAACTCCGAGTTTGTTGTTTGATTGAGAAAATGTGATTTACTAAATGACCGCTTAAAAGTTGTTATTATTTTGAAAACTGCTCATTATGAAAGTTGAACTTGTATCGTTATGTAAACATGATATTTTAGAAAACGATTACTAATGTTTTAAAAAAAACCCCGTATTTATAAGTTTAACAATTATAAATGAAAACTTAGAAAAAATAAACCAATGGCCTTATTACAAAATATTAACCCAAAATAAATAATCTAAAAGAAAAGGCAAAAATCGAAATTACTAAAGTTCATGAGCAGTATCTCCGATGTATAGCCACCCCCGAGTCCTCCATGGCTCCCAATCCTCAATCGTTGGGAATCACCTAAAACATTTAATAAAAAGAGGGGTGAGTTTACGAAAACTTAGTGTGTACAACCCTCATCCAGAAGAACATGCATCACAACAATCCGAGCCAAGCCCATTACAAGATACGGGGCAATTGGGCCTTACCCAAAATAGCCTCGGTTGAGCCTTAACCCATATCATATGTCACAGCAGATCATGTATGCAATGTGATGCAAACCTAGTCCAACCTAATTTTCCATCCGCTACACACCACATGTACCTGCCAATCACACCAATGGGGATTTCTACAATCAACCCTCACCGCTACACACCATCGATGGCAGTTATGCTGCAGTTAGCTACTCATCGTCAGAATCGTGACATAGTCACCAGAACAGATCATGGCAGAGCCACTACAACAGATCGTGGCAGAGCCACTACAACAGATCGTGGTAGAGCCACCAAAACACTTTCCATTTAATAACATAATCCCAATCCCATGCAAACATAATAACTTTAATGCACAAATACAACAGGTTTCGATATGCATGTATAGAATGCTCATAATGTATATCATGTCATCTCCTCATAACCATTTATTTGATGTAACGAAATCTCTAACTTGATGTCTCGCATTTACCCTCCAATGGCAACTCACTAGCCATACCGAGGTTTAGCATTTAACAGAATATAATATTACATTAGCACAACATTATAGATGTGTGAGAAGTTACACACAATCACACTAATCAACCCCAAAGGGTATAACGGTAATTTTACCTACCAAGGGTATTTTAGTAATTTACCTATCAAGGGTAATTCGATAATTCTACTCATAAGTAATCCATGTATGTAGTGCATCTCAAACATAATCAATCATACAATTAACACAGACAACATTAGTACTACCACGATGATACAACGGTCATTTTATTATTTAGGGGCAAAACGATAATTTCACAAACTAGGAGTATTTCGGTAATTTCGTAAGTTAGGGGTATTTCGATAATTTTACAAACTAGGGAATTTTGATAATTTCACAAACTATGGGTATTTCGATAATTTTGCAAGTTAGAGGTATTTTGGTAATTTTATAAATTAGGGATATTTCAGTAATTTTACAAACCAGGGGTATTTCGATAATTTTGTAAACCAAGGGTATTTTGGTAATTTTACAAATCAGGGTGTTAACGACCCAACAGAAGGTCCACTGTCGCCTCAAACGTCTCAAGTATTCTAAACAGAGATAATGATGTAAATGGGCCGAAGGCCCATTCTTGACCCAAGTAGGCCCACACACTCGTGTGGCCCATTCAGCCCAAACCTAGCCACATATATGAGATTCACATAGTCTAGTTCACTATCTACTACTCAATCATACAATTTACTCATATGGGCCTCCCGACCCATTGGGCCCACTTGGCCCCTTTCGGGCCATCGTGGCCCAACAGCCTACACCCACAAGAATACTCATGGTGGCCTTGACTACCGCGTCGAAGCTTCCACACGTACGCTCGCACGCTCATGTGGCTACCATCGCCGTGTCAACGGTATTTCAGCATTTGTCGCTCTAAACTAGAGTAGAGAGAATACACACCTGATAGGAATCTGAAGCTGCTAAACCGCGCTCCGAGCACTCCTATGCCCAATGCCAACCAGGTATGCTTCTTCTCCTCCTAGGCAGCTCCATATATAGCTAGCTTCTTACCTTCCTTCTTTGTATCTTTTCGATGTGGGATCCTCCACAAGAGAGTTTAAATCCAACTCAAACTCTTCCCGTCCAATCCGTAAAATAAATACTCCTTGCTTTCCATAAGATTCAACCCAAGCTCTCCCATCACCAATTCACGCCACTAAGGCACAAGCTCCTCTTGTGTCTAAAATCATCTTGAACTAAATATAACCCTATGGCAAAATTCTAGAGTCCATTTAAAAGAAAACCAAAATGAAAAAGCCAAGACTTGAACCTTGGACCTCCTTCCTTCCTTGTGGCATCACCCCTTGTCTCTTATGTGGCGCCACTTTGCCACTACATCACACACTCCACTTGTGTCATTTTCCCCACATTTTATTCTTCAAGCCTACTACTAACTCCTAGGGTTTTATTCACCAAAAACCAAAATTTTTCCTAAGGCCTAACTTGAACCCGGGACTTCATAGAAGCCCCTTAACCTTCTGAAATCACTCACCTACTAGATTCAACTTGTATTAAAGTCGTTCTCTTATTCTCAAAAATTTTAAACGCTCCTACGCCTAAAGCCCAATGGGCCCAATCCGACTAGGCCCAACTTTGGGATGTTACACTTTCTATGTAGATCAGCAGTGCCCAATCCTCATGTTTAACCCGCATCTTAGTATCCTAGGCATGTCCTGATATGATCGTACAAAACATCTTTGAGTCTTTTTGAAAATAACTCAATGATGTCTCGTATTATTTCTATGGTGAGCTGGGCTTCGATCTTCATCCCTTTCCTAGGCTCGTAATATCAATGACCTTTTGTAGAGTAAGGTCTGTTTTCATCTCGCTAAACCATTCTTAACAAGTCAAAAGATATGTCACAATCTCTGCTATCTTCAAAATCCTGAGATCCCCTAGATCCATGTCTTGTTCAAAAAGGGAATCAGAATAATGTCACTTATGACGTTGATATCATGGGTACCTAAGCATGAAGGTAAGAAATCCAAAGAATAAATAATTTGATGGATGATTACTTGTATGGTAATGAATAAAGACTGAAAGAATATTCTAAAAAAATAAAAGAATGTACAGTATAAAATAGAAAGAATGAAAGAATATGTGCTCAAATAGATGCATTTTATTAAAATAAAATCTTAGGACACAAGCCTATTTCACAAAAGGGGTCCTATTGCCTCTAGGCTTAAGGCAACAAGCATGTTTTACACATTAATCTAGATTAACCCTAAAAGTACAAGGATTTCTTCCACAGTTTTATTATTCAAAACACTCCCAAGTACACAAGAGTTTAGAAACTTCATTTCACGGTTCACTCTTCGGATACGTCATTGGTGTTTTGATTCCCTAATTATTCGGTTTCTGATGACTTCTTCAAGGAATCACAACTCTCCTGCCCCCTCTTCAATTATCAGTGCTCCGTTTGACTCATCGAACTTTACAACCCCTATTTTAATAAGCCTTTCAACCAATTTCTTAAATGTCATGCAGTGACATGTCATTTCCGCGTGATACTCACATTGAGTATTCAAATCATACTATTTGGGGTATGGGGGTTGTATTGGTTCCATGTAATGAGGAGCCACCACATTTTCATCAAATAGACTTTGATACAACTCCCTATATTTTATTGGAATTGGTGTAAACTGGAGTTGCTCATTGCTATGCCTTGTGCCAGATTCTTTTCTTCATGAACCTTAATACCCAATAGTCACTATTTTTGGATGTTTAACAGCAATCGACTTTGAGCACCCCATGCTTGTATTATCCACTTCATTTTCTCTCTTCCTTGTGTCCATTCTTTTGTTACTTTCTTCCGCCTTGATCTTTCCACTTTTTATGGCATTCTCAATCATTTCTCCCATCATTACAATGTCCAAAAGCTTTTAGTGGTGCTTCCTATCATATGGGTGATAAAAGGCACCTTTAGAGTGTTGATAAATAACATGGTGGTTTTCTTTTCTAGGAGAGGTGGTTGGACTTGCATGGAAATTTCCTCCATCTTTGTGTGTATTACCTAAAACTCTCGTTTAATTTCTTTTACATGTTTTGTAACATGATCTGGTCAAGCCTCATAACTGTGACATGATTATACTGCCTCATGAAGGCTTGGGCCAAGTCCCTCCAAGAGCTAATGTTAGCACGACTGAGTTGGTTGTACCACCTAGACGCTGCACCCGTCAAACTATCCTGGAAACAATGAATCAGAAGTTGATCATTGTTCACATAGCCCATCAACATAGCCCATCATACGTCTACAAAACATCGTGATGTGGGCTTCAGGGCAAGTAGTTCCATTGTACTTCTCAAATTCTGGCATCTTGACTTTATGAGAAAGTACCGAATCAAGGACTAGACTCAAGTCCTTAGCGTCAATACTATGATGATGGTCAGCGTTTTCCAAAGCTTGGAACTTTTCTTCTAACCACCTATAGCGATCCTCCAACTTCCTTGAAGATTCAATTCTTATTCCCTCTCTCTCTTCTATGTCCAAATTAGGGATGACGGGGTTGGCAGGGTTATCTTCTGGGTTAGATCCCGAGCCTACTTGAAAGTTCATGAGTGGTCTAGGATCAGCTTGCCACTGTTGAGGCCTAATCATGATGGGTGGCCTTTGGGGATATTCCTCAGGCTGTGTTTACGTGTGGTAGAGTGAATCCACTAGGAAAGTCCTCATTGTCTTTAGCATTAACTATGGGACCTTTTGCTTTGTCCATTATCCCACTCATCATTTGGGCCATTTGAGCCATCATGTTCTTTTGGGCCTCCAACATCTGGTCTTTCATCTCTAATTGAGTTTTGTCATCTGCTCTTGCATCTGGTCTTGCATTTCTCTCTGGAATTGTTCCATCATTTGGTCCATTTTCCTTTACTTTGCTCGTGTACCGTAAGGGTGTTTAGCTTCCAGATTTTCTTTCTCTCTCTCTCCTACAATTTAAACTAATTAGACTCTTTCTATAGATTTGAATGCATATGATGTTATGTAATGCAAATGCATGAATGCAAAGAAAGAGAGGTGTTGATTTTGAATATAGTTACATTAGAAAAACTTTTCTAGAAAACAAATTTCTTTACATAAAACGGATCGCATACACGGCCTTGTCCTCATAGTCCAAGTGAAAACATGAATCCATTCTTCGCAAAAGTCAAGTCTTGCAAACTTATAATAGATGCCTCCTCTAGCTCCTTTTTGATTGATCTGGGACGCGACTCAATGCTCTATAATACTCGTTAGCTTCTTCAAGAAAGTAGAGACGTGGCGATTCTTGATTTTTCTTTGTCAGCTTGAATCCTTGGGTAATAAAGTCTTGTATTCCTTCGCCGGCTATCAGTCTTCTCTTGTTGTGTTCACTTTGACTATATTCGGATGAGACCGTATTATAATCCACTTTATCAAAAAACTTGTCTTCTTATGACAAACTTTTCTATTTAGCAATCAAATTAGAAATCAACACCTCTTTTCTATGATATGAATGCAATGCAATCAAAACAAAAAAAAACCCGTTAGCATAAGAAAAATAAATAACATAGAACACCTATCGTGGTGACCACTAGGGTTTGACATAGTTCTACCTAGGGTAAGCCCTTAGGTTTTCTACGTGGTTCAAATTTCTAAAGTTGAGGTACCGAACCAGTGATTTCTCCATCCTCACCCATTATAGGCTCATATGGATCGAAGTTTGATTGAGGGGAATACATTTCCCTATGGCCATGCGGAGGTGAAAACCTCACAAAGACATAGGAACGGATGTATTCCAGAAGTAATCCACTAGCCCATGCGGAGGTGAAAACCTCACGAAGGCATAGCTTCTTGCTCCCACTTAAGGGTGTGACCACAACGGTTATGCAGTGCAATGTAGAACAATATATTTAAAACCATATGAAGTAAAAGGATCATAGTTTTAAAATCAAAATTTTAAATTCGAACAAAAGGATATGAAATTATCAATTTTACGGCCTGACTCTCTAAGTCCCCAGTGGAGTCGCCAAGCTGTCAAAACCATTTTTAAAATCTGACTTTTAAAGAATGGGGATCGACTTTGAAAACCAAAAAATAGGAGTCGTCACTAATCTTTTTTTTACTTAGGTGTGATTGGATCACCTTGTAAGATGTTTCATTTTAAAACATTTAATTTTTGGTCTACGAAAAAAGAGAAAATGGGTTCGGGAGTCGATTACGTATGAGGAAGGGTTAGCACCCTCATAACGCCCAAAATTGGTACCTAATTAATAAAATCATGTCCAAATGTTTTAGATTTAAAAAAGTTAAAAAATGGTCCTTTTATTTGAAGATAAACCAAGACTACCTATCTCAAATAAATAAGAAAACTACACCCAATAAGTTAGGATACAACATCTCATAACTTCGAAGCTAGATACATCTTTTTAGAAAATTCTTACCTCGAGATATAAAACATCACACCCAATAAGTTAGGATACAATGTTTTGAATTCTCAAGAATAAGTTTTTTATGATTTAAAACTTTAGATTTCTTTATTTCGAAAGAATATAAACATCACATCCAGCACAATTGGACACGACATTTTTTAAACTCTCGTAATTAAAGTCATCTTATAATTTATAAAAACTTCGAACAATTTTGATTTAAAATCTAAAAGTTCTTCGATTCGAAAGAATATAAACATCACATCCAGCACGATTGGACATGATATTTTTAAATCCTTGTCACTAAGATTATCTCATTATAAAACTTGTTAAAAGGATATTTAGTTATTTAGCCAAACGGAAAATCACAACCCAAAGACGATTGGGCACTATTTCCTAATTTCTAAATATCAAAACATTGCCTTATTTTAAAAACCTTTAAATAAAATATTGACTTTGTAAAAATATATTTTTTATTTTAAACCATAACCATGTGACAATATTGCATTTATACATTATCAAATACAAATATTAAAAGTAATTATAGTACATTAACATAAACTATACAAGATACAACTAAAATCACTAAAGGAAATAGTAGTACAATAAGAATAATATTAGTAAAATAATAATATATGTTAATATAAAAATAATAGCAAAATAAAAAATAATGGTAATGAAAATAATATAAATAATATTAATAATAACATAATAAATTATGGCAATAATACTAATAATACTAGGTTAGTTATAAATAAAATAATAATAGTAGCAATATAAAATTAATATATATAGTGTATATAAAAATATATATATTGTTAAAAGAATAAATAATATAACTTTAAATAAAATTACATTTATAATAATTTAATAAAAATAATAAAATAAATATGAATTATAAATAAAATTTATACCAAGTAAAATTTTAAAAAATAATATAATATAATTTTATATATACAAAATTAAAATATAATATATTAAATAATATATAAATTATTAATTAAATTTTAAAAATGTAAAAGAGGAAAGGAAAAGGATTAAATTGAAATATAAGCGTGCTTACAGTGGTTGATTTACAAAATAGATCAATTAATAGGACACAATTAAATTAAATTAAATAATGGAGGGATCAAAAGAGTAATTTTCCCATTTTCAATAAAACACGCGGACCCTTTGTTCGGATCCGGTCAACGTATGGTCATGCGTGGTCAAAACAAGGCCATTGCTCGCTTCGCTTATAAAAGTCAAAATGGCGCCTTTCCGTTTCCGATCGTCTTCAATAGGTAAATCCCTTTCCTTTTTACTTTTTTTTAACAGTGGTTATATATGCGATATGTAAAAAAAATAAATAAATAATAAAAATAAATAGAAATAAAAAAACCTTTGCGCAAATCTGTTTTTATTTCTCTGTATTCTTGTTTTTTTCCTCTATGAATCGTGTACAGATCTGTGTGTGTCTGTGTGCGTGTGTAACAGTGTGTATTTTTTGTATCCCCCTCTTTACAGGTTTTGGATGGGTTTTTATAACCTGAAAGTACATAAAAAAAAGGAAATACAGGGATTTTTTCCATTTTGTTTGCTGTGTCTTTCCTTTCCTTGCAGGTTGAAGGCGGCGAATCTGGCAATGGCAAGGCGCGCTAACTGCGACGTGAATCATGGCCTGACGAGGGGCGGACTGAAGGCGCGACGATCGGGCTCCTGTGATTGCGACGTGATGTTCGAGATAACTCCTGCGGCGCGAGAGTTCCTGTGGTGCTTAGGGTTTCAGAAACCCTAGGCTAAAACTCATTTGGGCCCTTTTGGGCCGATTCTATCTTGGGCCACCATAGTCTATTGGGTCATGAGTTAACAGATCAGGCCATGGGTGTTTGGGTCAAAGGTTTAGGCTAATCGGGTAGCTGGGTAGTTTGCTTAAGAATTGGGCTTCTAAATCGGGCTTTGTAATATGGACATTGATGGACTTTGGTTTATAATTTTATTTTTGTGTTTTATTCACACTGGCCCTGTCAAAATTGGGTATTTACAATTTTAATAAAAATATAACAAATATTTTTTTATTAATTTTTATTTTTTATAATTTTTTGTCACATGTGACATAGTGGTTGTGAAACAAGGTGGTTTTAATTGTAACGTCCCAAAACCCGTCCTAGAAGTTTAGGCCGAATTCCGGAAGTCACATTGATCATCGAAGTGATCGTGAGAAATTTTAGTTTAACAAACTGAAAACATTACAGTATTTAAGTTCTACAAAAATTTTATTATGACACTGGTTGCTATTGGGATTACTTTCGGTTTTCCTCTTCCATTTGGGAAATATTATTAAAGTTGAGGTATTGTTCTATCTATATGGTTGAAGCGTCAGATTTATTATAGCACCATGGTTTTAAATTTATCTGATGATTGTGACTTCGGAATAACTCAAAGCCTTGATGTTAATTATTGAAATAGCTACATCAATGACATGGTTATTGTAGAAAGATGTGAGATTGGAATGGATCGATAAATGGTAGCAAAGTTTTGATCAGTTGAAAGCTCTGTTGACCGAAGCATCAGTTCTGGTTCAGCCTGAATCAAGTAAGGAATTTATTATTACAATGATACATCCTTGAATGGATTAGATTGTATTTTGATGAAGGAAGGTAAAGTAATGGCCTATACTTTCAGTCAGACAATATTTCTGAAAAAGATTTATCCGGTATATGATCTTGAATTTGGCAACATTATCTTTGTGGTGAAAAATACCATATATGTACTGATCATAAAACTTTAAAGTATCTGATGGTATAGAAAGATCTGAATTTGATATAACGCAGATGATTTTAAACTATTGAAAGACTCTGACTTGGTAATTGAGTATCATTCGGGAAAAATATATATAGTTGTTGATATTCGAAAAAAAATCTCTGTTTGTTTTATGAGCAATAAATATCAGATTGCTATTATCTGATGAAAGATTAATTTTAGTTGAGAAAAGCAAAACCGATGTTTCTACAACAGATTAGTGAAGCTTAGAAAGGTGATAAAGAGTTATAAGTTAAATTGGTACCGAGTAAAACAACTTTTATTTAGAATTTCAGATTGAATTTGATAATTGTTAGTTATTCAGAGGCAGAATCTGTGTACCGAAGAATTTAGAGCTTGTATAGAAAATTTTATATGTGTCGAAATCATTTTTTAACATTTGGAAAAACGGGGATCGACTTTAAAAACATGGAGTCGCCACCAATTTTTTTTTTTTTGTTTAGGAGTGATTGGATCACCTTGTAAAAAATTTGGCCTACAAAATTAAAAAAAAAAGGTTCGGGAGTCGGTTACGCATGAGGAATGGTTAGCACCCTCGTACGCCCCAGAACGAGTACCAAATTGATTAATTAGTGTCCTTGCGTTGAAAACTAGAAAATGTTTAATGTGTGATTCTTTTTAAAGAATGTTAATTAATTTTGAATTGAATCTCAAGATTCACTCGTTCCAAAAGAATAAAAACATCACATCCAGCACGTTAGGATATGACACGCTTATACCTCGACACCGAGATCATCTTTGATTTTCAAAATATGCGATTAAAAGGATATTTGGTTATTTGGTCGAACGGAGAATTGACACCTAGCACGTTAGGGCGCAATTCCTCGAACTTCCAAACATCAAATATTGCATTGTTTTAAAAACTTTTAAATAAGGGATTTTAAAATTGACTCAAAATGTATTTGTTTGGTTTGTTTGGATAACAATGAAATGGCTAATGTCAATCAAAACTTTAAAGTTTGAATCACGATATGATAAAAAAACAAAGTTACAAACATGGAATAATATATATGAATAAAATATGATACTAATGAATGACCATAATATGAAATTTGAAGGAAATAAATTTGAGTTCATACGATAGCAAGCAAATTAATACAACTAATATATAGCAAACAAACAAGCAAATGATATATAAAATAATATGCGTCAATTTAAATAATACACATGTAATAAAAACTTGATATAAAATAATATATAAAAATAATAATGATTTATGAGCGTGTTTGGAATAAACAAATATATAATTTAAAATAGAGTCTTTCAAAGAGACAAATTATATACATAAATAAATTTAAAAGAAAAAAAATATATATATATACATATATGTAAATAAATTTAATATAAAATATTTACATAAAATAATATAATATCAAAAATATGTAAATAAGAATAATTTAATATAAACTATATGTGTATATAAAAAGAATAAATAAAAAATAATTAATGAAAATAAATAAATCTAAAGAGAAATAAATAATATCTAGAACAATATATAATATTTAACATTGATTTAAAAGGAATAATTAAAAAAATCAATAAACAAATAATTAATTAATTAATTAAAGGACTGTATTGAAAACAGAACAAAATTAGAGAGCTAAAAGCAATAAATTAAAAAAGAAATCGAAAAAGGACTAAAACACAAGGCACGTAAATTAAAGGGGATTAAAACCGCAATTTCCCTAAGTTGTTAAACGCAACGTTTAAATAGGAGCTAGGTTAAAACTGAGTTAAATTACTGGGCAAAATTAAAAAAAAATATGAAAAGAAATGAAAAGGCCTAATTCGAATAGCGTCGCGAAAAAGGAAGGATCAGACGCGTAAATATCCCAAAATTTAAAAAGGCGCGGATCATCCCTTTGGATCGGGTCAAGCACGCAGGCTAAGCACCAAACGGTGCCATTTCAGCACCTGAACACCAAAGACCTGAACGACGCCGTTTTGCTTGCTGTTAAAACCTACAAAATGAATGGCAATCTGCCATTTCCCCAAAATTTGCCGAAACAAATCCCTCCCCCAAATCTCTGCTAGGGTTTCGGCCTAGAAGCCGCCCTTGAGGGTCATCGGTGCTTCATGCACCTCCACCTTTGCCGAAGATTCAAGGAGTAAACCCAGGTAACCCTCTCCTCTCAAATTTATTTAAAATCGATTTTAAAAAAACCAGAAAAATGAAGGAAAGTAGCAGTGCGAAAAGAAAAGAAAAAAAGTCGAAAACCTTTTTCCTTGAATCTGATTTTTATTACTATTGATTTTTTTGTATTTCCTTGTACAAAAATCGTGAAGAAGAACAATAGGCCTTCATCTTTTGTTTTTATAGCCCTAATATTCGAAAATAAACAAAAAATACGATCTTTCTCTTTGCTGTCAATTGCTACTGTTATTTGTTGTCGTTGTTTGTCTCGTTTTGTAGGTATGGCCATCGTACGGAGGAGGACGTGGCAATGCGCGTACGGAGGTGAGGCGCTGGAGGCTCGGATGTGTGGGGCTGTGGCGCGTGTGCAAGGGAGGGTTGCGGCGCTAGAAATTTTTGGAAACCCCTAAGGTTTCTGGTACCTTAGAATATTTGGGCCATTTGGGCTTCGGGACTTTGGGTCTTTGATTGGGCTAGATTAGGTTGGGTAGTGGTTAGTCGGGCCTGTGTGATTGTTTTGTAAATTGGGCTATTGTAATGGACTGATGGATTGTTAATAATTTTTTTTGTTTTATTGATTTTTTTATTTGGTTAATATTGGGCCCGGGTAAACTTGGGCTCTTACAATATGAATGCTCACAATTGTACTATGTCTGTTTATTCGAGGAATGATAAAATGCATAATGATTTAAAACATATATAATGGTTGTTCAGAATGAAATGTGGTATTTCTAAAATTGTATCTAAATGTTTTATATGTTAGTAAACTAAAGTTGAGCATTAGATATTGCTACCTTCGAGATTGTTACAGCTAGTGAAGATACTGAAATGGAAATGGGATAAAGTTATTATGAATTCTATATCGAGATTATCCCTGTCTATGAAAAGAAAGATACTATTTGAGTAATTGTTGACCATTTGATGAAGATTGTATAGATTATCCTAATATGAATGGATTTCTTACTTAATAGATTGTTTGAATGATTTGTTCCTGAGTTTGTCAGATTTCATGAGATGCCAGTTTTCATTATTTTTGACTGAAATCTATAGTTCAAGCTCTGATTCTGGAACAAATTTTAAGAAACTCTGGGTATGTGGTTATATTTTAATATTATATGTCATTTTCTAATGAATGGTTAATTTAAAATTTATAATTTGAATTCTTGAAGATACGTTCGCTATTATATTCTAAAAATTTGAAGGCAATTGGAAAAGAAATGATTGTTGTGAGATGAATTTGCGTACGATACTATTTTTTAGTCAAGTATTAAGATGGTACCTATAAGACTCTATATGACCATGAATGCAAAACTCTATAGTATTGGACTGAGATTAGTAAGAAAAAGGAATACATGAAGTTGATCTAATCTGTTGAACCGAAGAAAAAGTGAAAGGGACTTGAGATAGTTTTAAGAAAATTTCTGATTGTCAGAGGTCTTGTGCGGATCTTAGATAAAAAGAAATGGATGTCTGAGATAGTGACAAAATTTTAACAGTTTGATTTTGACCCTAATCGAATAGTAGTTTCGGGACCACGAATCCGAGTCCAAAAAATATTTTAAAATCATTCTCCGTATTTATTATGTGTGAATTTGTTTGTGTTAAATTTTCGTGACTTAATTTTATCGTTTAGGTGTCCGATTAAATAAAAGGACTTAATCGCGTAAAATAAAAATTTGATGGTTAGTTGTTAAAGTGCTTATTTGTTGATGTCTTTTTAATATGGAGGATTTGCATTGTAATTAGTCCCTTTTATATATATAGTGGACGGCATGTGTAATTATAAATGACTTTATTATATGTATTTATATATTATAAAAGTTATAATTATTAATTATATATTATATTAACATATAATAATACATAAAATGAAAGAGAAATCATTCATTCTTTTATCTTTTGTGACCGAAATAAAGAAAATAAGAAAGAAAGAAACATAGCTAGGTATTCGGCCATAGTCAAGGGTGATTAAGGTATGTAATTAGCTCGGTTTTTGATAATTTCTACGTTTTTGAGATCGTTGCTTAGAAATCTTCAAGACCCATGTTCTAATTTTTGAGTTTGATGAATATTTTAAGTTGAGCTATTGATGATAGTTTGTTGTTTATGTTGTTTAATGGTGAAATAGGATATATATGTGTTAGATTAACAAGTTTTGTCTTTGAATTTTTAATGAAATTGAGTATGTTGGACTAAATTGCAAAAAGAAATTTTTGAGGGACTAAAATGTAAAAAATGAAATGTGTGGACTTGTATGAGGATTAGGAACATTCAGCCCTTAAGGTGTTTATTCAAATTTTGAGTCTTTTGTGTTTTGTGCAAATAGGACCAAATTGTAAAAGTGTGAAATATTAGGGGAAAAATGGTAATTTGCCCATTTATGTGTTTTTGGACTAAATTGAATGAAAATATTTTTTAATGAGCTTAATTTGAACATGTTTAGAGCAAGAACCAAAGAAAACGACTTGGATCGGGGAAAGCGAAAATAGTGGAATAGCCGTTTTTTTTATCGTCCGTTGATATTCGAGGTAAGTCTTTAAGTAATAAAATATTGTAAATTATGTACGTAACCTAGTATATGCTGATTTGGAAATTTTTTTTTCTAAATTATTGGATAGCTGAATGTGGTTAAAACTAAGATTTAATGTGTTTAAGTTGTTTGATTGAGATATGATATTTGAATGCTCGTACAAAGATTACGAAGTGTATAAAGGATACGATATATGAAATATTTGTGTGAGACATCTTAAAAGTATCGTTATTCAGGCTGTGAGCCTAGCAAGCCTTGGGCTGGTGAACTTAATCGGGCTTTGTGCCTAGCAGGCTTATTGCCGGTGATTGAATATCAGACCTTGAGTCTAGCAAGCCTAGTGCCGATGTATGTGTTTCAGGCTTATGCCTAGCAGGTTTTATACCGGTGATCTAATTTCAACTTATAAATTATAAGACTTCTTAATTATGTGATCATTGATCAAGTAAGTTGATAAAATGAGTTTGTATATTTGGCCAAACAGGTATGTGTATATGAGATATTTTAATTGAACTTGTATATTCGGCCAAATGGGTAAGTGCACATGTGATGTTTATTGAGCAAGTATGTGACAAAATGTTCTTGTATATTCGGCCTTCTTGATATGTGGATAAAATTATATTATATACTTGTATACATGTGATGTTTAATGGATATATATATTTTGGTTATATGTGATTAGTATGTACATGGTATTTACTTATTCTATTGTATATATGAACATATTGAATTATATGTATGTGGTAATATGAGTAGGTTATTAAGAGATGATATTCTATATCTTAAACCTTTTGCTAAATTGGTAAGTTTGTATATTTAAAGTAAGATAGTGATAAATGTTATGCTATGAAAGGATAATAGCATTCGACCATGATAGTCTATTTGTGTTAAGTTATTATTTCAATGTCATAAAGTGATTGGTTTAAAATGTTTGAATGTTCAATTGATTTGTTATACTTGCTTAAGACTTACTAAGCTAAGTTAGCTACTCTGTGTGTTTTGTTACTTTGTTTTATAGATTTTTGATTGAAAGTTGCGAGCTTGGGGGATCATTATCGAAGTCATCCACACTATCGATTTATTTTTGGTACTTTTAAAGTTTGGATTTTGAACTTAAGGCATGTATAGGCTAGCTTAATACTATGATGATGTTTTGTTGTTGTAAATATAATCTATGCAAAATTGGCTTGATTTAAATACTAATAACCTAATGTTTAAATAGTCTTAATCGTAGTATGTGTGTATGTCATGCTTGGATTACGAATTCGGTTGTGATTTAAGTCCATGCTAAGTAAACATATATGCATATATGTTTTGATATGACGTATTCGATAATGTTTTATAATTAGTGTCTTTAAAAAAAAATGGACATATGTGTGTTTGAATAAGTTTGGGTTATGAATTGATAAAGACTTGCTATTAGGGTAAATTAAAATGAAACATGAATCAATTTTGGAGATCATTTATAATGGATATGGTATATTAGGCTAGGTGATGAGATTATATGCTATGTACTTGGATTGACATATTCGGACATGGTTTACATATGTACATGTGTATAAAGTTCATATTTATGTGTTTCAAATTATGGGAGATATATTTGGTCTTGTTGATTTGATTATTTTCTTATAGATGATTTGATCTATACTTTGTTTGGACGTGTGCAATTAGTATATCTTGAATTCAGTTAAACAAAGTTTATGCAAAAACATATTTATGTTAGCATTGGTAATTGATAATTTGTTTTAGTAAAGTAGTTATAAGCAAGTTCATATTCGACTAATGTATCTTAAATGACCAAATGAATAGTAACTATGTTATTTGATGAAAAATGCTTATATGTGAATTTGGCTAAATGGATTAAGATATGTATGTTGATGTTTAAGTATGTTATGAAAGTACATTACTCATAATGCATTCGGTTATGTCTATATGAACAGTAAATAATTGATATGACTTGTGCTATGCATGGTAATGCCTTGCAACCCTAATCCGGCGATGGATACGGGTTAAGGGTGTTACAAAATATTCTTGAAAATTTCGTCATGGAAGAAGTTCTCCAGTTTTAGTTGTAAAGGCAAATTAAGTCCGCGGTTTAGCTGGTCATATGAGATTATTGAAAAGAATCGGAATTGTTGAATATCAATTGGTATTGTTGTCAGAGCTTGATAGAAGTTATAAATGTTATTTATGTGTATATGTTTCGACGGTATTGATTAGATCTGTCACATGTTATTTCTCTTATAGGTATTGGAATTCAACCTGACATGACTTTCAGTGAGCGATTGGTTGAAATTCTGGCATGTAAGGTGGAGGAAAATTATGAGAAATATAATATTTAAACTTCTTTACTGGTGAGATTTTCGAGGACGAAAATTCTTAAGGGGGAGAATTGTAATAGCCCGAATTTCAGTGATGTCAGAAACTGTGGTTTGAGGCCACTAAATCCAGCAAATGAGATCGTAAATTTTATTATTTAATATTTATGAGTTAAATGTGGTTTTTAAAAGATTTTTGAATTAGTAAATTTGTGTTTATAAAAAATTATTAAGTCAATTAATTGAGAAAAAGAGATATCGAGATCTCGTTGTTATAAATTGAGCCATAAATATTTTTATAAATATTTACAGAGTGTCAATATGGTAGTATTAAAGTTTCGTCAGAAAATTTTAATGTTTCTGTAGTCAATTAATTAAAAAGGACTAAATTGAAAAAGGTGTAAAACTTACTGAAGTGATTAAATAGCTTAATAGTAAGTAAAGGAGGACTAAAATGGAAAATATACCATCTTAAATGGCTGAGGCGGCATAACCGGAAAAAAATCAAAGATATTTATGTGATTAGGGACAAAATTGGAATTAAAATAATGTTTATATGGCCAAATGTTATTTTAATAGTTTCTAGACATTTTCTTCATCAATTTTGCTATCAAAAGTATCCATTGAAGAGGATTTGAGCTGGTATTTCATATTTTAACTTCAATTAAGCTCAATTCTTGCTTTTTCCTTGAAATTTTTATTTTTGGACTTTTACAATTAGGTCTAATTTGTTATTTCATTAGTTTTCGATTTTGTTGGAAGTTTTGGAAGATACCATTGATAAGTTCATATGATTTTAGTTATTTTATGATGAAATTGAGATGTTAATGGATATGTAAAGGTATTTTATTAGAGAATTTTGAGTGAAATAATGATTTAGGGATTAAATTGTAATGTTGTTGAATTTATGAAAAATTATAAAATTTCATAGAATTCAAGGGCTACTATTGATATATCTGAAAATATTTATGCTTGGAACAAGGAATAAATTGCATGAATTTCATTTTCCAAGCCTGGGGACGAAATCGTCATTTATTAAAAGTTTAGGGGCAAAATGGTAATTTTGCCTAAGATGTAAATTGGACTAAAATGAGTATGGATTACATTAAATTGATGTTAAATTTACTTTTATAGATCCGGGTAGATCGAATAAGGAGTCAGAACGAAGAAAGGAGAAAATGTCAGATTAATAGACTTTATGTATACGAACATTTATCGAGGTAAGTTCGTATAACTTAGCTATGCATGTTTTTATGCTTGAATTGAATTGTGTATGTGATTTTATAAATATATATGTGAAACGATTACATATCTGATAAAGCCTGATAAATGATAACGTTTGAAATAAATGATAATACCCGTAAAGTGATAAATGATAAAAATGTTATTTTTATGCTTGAGTTGAATGTGAAAATGTGAATTACATAAACGCATAAATATATGAGATAGAAAATATACCCGATAATTTCCTGATAAATGTTAAATCCCGTTTGAATAAATGGAAGTCGATGGATAATGGTGATTACCCTTATTGAATGAGGTCCTACATTTGTTGCTAGAAGGATTTAGCTCAGACGAGTAATCCTATTGACCTCATTATGGAAAGGATTTAGCCTAGACGTAATCCGAAATTAGCCTCTTGAGCATATGTTTTAATTAGGATTTAGCCTAGACTAGTAATCTTAATTGACTCGATTTAGCCTGGACTGGTAATTCAAATCGGACTCTATAGGGAATTCTTTGTCATATAAAGGACTTAGTCTGAACTGGTAATCCGACAAAGCCCTTAGAGTATATGTTACAGTCAGAATTTAGCCTGGATTGGTAATTCTACTGTATGATATATGGCTCGAGAGTGTACCTAAAAGGTACTACTGGATATGAATTGATGGACTATGGAATTGTACACCTCAAGTGTACTACCTGTGTCCATCGATGTTTTCAATAATTTAACAGGTAAAATACTGATACGAAAATAAAATGGATTTTTACATGTATCTATCTGAAAAATAGGAAATGATGTTACATGAAATGAAATATGGAAGTATGAAATGTTTATATATGAACATGAAATAGTTTGATGAATACATTCATTTTTAGAATAGATTTGTACACATTGAATGTACTACCCAAGTAATTATCAATATCAGAATTGATTTTTTGAATAAAGACCGACATGAAATACATCGAAACTCGAGATAAATTAATATGAAATATATCTCAAATACATGGAGATAATTTGTATATATGTTATGTGAATATATGTTGTGGAAAAATATATGTGTATAAGAATCTGAATATTGTTGGATATATATAAAATATATATATATATATGTGTGTGTGTGTGTGTGTGTGTGTGTGTGTGTGTGTGTGTGTGTGTGTGTGTGTGTGTGTCATCTAAATATGTGATTAACATGGGTAATGAGAATATGTGTAAGGGCTTATGACTAGATGGTTTAGTTGTACCTTGTATGTTATCTTGAATAGGAATGGTTGGTAAGTTAATTACCAAGTTATACGGACTTAGTAATCATTATATGCTTACTCTATTATATTTTCCCTTGTTCTATAGTAAATCGGAAGCTCGTTGTATTGGAAGCTTAGCGGAGATCGCTCACACTATCCAACAGTTCATTTCAATATATAAGGTAAAATAATTATGGTTATAATGGCATGTATAGGCTAATTTGACTAAATCTTGTCTTGTAAATTGTGGTTTGAAACCTAGCCATTGGAATGGCTAGTGATGATTGGTTTGGTATATTTATGAAATTATGATATGGTGATTATGTATGTGTTAGCATAGTTTAAATTTGAAAATTTACCAAAAATTATGGAAATCGAATTAGAGTTTGAATAAAATATGAAATTAAATTTTATTGAGTCCAATTTTTCATAGAAGAAACAGTGTAAGCAATGGAGTTATAAATTATGAGATATAATAAATTTTGTGAGACAAGGTCAGAATGATTTTGGGTTCCCCTGTTTTGACTTTGGAAAATCATCAAAAATTTTAAAAACATAATTAAGGGTTAAAATTTATATGCTTAAATTCTTAATGAGTCTATTTTTTATAGAAGCAAAAGGAAGCATCGTCCAAATCCCGTACTAAGAGATAATTAATTTTCAGTAAAGAAAGGTTGAAGCTGTCAAACAGCAGAATAGGGGTAAATTTGAAGATTTTACTGTACTTATTGGCTAAACCATAAATTCTGCAAATTTTATGGTAGAAAGATATTTTAGCCTAGTTTTGGAAAAATCAAGCTGATCTTAATTTAGAATTCTTTAGCTTAAGATATAAATAATTTAGTGACTATGACTCAAGTGGACAGTTTTGCTATGAACAGTAATTTACTCGAATTATCTGAAAATGTTCTGTAATTACTGGTAATGCTCCGTAACCTTGTTCCACCGAAGGATACGGGTTGGGGTGTTACAAAGGGGGTGAGCTACATGATCTTAATATGAGTTCAAAACGTTTCTAACAATGGAATTACAACTCAGAAACCAAACAGTAGTTCAATAATGAAAAGTACTTACAGAGATACATAGAAACAGAAAACAAACTCGGAACCAACGTCCCAAAAATACACAACAGCCAAAACACACCAAATCACACACAGAATACTCAATAGATAAACCTATCAATAGGTCGATACAATAATACTTATCATCACTGATAAACCTCAATTTATACATATTTTAACCCCATGCTTGGATTATTTTTGGATGAATCTTCATTAGATTTGATGAATTCGCTGCTCCTAATCCCTTAATTTCGTGTTTTACACTTAGGAGAGCTTAAGGAGTCAAAAAGAACAAGAAACGGGCCAAAACGAGACAAAATTGGCCTACACGGCCTAGGCTATCAAACACGGCCGTGTGTGACGAGCAGAATTGAGCACGGTCTAAGGAATCGAGAACGGACGTGTCCCTGCCTTATCAAAGTTGAATTCTATTCGAATAGGCTACTTGTGGGCTAAGAGAGGTGTTCCAAAGCCTATATAAATACCCTAGGGGGCAACCTAAAGGGAGAGGTCGAATAAAAGGTAGAAAAAACTCGAAGACAGCCATCGAGAGCAGCTCGGAAGAAGGATCTCCATCAAGATTGAAGATCTCCCATCAAGTTCTTTAGAAGTTTTTGGGTTTTCTTATGTTTTGTTGTTTTCCTTATTTTAAGATGTTTCCCCCCATTAGTATGAACTAAATCCCTTAGATACCTAAGGGGATGAAACCTATGACGGATCTTGTTATTATTTGATTTATAAGATAAATACTTGTTCTTATTCTTAATTATGAGTTCCTATTATTGTTTTGATAATTCAGGTTGTTGATTCAAGTTGAATGTGCTTATTCAGAGGAGCAAAAGGCCCTGTTTAAGAGAAGATCAACACAATTAAGCGGAGTTGATTGCAACCCTAGAAATAGGGCGAGAAAAATCTATCGAATTAGAGTCAAATCTAATAAGGAATCCATAGATCAAGTTAATGCGACAATAGGGGTTTTAATTAGAAAGAAATTTTAATTAATCAACCTAGAGTTAGTTTTTTAGTCTTGAAAGAGATATTAACATAAATCAGGGATTTCTTGTAACATCTCTATCCCGTGTTCGTCGTTGGATTAGGGTTAAGAGCGTTACCTGATAGATCAAAAACTTAATCAGACAATTCATCAAGTATCTCATCAATTACAAACATAATGTCCCATTTGTAGGTCATCGAGACCTAAAACATACTTAGAAATAGGGTCGGGACTAAATCAAAACACATATAGAAATTCTCAAAAATTTAAAACCTTTCTAATTTTCAGGGGTTACACGCCTGTGTGGGCAGGCCGTGTGCCTCCCACGACTACTAGACACGCCTATGTGTCTCTCCCTTGTTCCTTGGCCGTGGTCGATTCTGACCTGGCTCCACGGCCACCAAGCACGCCCGAGCACTTTAGCCATAGTTAAACCTGACTAAACCACATGGCTACCAGGCACATCCGTATGTCAAGGCCGTGTACTCTTAATCAGCTACTGACTTAGTCCCACGGTCAATAGGCATGCCCGTATGCCAAAATCGTGTGGCAAAATAGGCCATTATGCCACCCACATTAAGGTCAAACCTACAAGCCAATATCAAAACAATCTATGCACATTTAACAACCATAAACATGCCAAAATAACCATCCAATCTCTACATTCAAAACCAATTCCATTCATACCAAACTTACAAGACTAACTCTCATATAAACACAAGCATAAATTCATCCATATTACCTTTCATGAGTTCATTCCCTAGTCAAACATATATGTTCATAATTTCATCTATATACTTATCAAATATCAAC
The DNA here is from genome assembly GCA_025506655.1 of Gossypium rotundifolium. Classification (NCBI taxonomy): domain Eukaryota; kingdom Viridiplantae; phylum Streptophyta; class Magnoliopsida; order Malvales; family Malvaceae; genus Gossypium; species Gossypium rotundifolium. Next base: position 166,141,204 of record CP106734.1, on the reverse strand, counting down.
CATTTCATATACTACCCAATCATACCAAAACATACACCACATATATCATAATCACCAAAGCATATAACTAATACATAACTATCCAAATCTCATGGCTAAGTTTTATCCAAGTAACTAGCCTATACATGCGATATCTAGCTATATACATTTCCAAAATGTACCAAAATAAGTTGAGTAATGTGATGAAAATCCTCGATAGTTCCCGAGCCTTCAGTAGCTTTGATGGTCTATAAAACAGATAAAACACACATAGAGTAAGCTTTCCAAAAGCTTAGTAAGTCATATACAAATAAATTTAATATGTAAAGCATATAAGCATATAGAAACATTGGCACAATTCATATTCATAGCAAATTTCTCACATATATGCTTTGGTCCATATTCTTGGCCATATTTGCCACATTCATCAATTCAAGAGTCATATATATACATAGCTCTTTCATGCATACTTTCACATATCATAGTATTGTTCCAATATATACATAATCATAGTAAGATCATATAGATACTTAACTTATATACACACGTAGTGTATAAATCAACGTACCTGAAACGGATTTACAATTCACTTAGCCATTTGTAACACAGACTTGCCCGTCAAACCAATAGGAACCTAATAGGATACTTAGAAAGCTCAGAATAGTAGTACAATGCCAACGTCCCAGACGAGGTCTTACATGCACTTAGATATTGATGCCACTATCCCAGACAGGGTCTTACACGAATCAATTCGATGCTAATGTCCCAGACATGGTCTTACACGTAAAGATCATATCGATGCCAACGTCCCAGACGTTGTCTTACATGAATAAACAGAATAGATACCTATGTCATGACATAGCTAATCCTATCTATTCTTAGGTTCGTACGGGACTTCTCGGACATTATCACTATATCGATCTTATCTCGGAATTCATATACATAACATCTCATAAACATTCACTATTATCAATAGTCATATGAATATGCACAATTCAATACAAATACGTTTATTTGCATAATGACTTACCTCGGATTCGATTTACTAAAATGGAAATGGCTACTCGATTACTTTTGCTTTCCCGCGATCTAAATCCGTTTTCCTCGGTTCTTGATCTAAACATATTCAAAATTAACCCTTTTATTCACTAACTCATTCAATTTAATCCAAACACATATATTTGGACTTATTTGCACAATTTATGAATTTAGTCCATTTTTCTCAAAACATCAAATTCACAAATTCATCATTTAACCATGGTTAGCCGATTGTTCATACACCTCATGCAAGCCCATATTTTCCATCAAATTTTCAATTTAGTCCCTCAAGTTACTATTTTCTCAATTTAGTCCTAATTAGCTAAATTCATCAAAAATTCAAGAACAAAGTATGTTCATCTAGCTCAAATCTTTCATTTAACAACTAAGCTCATCACAAAGCTCAACATATCATCAATGGCATATCTCATGAACATCATCAATACACAAAATTGAGACTTGGGATTGATAGTAGACTAAGCAATAATCTCAAAAACATAAAAATCATCAAAATCTAAAGCCAAAACATACCTTAATTAAGAAGAACAAAGACCGAACCTAGCTTAGGTTTTCTTCTTTCTTTTCTTTGATATTTTCGACCAAGATGAAGAAAAATGCCTTGTTTAATCATTTTCTTTTATTATAATATAAAATATCATATAACATTAATTTATAAAATAAACATATAAAAGCATAATATAAATTTGCATGTTGCCATCCACTATAAGTAAAAATGGGCTATTTTTCATTTAAGGACTTCACAATAATAAAGCCACATCAATTTGATCATTAATCAAATAAAAAGCCACTTTTAAACATTATGCCATTTAGTCATTTTATCAAATTAAACACACAAACAGATAAATTATCTTACGAAACTTTAGCACATGCATAATCACTTATCATAGTCACATAAAATAATATTAAAATATTATACAGACTCAGATTTGTGGTCCCGAAACCACTGTTCTGACTAGGGTGTAAATCAGACTGTTACATTTCTATGGATTAAGTCAAGTGAATAAATCATATGAATCAAAAGTAATAAGTGAAGTCTAGGTGGATTCTTCCTTAGGTATTGCCTATCTCATATAAGTTGTCTAAAAGTATTTTCCTAATTCTTTCGTTGTTGTTTTTAACTAAGTTTTAGTTTAAAAGAAATCACTCCAATTCTTAGGCTAGAAAATAGAAAGATAGTAATTACTAGTACTCTTGGTCCTTGAGGATACGATATTACCGGTCTTACCATAACTATACTATTGAACGATAGGTGCGCTTGCCTTTGTTGAAATAATAGTTAGTTTCAAGCCCATCAAGTTTTTGGTGCCATTGCCGGGGACTAAGATATTAGGAACACTAATTTTTATTACTTTAGCCATTTTTACTTTATTTGCAATTTATTTATTTATTATTATTCTATTTACTAATTTTTTTATTTTGGCAGGCACTTTTAGTTTATGACTAGAAGGAACCCGTTAGGGCCATTACTTTTTGACAGTGATATAGAAGGTACCGCTCGTAGAAACTGAAGAGAAATAAGGTGAAGCGTACAATACATACAAGAAGAGCAAGAGGACGATACTAATAATACCTAAGAAATGGTTGATAATAATCCGCTACCTCCTGTGGTTGCCGTAAACCCGGTGAATCACAATCCCGCTCCTCGTACTATGTATGATTATGCTAAACCTAATTTAACAGGATCTGAATCAAGTATTGTTAGACCTGCTATAGCTGGAAATAATTTTGAACTAAAATCTAACACTATACAGATGATTCAGCAATTTGTTCAGCTTGATGGTTTGTAGGATGAGGATCCAAACAATCACTTGGCAAATTTTCTGAAATTCTGCGACACTTTCAAGATAAATGGCATTTCTGACTATGCCATTAACCTTCGGTTGTTTTCCTTCTCATTGGGGAATAAAGCCAAACATTGGTTGAACTCACTACCACGAGGATCAATCACTACATGGGAACAAATGACCGAACATTTTTTACTTAAATACTTTTTGTCGGCTAAAATGGCTAAGTTGAGGAATTATATCTCTTTCAGCTAAAATGGCTAAGTTGAGGAATTATATCTCTTCTTTTGTGCAAATGGATTTAGAAACACTTTATAATACATGGGAGAGATACAAGGATCTACTGAGAAGATGCCCTCACCATAGGTTACCTTTGTGACTACAAGTTCAAACCTTTTACAATGGTGTGAACTCCTCAACTAGGCAGTTGATTGATTCAGTCGCCGGTGGAACCCTAAATAACAAGACCCCTGAAGCGGCCTATGAGTTCATAGAGGAGTTGGCACTGAATAATTATTAGTGGCAAGTTATAAGGATAAAGTCAACAAAAGCCGCCAATGTTTTCAACCTCGACGCAGTAACCATGAAACACCCCAAACCCGGCCCACGAGCCTTGACTGAATTTGGTATGTTCCTCGATGTAAACCGGTTCAAATTTCTTTTGTTACTTTGAAAACTATGTGTTTTGAAGATAGTTTGTAGTGGGTTGGGCTTGAGTTGAAAACAGTTTATTTCGTTATTAAAATCCTTTTGATTTAGGTGACAAAACATTGGGCTTTGAATTAAATTAATTTTACTTAATCTTTTAATAAATATAAAGATTGTATGCTCAATAAATAAAAGTAAAGTAAACGCTACTACAACCTTATTACATCAAATAATTTCCCAAAATTAAAACCAAAATAAACTATAAATTACTTAAAATTAAATAAAAGTCCAAGTCAGAATTTCTTGTGCATGGCCATCCCTAAGCTTCGCAGAACCCGGTCCATCATCGTCATTACTTGAAACATGTTCCCACAACGGGTGAGTCAACAGACTCAATGTGTACACAAACACTAAGTCTTAACAAATTCGGGCATAACAAATCATATTCATACATATCATAATTTCACATTTAATGACTCAAGATGATGATGCAACCCAAACCCAAACCTAGATGCCATCCGCTACACATCCCCTGCACCAACTCGCACACCGTGGGGACTACTAAGTCAACCTCCATCCGTTACACACCATCGGCGGTCATTGCAATCGACGTGCTCGTCGCCATATAAAATTCGTGGCATAGCCACCAGATTTAATAATCGTGTCATGTGTCACCACATTCGGATAATGTAACCGGTTACCACATTCGATAATGTGACCAAGTCACCACATTCAGATAGTGGGACCGAAGTCACCACATTCACTTCCCCTTTCTCATATAACCCGAATGCCCCATATTATTCACATCATGCATATCATACTTAAAATTCACATTCATGTCACTTTTCACATGTTAAATGTAATCCTAGTAGGAGTAGGAAACGTACCTGAGTACTTTGTACCTTAACTTGGTACTTTAGCCATATTCTTATACTTTCATATTAACACATATATCAATTTTAAGCCATAAATCAATTAAGATTAGTGTGGGGTACACACAGCATCAGTAGCCATATTCTTACACTTTCATATTAACACGCTTAATTTAAAACATAGCCATGAACGTATTAAAACTTAGGGTAGGTACACACGATTCGCTTAACAATTTCACTTGAAACTGGAAATCGATCTACTACCTTAGATTTTTAATGCCTACATTCTACCAACATGGTAATATTTAGCAAAGGCCTATTCGGCCATAAAACCAAATCCTAGTAGGATTTGTGTACTTACCTTAATACCGATTGAATAAAAATCAAATCCGGAAACTTGTATTCTTCCCCTTTGAAATCGACTACTCACTAGATCCCTTGAATCGGTTAGTTTTCACTTAAAACACATAATAATAGATCCACTACAAAAATAGAGTCTTGGCAGAATATTCATAGTCACTTGCCTTAAGGATCTTAAATCCCAAATTCACCGAATAACAAGGGAACACGCTGCCTATGGTGTACCTTCGAAAAGAACTTCTCCTTCCATGATTCTACCAAGATTAATAATCAAATTAGTCCCTAAATTTCGATAAGTCTAAAATATAAAAGAATGGAAACTAAACTTGGATCTTACCCTTATTTGAAGGAATCGATTGCACCTTCACTTCAACCTTCGAGATTCGGCTATGGCTAAATGATGCTCTCACAACTTTTGGCTTTTGGAGGATTAGAAAGAAAGAGAAGAAGAATAAAATCAGAGGAATTTCGGAGAGAGGAGAATCTGCTTAAGAAATTCGCAAGGAAGAGTGAATGAATGAATGAATGGCCTTCTTTCCTTTTATAGCCGAAATTACTAGGCTAGAGTCCTTACTTGGCCACCACTCTTCCTATGTGATAATTATCACTTTATCAAAAGAATTAATCCAACAATTATCTCCTAATTAGCCAAAATTCTAAAGGAAATAAAACTCCTCTTTTAAGAGCCCACATGCCGTCCACCTCTCTTCTTTGTAGCAAAATAAAACTTCTTTTATTTGCTTCCTAAGTGACTCGATCCTCGCCCAAATACACTTGCATGTGGCGCCATTTCAGAGGCCCAAGTGGCATCTCCAAGCCACTTTTCCAAGCCCAATTGTGTGTCAAATTTTACATACTTTTTCTCTTAAGGCCACCTTGCCTTAATTTCCTCTTTTAAACTTTAAAACTCGACATTTCTAAGTCATTTCTAAGTTTCCAAAATTTTCGTTTGGCTCTTTAAACTTGACATTTCCTAGGTTTCCAAAATGTTCACTTTCCTCTTTTAACTTAGGTTTCCAAAATGTTCACTTTCCTATTTTACTTAGGTTTCCAAATGTTAACTTTCCTCTTTTTGAAACTTAACATTTCTAAATCATTTCCAAGTTTCCTTACATTTCCTTACATTTCCTTACATTTCCTTACATTTCCATACATTTCCTTACATTTCCATACATTTCCATACATTTCCATACATTTCCTTACATTTCTATACATTTCCATACATTTCCATACATTTCCTTACATTTCCAAGGTTCTAAAAATGCACACCACACATCCATATCATAGTAAACATGCTATTTCATAAGATTAAGCAAAAATGCACACAATGGGATTCGAACCTCTTCCCTCAAAGTACTTCACTTGATGCCATAACCCTTGCACCTTATGTGGCGTCCCTTGCCACTTTTCCACATCACTTCTTATTTTTAACTTAAAAACCAATAATTGTCCAAAGCTTTCTCTTCCATCCTAGGATTTTAAAAACCCTTAATTCACTTCCAAACATTGCCAAAACCTACTACTCATGAATTATGCACAAACGCATAACACCTAATCTAGGATGTTACAGTTCTACCCTCCTTAAAAATAATTTCGTCCTCAAAATTACTTACTAACAATCAGACAATCCTTCTCACCGCACTTATGCTTACGCAAGACTCGATCTTAATAGAACCATCATACTTTCCAGCACAATCTCTAAGTTCACGTCCTCGAACTCATTTCTAACGTCAGCGATTTAATCGATTAAGAAGTTTTATGTATTAAAAATTTTGTTTCACTGATTAACCGCGAAGAAGTTTTATGGAAAGAATTTTTTTTTTTAAGTGGTTCTTTCGTATTCATACATGCACACAGTCTTTACATTCATACATCCATCAATCAATTATGAACTTTCGTTCATTCAGAGAAATGTTGTAGTTTTCATTGTTGTTGTTTTTCCACTACCCAGGGGTATTTTCGTAATTTGCCTACAAGGGTATTTTCATAATTTATCAAAATAAGGTTCCTTGGTGATTTTGTCAATAAGGGTATTTTGGTAATTTTTGAAATCCCGGGGGTATTTTAGAAATTTTGAAATCTGAGGGTATTTTGGTAATTAACTCGGGTAAATTTGTAAATCTCAATAAATCATGGATATTTTGGAATTTACAAAACTTGAGGGTTGTTTTGAGAATTTGTTTTCCAAATCAGTGTTGTTGCAACAATTTTTGAAGATCGGGTCGTTCGGTAATTTTGTAACTCGGTGTATTTCTAATTTGTAGGGTAGGGTAATTTCGTAATCTTTTCTAAAATCAGGTATTTTGTCATTTTGCAAATTAGGGTTTTGAATATTTTATAACGTAATGAAATTTTGATAGAAGCGTGGGTATTTTGAAAATTTCATAAACCAAGGGCATTTTGTAATTTTACCATTAGGGGTATTTTGTAATTTTATAAATCTGAAATATTTCAAGAAAATTTTATAAAATAATCTTTTTCAAATAAAGAAAATAATTTAGAAATTTTAAAACTAGGGTTTCCATAAAATACGACTAGTCCCTTTCGGGTTTTAGTTAGGGGTTTAGCAGTGAATAAGTCATCTTGGTTAGGGTGAACCGAGGCTACGCACTGTAGGATTCGAGTAAAGAGGAGGTGAGTCACTAGGACTGCTTAAATACCAAGCTCTTCTGAATCCACTCCTAGACATGCGCACATGCAGTTACCACACCCTAGCTCACGACTTAATCACAGTGTTTGTCTAATGGTCCTTAAGTCTTATGTACTTGTGTTTTGAGTAGACTAGTCCTAGGGTTCAACAGATCCTAGTTCACTAATCTACGTTGCCATAAAAGCCCATACATTTCACATATTCAAATCACTTGAAGTCGAAGTACTTACCGATGGATCATGGGTTGAGACTTAGGTGCCATGCCATCAAACCCGCCTATTTTCGTAAATACTTTATAAAGCTTATTTGGGCTCGATTTGAAAACATTTTGGCCTTAGCCCACAGGCCGAGATTTTAAAACTGGGCTCTGATACCAAACTGAAACACCCCAAACCCAGCCCACGAGCCTTGACCGGATCTGGTATGTTCTTCGATGTAAACCGGTTCAAATTTCTTTTGTTACTTTGAAAACTGTGTGTTTTGAAGATAGTTTGTAGTGAGTTGGGCTTGAGTTGAAAACAGGTTTATTTCGTTATTAAAAATCCTTTTGATTTAGGTGACAAAACGTTGGGCTTTGAATTAAATTAATTTTACTTAATCTTTTAATAAATATAAAGATTGTATGCTCAATAAATAAAAGTAAAGTAAACGCTACTACGACCTTATTACATCAAATAATTTCCCAAAAGTAAAACCAAAATAAACTATAAATTACTTAAAATTAAATAAAAGTCCAAGTCGTAAATTTCTTGCTGTGCATGGCCATCCCTAAGCTTCTGCAGAACCCGGTCCATCACTGCTCGTCACCTGAAACATGTTCCCACAACGGGGTGAGTCAACAGACTCAATGTGTACACAAACACTAAGTCTTAACAAATTCAGCATAACAAATCATATTCATACATATCATAATTTCACATTTAATGATTCAAGATGATGATGCAACCCAAACCCAAACCTAGATGCCATCCGCTACACATCCCGCACCAACCTCGCACACCGTGGGGACTACTAAGTCAACCTCCATCCGCTACACACCATCGAAGCGATCATTGCAATGACGTGTTTCGTCGCCCCTATAAAATTCGTGGCATAGCCACCAGATTTAATAATCGTGTCATGTGACACCACATTCGAATAATGTAACCGGTTACCACATTCGGATAATGTGACCAAGTCACCACATTCGGATAGTGGGATTGAAGTCACCACATTCACTTCCCTTTCTCATATAACCGAATGCCCCATATTATTCACATCATGCATATCATACTTAAAATTCACATTCATGTCACTTTTCACATGTTAAATAGAACATATTTCGTAATCCTAGTAGGAGTAAGAAACGTACCTGAGTACTTTGTACCTTAACTTGGTACTTTAGCCATATTCTTATACTTTCATATTAACACATATATCAATTTTAAGCCATAAATCAATTAAGATTAGTGTGGGGTACACACGGTACCGTAGCCATATTCTTACACTTTCATATTAACACATTTAATTTAAAACATAGCCATGAACGTATTAAAACTTAGGGTAGGGTACACACCTGATTCGCTTAACAATTTCACTTGAAATCCCGAAATCCGATCTACTACCTTAGATTTTTAATGCCTACATTCGGCCAACATGGTAATATTTAGCAAAGGCCTATTCGACCATAAAACCAAATCCTAGTAGGATTTGTGTACTTACCTTAATGCCGATTGAATAAAAAATAAAATCCCGGAAACTTGTATTCTTCCCCCTTTGAAATCGGCTACTCACTAGATCCCTTGAATCGGTTAGTTTTCAGCTTAAAACACATAATAATAGATCTACTACAAAAATAGGGTCTTGGCCGAATATTCATAGTCACTTACCTTAAGGATCTTAAATCCCGAAATTCACCGAATAGCTAGAGAACACACGGCCTATGGTGTACCTTCGGGAAAAGAACTTCTCCTCCCATGATTCGGCCAAGATTAATAATCGAAATTAGTCCCTAAATTTTGATAAGTCTAAAATATAAAAGAATGGAAACTAAACTTGGATCTTACCCTTATTTGAAGGAATCGATTGCACCTTCACTTCAACCTTCAGAGATTCGGCTATGGCTAAATGATGCTCTCACAACTTTCGGCTTTTGGAGGGATTAGAAAGAAAAGAGAAGGAAGAATAAAACTGTAGGAATTTTGGCAGAGAGAGGAGAATCTGCTTAAGAAATTTGGCAAAGGAAGAGTGAATGAATGAATGAATGGCCTTCTTTCCCTTTTATAGCCGAAATTACTAGGCTAGAGTCCCCTACTTGGCCACCACTCTTCCTATGTGATAATTATCACTTTATCAAAAGAATTAATCCAACAATTATCTCCTAATTAGCCGAAATTCTAAAGGAAATAAAACTCCTCTTTTAAGAGCCCACATGTAACACCCCAAACCAGGCCCATGAGTCCTGACCGGATCTGGTATGTCACTGGGTAAAATATTTTGGGCCAATTTGAAAGTTGAGTGAAAATTCGATTAAATTTGGCTAAGGTATTTAAAACGGGGTTTGAAAACTCAGTTGGGCCTTTTTATAAATACAATTGGGCTTTATAAACCCTTTTGAAAACATTGATCATGTATCATTTTAAAATCATCAAAGTGATAGTTGACTTAGTTTATTTTTGTTACCCGATGGTAACATCTTTTAAAACCCGTAGAAATTTATTAAGTTTGAAAATTATTTTAACCTAAGCACTTATCAATTGAAAATTTCATTTGTAACATAACATAAGCAAAATAAATAAAATAACATCCACAAAATAAATAGCGGCCTTATTACAATCCCAAAATAAAAGACTTAGGAAAATAAATATGATTAACTAAAACAGGAGATTTCAAATCCAATGATGGCATGGCCGCCTCGAGTCCTCTCCAGCTCCATCTCCGCGATCTACTCATCTGCAAAATGTTAAGGAAAGGGTGAGTCACCAAGACTCGGTGTAAATCCTCCGGAAAATACAACTCATACACAATTTATTAATTAAACATGCACATGCAACCCAACTAGCCATCCATACTCCTTTTCTACCCCGTGTGGTCAAAACCACTGATGACTTAAAGTCACAATTTAAATGATGGGGCCAACCCATCGTGTGGTCAAAACCACTGATGACCATAGGTCACAAAATATCAAGTGTGGTCAAAACCACTGGTGGTACCAAACCACTGGGACTTAGTCGCAAATATTCAATCGTTGTGGTCAAAACCACTGATGACCATAGGTCACAAATAATCTGATGGGGCCAACCCATCTTGTGGTCAAAACCACTGATGACTTAGAGTCACAAAATAATCTGATGGGGCCAACCCATCTTGTGGTCAAAACCACTGGCGACAGTCCATAAATCTTCCCCCTCCTCTCATCAATCCCACCATCACATGCTTTTATATCAATTTTCATATATCATGTCATAGCATTTAATATCATGTGATGGCATGCAAATCATATATCAAAAATCACAAGTTAGGGGACTTACTCGGCATCCATGTTTAAGCCCACAAGCGTATCATAGATCGCTACCAAAATTTATACACAAGGCAATAATATAGCAAATTTATTAATAAAGTGTGTAAAGAGTTTACACACCTGTTACCACCAAAATTCCTAGATCCCGAGGATCCGATCTACAACACTAGATTTTTGCCCCTTGAATGGATTTGATTTCCAATCAAATCCCGAAGCCTAAATTAGTCCCTAAATCCATGGCACACGTTAGTTTCGGCATTTAATCATAGACTTTTTAATTGAAAGGCCCTTGGCCGAATGTGCTTACCAACTTTCCTTGGAAAATAATTCCCGAAAGCTTCCCTTGATGATTGTTTCAGCCCTTAAACTCCACAAATCAGCACCACTTGGGGTTGTGAGTGGGTTTGACAATTTTCAATGAAAAGAAAAGAACCGAACAGCAGCTCACTTAAGAGAAAATCGGCTAATTCTAAGAAGAAAAGGGGCTGGAATTTTCCTATTAAAAGAGGAAGTAGATTCGGCTTTAAAGGTACAAGAAAATCTGGAAATTTTTGAACAATTTTGGCTATGGTTTAAGGGAAAATTCGGCAGCAAAGTAGAAGGAAAAGATGCTGGAAATTTTGAACAATTTTGGCTTAAGAACAAGGAAGAATTCAAAAGAAAGTAGAAGGAAAAGATGCTGGAAATTTTGAATAATTTTGGCTATGAAACAATGGAGATTTCAATGACAATGAAGAGAAAAAAAAAGAAAAGAGTTTCTTTGGAGGTTTTGATACTTCTTTCTTTGTACAAAACAAATATGGACAGCCCCAAGGTCTCCTAATTTCGCAAATACTCCCCTATTTTGTGATTATTTTCAGCCTTGAATTATCACAATTAATCTAGCTTTATCATACCTTTTAATCTCCTCATCCCTTAGCAATTTAATAGCAAATAAAACACTATTAGTCTCCCCTTTCCAATGATTATTAGCAAAAATAAGCTAAATCTCTTATCAATTAAGAGTCCAAAATGCTGCTAACTCCCTCCCTCACGCCAAAGACAAACAAGAGGAAAAAAATAAAGCCAAGATGTCGCTTCAGAAGTCGAACCAATGACACAGCAAAGAAGCAGCCTCCAACGCCCCTTGCCATCTCTCCCAGCCTGACTTTCATTTCAAATTACCTCTCCATTTAATTATAAGCCTTCTTACATGGGCCCTTTTTCCTTTTAACGCCAAAGCCTAAAAAATAAACTCCTTACGCCTACCATGACTCGAACCCGAGTCCATGCACCAAGGTCCTTTAAGTGGCGCCCCAGCCACTCCGCCTCCTCGACTTTCATGTCAATAAGCCCCCTGATTTAATTATAAGGCCTTCCTAGGCCTAATGCCTAAAAAGCCCACAAGGGAAAAATATTTCCCCCTTGTTCCTGCCGAGGCTCGAACCTCCCCCCTAGCAACTCTCTTAGGCGCACTAAGCCACTTGTACCAAGCCCATTATTGTGTCATGCTTCTCCCAATTTTTATTTAAACCCTATCTCCACCTAGCTCCCTCCTTTTAAGTACTTTAAATTTTTTTTTTAAACCCGAATCCGACCTAAATCAGGGTTATTTTTAGACCCTAAATCATGCTAAATAAAATCATATTTATTTATTTCTTGAAGTCCACATGGAATTTATTTAAATTACAAATAACCCCTACTTCAGGGTGTTACACCACATGCCGTCCACCTCTCTGCTCTTTGTAGCAAAATAAAACTTCTTTTATTTGCTTCCTAAGTGACTCGATCCCTGGCCCAAATACACTTGCATGTGGCGCCATTTCCAGAGGCCCTAAGTGGCATCTCCAAGCCACTTTTCCAAGCCCAATTGTGTGTCAAATTTCACATACTTTTTCTCTTAAGGCCACCTTGCCTTAATTTCCTCTTTTAAACTTTAAAACTCGACATTTCTAAGTCATTTCTAAGTTTCCAAAAATTTTCGTTTGGCTCTTTAAACTTGACATTTCCTAGGTTTCCAAAATGTTCACTTTCCTCTTTTAACTTAGGTTTCCAAAATGTTCACTTTCCTATTTTACTTAGGTTTCCAAAATGTTAACTTTCCTCTTTTTGAAACTTAACATTTCTAAATCATTTCCAAGTTTCCTTACATTTCCTTACATTTCCTTACATTTCCTTACATTTCCATACATTTCCATACATTTCTATACATTTCCTTACATTTCCATACATTTCCATACATTTCCATACATTTCCTTACATTTCCAAGGTTCTAAAATGCACACCACACATCCATATCATAGTAAACATGCTATTTCATAAGATTAAGCAAAATGCACACAATGGGATTCAACCTCTTCCTTCAAAGTACTTCACTTGATGCCATAACCCTTGCACCTTATGTGGCGTCCCTTGCCACTTTTCCACATCACTTCTTATTTTAACTTAAAACCAATAATTGTCCAAAGCCTTCTTCCATCCTAGGATTTTAAAAACCCTTAATTCACTTCCAAACACCGCCAAAACCTACTACTCATGAATTATGCACAAACGCATAACCCCTAATCTAGGATGTTACAAACCATGCTATCAAAGGTAGAATTATGGTTTGTATGGTTCTTGCAGTCATCCAAAGATGCAATGCGATACAAACGGAGGAGGGACGAACAATACAGAATACCCACCCTATAACCCTGGCATAGAAAACGAACAGATGAATTATATGGGTAACAATTCTAGACCTCAAAATAACCCTTATAGTAACACTTACAATCCAGGTTGGAGGAACCACCCAAATTTTTCATGAGGTGGCCAAGGAAATCAGAGACAACAGCCCCCTACAGGATTTCAACAACCCTACCCACAAGAGAAAAAGTCGAACCTTGAGGAGATGCTAACAAAATTTATCGTGTTGTTAGAAACTTATTTCCAAAACACCGAAACAACACTAAAAAATTAGCAAGCATCGATTCAAGGGCTTGAGAACCAATTAGGACAACTCACTAAGCTCATATCTGAACGACCACAATGTAGCTTACCAAGCAACACTGAAACAAACCCAAATGAGCAACTTCATGCCATTACTGCTCACGACAGTGAAGGGTTAGATGAACCAAAATTGAGGCAAGAGAATGTGGTAAAGGAAAGTAAGGTTGAGATAAGCCATGATAAACCAAAACTGGTAAGTACAGAATACCAACCTCGTGTGCCATATCCCAATACGACAAAGAAAGACCGTACAGATGAACAATTCGGTAAATTTCTTAAACTCTTAAAAAATTACATATTAACTTACCGTTTATTGAAGCTCTTTCACAGATGCCCAATTCAAAAAAAAATTTAAAGGAGCTTTTGACAAACAAAAGAAAGTTAGATGAGGCGTCGCATGTGGAGTTAAATCAGTGTGCTCAGCAATCTTACAAAATAGACTACCGTAAAAGTCAAAAGATCCAGGGAGTTTTACAATTCCTTGCTTAGTTGGTAGTTTATCTGTTAATAATGCTTTAGTAGATTTAGGGGCAAGCATAAATGTTATGCCTTATAAAATGTTTAAACAGCTAGGTCTAGGGAAACCCAAACAAACTAGGATGAGCATTCAATTGGCTGATAAAACTATTGGAGTTCCTAGGGGTATAATCGAATATGTACTAGTAAAAATTGATAAATTCATATTCCCAGTAGACTTTTTTGTTTTAGACATGGACGAGGACAACAATGTTCCTTTAATTTTAGGAAGACCCTTCTTAGCAACTACTAAAACTAGAATTGATATTGGTACAGGTGAACTCACACTTCGTGTAGGTGACGAAACGATCAATCTCCAGGCTCTTGATTCGGCTAGGACATCGATTGATAAATGTGAGAAAATAAATTCTATTAATAACAATGTGGTTCAACTCTCTTTTCAGGAAGCACCACGAAATTACACAACTGAGCTAGATCCTAGACCTCGTGCTAACAAAAAAATAACTTATGAGGAGCGAAGGCTTTAGATCGATGAACTAGACAAGTGGAGGACACATGCCAAAGAGAAACCAAGAAAACAAGATGAACCAAAGCGACTCCATGACAAGCTTAAAGATGGGACAAACCAATTCAAGATCGGACATCAAGTATTGTTGGATAAAATAGACCCTCGAATCACCACTTCAAACCTTAATACAAATGGAGAGACCCCTTTCATGGTAATAAATATTTTCCCATACTGTACAGTCGAGGTAACTCATTCTAAATTTGGTACTTTTATGGTAAATAGTACTCTACTTAAACCTTACTTTGATGTTAGAATTGATATTAGGAGAGAGGAGTTTCAACTCCTCGAACCACCATGAGTATGCGAATGAGAGGTAAGTCTAGCTTAAGACTTTAAACAAGCGCTTCTCGGGAGGCAACCCGAGCACTGACCTCACTAATATCATTATTTTTAATTTTAGCATCTGACTAAACTAACCAAATTAATAAAGTGCAAGTTTCTCTATTCACACGGGTGTGGCCATGGCCGTAATGGGGATATCGGCGTGGCAAAGACCGTGCGAACCAAAGACGAATATTTCTACCAATACACGGGCTGTGAAAAAAGCCACAGCCGTGCAATATGACCGTGGTTGAAACTGAGTAAGTTACACGGGCACAAGACACGCCCATGTCTATAAGCCGTGGTTGACACTGATGAATTAACACGGGCGTGCGAACTTCTACACAGGCGTAGGAGAAACGAACGACGCACCACATGGCCGTATGACCTCACACGTCCAAGGTACACGGGCGTGGCCAGCTAATTTCTATTTAAACCACTACACTATTCATCTTCTTCTCCAAACCCCTCTTCCCCCCAACCCTAGCCACCACAGCTTTTCTCCCTTCTCACCACCGGCCACCGCCTCCTCACTCCACTTACTCTACTTTTCCACTTCTTCTTCAGCCAAACACTCCCTTTTATCCCTTTTCCTTTCCCCTTTCCATCATTCCTTCTTTACACCACCATCTCCATGTTGAAGAAGCAAAATGACCCTAGCACAATCACCTTGTGTGCAACCACTCTACATAAGTTCATGCCGACCGCTTCATTCCCTCGACAAGACAAGGACCTTTGAGTCCATTTATTTTTTATTTTTCTTTTATTTTCATTTTTAAATTCTTTCCTTTATCTTTCCTATCCTTAAGTTATATTAGTATATTTTGATTTCTTTAATTTAGGTTCAAGAGGATGTTAAAGAACAACCACACCACCACCAAGTATCCACCTCCTCTGTCTAACTTTACACCGTTTATTTTTTTTAACTCCATCCAAAAATTCAAGAAGTTTCACTTTTCTCCCTATCTTATGATTCCTCATTATATTGTCATTATCTATCTTTGTACATTGAGGACAATGTACGTCTTAAGTGTGGGGAGGTGTCAACAATCTTTGAATTATGTCTTATTATTAAGTAACTTTCTCATATTACTATTAAAATGAAACTTCTATTGATTTATGATTTTTTTGTTGATATTTTTGAAGCAAGTCATAGGTAATTTTGCATTGATGGTTTAAACTTTAAGATATTAGAGAATCAAGCATGATAAGTCTATTTTTCGTAATTAAAAATTTGTTAGGTTGTTTCCCTAAAGTTAAATATTACTTTGAAGTTTAAAATTTGCAATGTTGACCTCAAAAACCATAATTTTTGTGAGATTTTGAGCCTTTAGAGCATATACTTTTCGTGCTCACTTTATTGATTATGAGTGTGTCAAACATTGATTTGTTATTCTAGAACTTGCTTCGATTATGCATGTCGAGACCACACTTTTGATTTGATATACTGAGATGATAAAGGCACCTAGGATATAACCCACTCACTCCACGAAAAGCCTACATTCATAATTAACCCCCTAGTGAACCCCTTTGAATCCTAATAAACCGTTTTTGATTTACCCTTAATATTAACCCAAAACTCACTCTTTTGATTCATTAAAAATTTTCCCTATTTTGAATTAACCCTATTTTTTGTAGAGATTTGATTTGAGCAGTGCCTAACTATGTTCTCTATTTCAGTTGTTAAATTCTTTCTTTTGTATGTTCTTATTCTTAAAAAAAAGTTGAAAGATATATTCATTTTTAGTTCTTTGCTATTTGAGCTTAAGAAGTTAATTTCGCATTTTGAGAAGAAGCTCGTGATATTATTGATAAGTTTTCAATTATTGTAATTATTCAGTTTTAGTTGTTTTTCTAGTTAGGTAAATGATCAATTCAATCTCGATTCTAACCCTCTAATTCAACATTTATCCACACCTTTAACCTAAGCCCCGTTACAACCCTTTTTCAAGACTTTTTGTTTTGTGTATCATCTCATTTTATAGTGGTGGAGATGTGATTTTCATGCAAGCCTATGGTAATAACTTTTCATCTTTGACTGTTGAGTGCTTTATCTTGAACCTTAAACACTTTGAGTGATTTGAGTGAATCCTTAGTGAGGATGTCAATCCTTGTCGGTTTTGAATTAGAGGTAATTATTTAGGTAAGGGGAAACATATGACTTAGATTGTTTGAATCTTTAGGACTCTTTGAGTTAAATTATCCATGTATGAATTATCTATGAATTCTAATAAGACATTATTGATGAGGATTATGAATTGAGGAAAGTTAATTTTAATTGTGAGTTGAGGATTTTGCTTGAGGACAAGCAAAGACTTAAGTGTGGAGTTATTTGATAAACCTCAATTTATACATATTTTAACCCCATTCTTGACTTATTTTTGGATGAATCTTCATTAGATTTGATGAATTCGATGCTCCTAATCCCTTAATTTCATGTTTTACACTCAGGAGAGCTTAGGGAGTCGAAAAGAACGAGAAACAGGCCAAAACGGGACAAAATGGGCCTACCTTAGGAATCAACACGGCCTGGGCTATCAAACATGGTTGTGCGTGGCGAGCAGAATTGAGCACGGTCTAAGGAATCGAGTATGGGCGTGTAACACCCCTTGCCCGAAACCGTTGCCGGAGTCGAGCTCGAGGCATTACTAAACTTAACTAATAATTCGGGGCATAAAAATTGAAACTGTCCATCTGCATCATGTTGACTAAATTAACTATAACTCGAGTTACGAAACACAAAATTTAGATCTGTAAATTTTCCTTGAAACTAGACTCATATATATTCTTAATATAATTTTTCCAGAATTTTTCTTGTGGCCAATTAGTACAGTTTATTCATTTAAGTTTCCCCTTTTTCACTGTTTGATGGTTCTAACCTATCTTTACAAAAACTAGTTATCTCATTGTACAGAATTCAATTAATGTTCTCGTTTATTCCAATAAAAATAGACTCATTAAAGATTCTAAGAATATAGACTATGATCCATGATTATTTTTTACAATTTTAATAATTTTTCCAAGACAGAACAAGGGATCACAGATTCATTCAGAACCAGTCTCACTAAAATTTAAATATCTCATAAGATAAAATTCATTTGCCTACTCTATTTCTTTCATATAAAAATAGACATAATAAGATTTAATTATATATCATATTCACTTTCTAATTCCATTTCTCCTATTTTTGGTGATTTTTCAAAATCACGTCACTGCTGCTAACCGAAAACTGCTTCATTGCAAAATCATATAACCACATTACAAACATATTTACCATAAAACGAACTTCCAAATTTAACTTAAGACAAAACCGAATACACAACCATTAACATCATAATCAAGCCATTTTCGCATGGCTATATATATATAATTTCAAAACCAACCATATCATAACTAGTCTATACATGCCACATAATCAAATCTTCAAGCATTTATTTACCGAAGCGAAAACTAGATAGTGTAATGAGATCTCCTTCGACTTCCAACCCGAGCAAGTCTCTGAAACTCTATAATCATAAGAAAATACACAAAGTAAGCTTCGAAAGCTTAGTAAGTTATAAGCAATTTCACAACAATAATGCATTATAACACTACACTAGCAAAGTCAGAATAATATACTCACAACCAAGGTTTATAACTATGACTTTAGTTCATATCACCTTTCGAGATCTTTCTCGTCTCATATCCCAAAGGCCGAACTTCCAAACCTTCGATAATAGGTTTCACATGCATATATATATTTTACTTACCGAAAATTCAATCCAAGATATAAAAATTAATCGCACACTTAGTGTTCCTTATCCGATTTCACACACTTAGTGCATAACGACCGATTTTGCACACTTAGTTCTCGATATTTTAAAATTTGCACACTTAGACTTCAAGATCTATACAATAGTCAAATGAACACACGTACAAGAAGCTAATATAGTTTAGTAAGTTATAAGTAAAAGGAAATATATCCAACAAATCAATATACAATTTTAATCAATTCAACTTGATCATTAACCGTTCAGATAAGCATTACATATAGCATTTTACTATACAACAATATCATATTCATTAGATCTTCAAAACCGAATGATAACAAGCCCTATATCCATTTCAAACAAGCTCAAAGGTTAATGAATTTATCATATTTCCATAATTTAGTATACAAAAGCAACTTACCTCATTAGCACCACGTTATTCAATTTCCATGCATCACTTACCAACATGTCTCTTTTGGTTATATCCATTCATTGGTTCATGTCCTTGAGAGGTTCGATAATCCGCACACACAGTGCAACTCATGTAATGTATCGCACACTTAGTGCCGTTATCTCACGCACACATAGTGCCATCTTTCGGTAATGTATCGCACACATAGTTCCATTACCCGTTTCTTGCACACATAGTGCCATCTTTCGGTAATGTATCGCACACATAGTGCCATTACCCGTTTCTCGCACACACAGTGCCATCTTTCGGTAATGTATCGCACACATAGTGCCATTACCCGTTTCTCGCACACACAGTGCCATCTTTCGAAAATGTATCGCACACATAGTGCCATTACCCATTTCTCGCACACATAGTGCCATCTTCCTTTGACAATTTCCACCTCATTCTCATAGACATAAATTATCACATCTAAAAGAAAATATAAAACATCATAGATATACATGATCAATTACATCTATCCCTCCACCATATTCGGCTTTAGAAAACAACCATGTACTTTCATCAATTCAATACCATAATTATACATTACTAATCTATAATTAACCACATCTCAACCATACTTTATTATTTAACTCAATTTATTCAAAACTAATAAGAAATACTAAGCTCATATTCTATTATTTACTTTATTCAAAACTAATAAGAAATACTAAGCTCATATTCGCTATTTACCAGCAAATATATCTATCTTTACTTCACAATTGTACTTCCATATAATAAAATTTAAATTTAACCCAATTGCTTAAAACTTACATTGGTGGTTGATGAGTTAAGATTTTCCGGCTACTCGTTTAATTTCACCTTCTCCCGATTCGATTCCGGTTCTTTCCGTTCTTGATCTAAAATAAATTTGAAAAGAGCTCTTTCAAATAAAATTTTATCCATTTTAGCTCACAACACACAATTGGAAAATTTTCCATTTCATCCCACACATTTTACATTTTACAAATTAATCAAATTTTCAATTAATACAAATATGCCAATCTTACAAATTTGGAGCTATGGTCAAGGTTCCTTAAGCTTATTCAAGTCCCCATATTTCATTCAATTAAAACATAAATACATAATTTAGAAATTTAGTAATTTACCCCCAACATTTACTATGTTTACAATATAGTCCTTATAGCTCAAAACACCAAATATCAAAACTCCAACCACACCTATCAATGGCCGAATATCCATAGTTCATATATCAATTCATTTCTTTCATTTTTTCTTGCTATTTAGCTCTTTCATGAATTTTCTTTTCATGAATTCCTCATTTTAATAAATTCCATCAAAATTTCAAAGAAAACCTTGTTAATCTAACATACTTACATCATATTCTAGCCTTAACCACATAAACACCCAATTTTTCATCCATGGCAACACTCCAACTAAAATTCGTATATGGGTTAACTAAATTACCTTACTAGAGCCTCAATAATGTCAAAATTATAAAGAAATAAGTTTAAATACTCACCCTATTTGAACATGCAAGTGCCGAACCCCCCTTGAAGCTTTTCCTTTTTCTTTTCTTCTTAGTTTCGGTCAAAAAGATGAAAAGATGAACATGCAAACTCTTTTCTCCTTTTTGTTTTATTATAATATACATATAAAATATATTATATCATTATTATATATTTAACACATAAACAAACATATAATATATATTACAAAGCCATAATGCCATCCACTAAAGATTCAAAAGGTCAATTTGACATGCAAGTCCCTCAAGAAAATAAATCAATTAAACCTTCCAACTTAATAAATGCTACTTTTACCACTTCAACAATTTAGTCCTTTCTCTTAAATTAAGCACATCAAAGAGCAAATAAATTCACGAAATTTTTGCACATAATCAATCATAAGTATTTAACACGAAAAATAATATTAAAATATTTTTTTGCTCGGATTCGTGGTCCCAAAACCACCGTTTCGATTAAGGTCTAAATCGGGCTATTACAGGCGTGTCACACGGGCGTGTCCCTATCATATCAAAGTTGAATTCTATTCAGAATAGGCTACTTGTGGGCTAAGAGAGGTGTTCCAAAGCCTATATAAACACCCTAGGAGGCAACCTAAAGGGCGAGGTCGAATAGAAGGCAGAAAATACTCGAAGACAGCCATCGGGAGTAGCTCAGAAGAAGGATCTCCATCAAGACTAAAGATCTCCCATTAAGTTCTTTAGAAGTTTTTGGGTTTTCTTATGTTTTGTTGTTTTCCTTATTTTAATATATTTCCCCCATTAGTATGAACTAAATCCCTTAGATACCTAAAGGGATGAAACCTATAACGAATCTTATTATTATTTGATTTATAAGATAAATATTTGTTCTTATTCTTAATTGTGAGTTCCTATTCTTGTTTTGATAATTCAGGTTGTTGATTCAAGTTGAATATACTTATTTAGAGGAGCAAAAGTCCCTGTTTAAGATAAGATCAACACAATTAAGCGGTGTTGATTGCAACACTAGAAATAGGGCGACGAAAAGCTGTTGGATTAGAGTCAAATCTAATAAGGGAATCCATAGATCGAGTTAATACGACAATAGGGGTTTTAATTAGAAAGAAATTTCAATTAATTAAACTAGAGTTAGTTATTTTTATTCTTGAAAGAAATATTAATATAAATCATGGATTTCTACGGATTAAGTCAAGTGAATAAATCATATGAATCAAAAGTAATAAGTGAAGTCTAGGTGGATTCTTCCTTAGGTATTGCCTATCTCATATAAGTTGTCTAAAAGTATTTTCCTAATTCTTTCATTGTCATTTTTAATTAAGTTTTAGTTTAAAAGAAATCACTCCAATTCTTAGGCTAGATAATAGAAGGATAGTAATTACTAGTACTCTTGGTCCTTGAGGATACAATATTACCGGTCTTACCATAACTATACTATTGAACGATAAGTGCGATTGCCTTTGTCGAAATAATAGTTAGTTTCGAGCCCATCAATCACAATATTATGTCAAACAAACTGATTACAGACAAGTAGCTCACATCCAGATACATATGAATGCAGTCAAGTATTAAAAACCCACCCATCCAGCCAAAACAGTTCTTCGTCCCCCGATCACAACCCAAAAGAACTGTTTAAGCTCATCCAACCAAACACACCACATAGGGCCTCGAAAGGTCCATCCAACCCTACACACCATGTATGTGGACTAAGCCACTCAGATAATAATAAGCAGCAAGGCTAGCGTATATGCAGTACAGTGCATTGCGGTAAATCGCTGTACAAATATGTTGCAGTTTAAACTGCCAAATTAGATAATATTATGCAGCAAAGCTAACGTAAATGCGGTATAGTGCGGTAAACCGCTGTACCGATAAGTTTGCAGTTAAACTGCCAGATCATATTAGAACCAATCTTCCTTCTCTTCACAACCAACCCAAAAATTACTTTATACAAGTGCATGTATGCTTACAACCTCACAGAAACAATGAACACATCAACAGACAATTAGACAAAAACAAACATGTACACACCCAGTTAATCGAATTCAGAATTAGATATCTCGCATAACAGTCACAAATAACACATAAGCGGAGGCCCAAATCAGATTCTTAACTACCCTCACTAAAGCTTAGTCAAGGGTCGAAACACATAGACATATTTTCAGATTAAAAATATACACAGAACTAAAATTGGTGGCTTAGGGTTACACGGCCGTGTGCTCTGGCCATGTGGAAAAGCCTAGGCCATGTGGGGGTTAACACGCCTGTGTGGGAGGAGGCACACACTGTGTGGCTGAGGCATACGCCAGTGTAAGCCAAGGACATGGCCATGTGAACAGTCGTGTAACTCTCTATCCATTTGTGCTAAAATAGAGTACAGGGCAGACACAACCATGTGAGGGTCTCACACACCCGTGTGCCCACCAGACACGACTGTGTGTCCAAAACACACGCCCGTGTAAGATCCCTAAATCCCCAAATTAGCCACACGACCGTGTGGCACCAAATCACTAAATCCTTAATTCCCAAACACACACACACTGTGTGCCTAGGGGACACGGCCGTGTGAAAGTCGACTAATTTCCCCAAATTAGCCACACGGTCGTGTGGCACCAAATTTTGCCCGGTAACCTTAATTCCTAATTGCACACGGCCGTGTGAACTGCCCGTGTGGCTACCCGTGTGGTCATGAAACCACACCGGAAAAGGATTCCGAACATGCCTTTGTTGCCAAAACGTTCCCCAATCCTTGGTTACACAGAAATATATCAAAATCACACCCAATTCTAAGCAATTCCATGACAATCGCCCTTTTCGAATGGTTGATTCCACAAGCACACAACGATTTCCAATTTCACAGAAACAAACCACAATTCGTTAATGAAAATTTAAAAGGTTAGAACCCACACCTAATTCGTGATCAATGAAGTCCAAACACCGACTCAACGACAAATGAGAGAAGCTCTCTGAAATCCGCAAGCGAAACCGTTTCCCCAACAGAAGAAAAAGAAAAAAAGAAAAAGAAAAGCAAAACCAATGAGAGGGAGAGGGAGAACGTGAAAAAGAAAAAAAGCAGTAACAATAATAATAATAATAATAATAATAATAATAATAAATAAAACTAATAATTATTTTTAAACTTAAAACAAGTCTACTATTTAACAAAATAAAAAAATATTTCTCCAAAACACACCCACAAAGATTCAAACACGTGACCTAGAGATACACCATCACACAACTAACCACCAAACCAACAGGCCCATTCTGACATCAAAATGCGCAACTAAACAAAATAGTTCAACCTACTCACTGACCCTAACAACAAAGCTCAAAACTTCTAACCCTAAAAATTAGGGTGTTACTTTAACTGAAAAAATTAGGGGTAGTTAAATTTAACGGTCAAGGGCCTTTTTTATGTCTTTTGAAAATTGAGTGAAAAAAATAGGGCTTAATTGCTTTTATTCTTTTTAATTTTGAAGGTCTTTTGATGTATTTTGACAGTTCAAGTATTCAATTGAGTGTAAAAAGAAAAAAAAAAAAAAAAGCAATGCCTTAATTGTTTTTTTTTTTTGAAAAGTTTGAGCACATTTTTGATGCATTTTAAAATATCAAGTACCCAATTGAGTGTAAAAAAAAATGCTTTTTTTAAAAAACTTGAGGGCTTTTTACACCCTTAAGCCTTTTTTTTTATTTTTATTATTGTTAATGTATATTTTAGTTCAAATCATTAGTGTGTTTTTGGGTGAATTATAATAACAAGGTAAAATCCAAACAATAAACACGATTAGTGCGATTTGAACCCAAGTCACACCTGGGGCGATGAATACCTTTAACTACTCACTACAAAGAAATGACTTTTAGCGGCGTTTTTTGGACATTTAGCGCGTTTATAAGCGCCACAAAAAGTATTCTTGGCGCTTTACAAGCACACAAAAACGCCGCTAATACTATCACGAAATTTTATGCGGCGATCTTAAAAACGCCGCTAAAAGTCGGGGTCATTAATGCGCTTCCCAAAAACGCCGCTAAAAGTCGGGCCTTTAGCGGCGCTTTCAAAAACGCCGCTAAAAGTCGAACCTTTAGCGGCTTTCAAAAACGCCGCTAAAGTCGTATTTTTAGCGGCGCTTTAAAAAAACCGCTAAAAGTCGTATTTTTAGCGCGCCGCAAAAAGCGCCAAAAGTCGGGGCCTTTAATGCTTTTTAAAAACGCCGCTAAAGTTCGAGGCCTTTAGCGCTTTCCCAAAAACGCCGCTAAAAGTCAGAGTTTTAGCGCTTTCAAAAAACGCCGCTAAAAGTCGGGTTTTTTAGCGCTTTTCCCTAAAACGCCACAAAATTTCTTGAGATTTTATGCTGCTTTTCTACAAACGCCGCTAATTTGTACAGATTTAAAAAATAAAATTTTTCAATATTATACCCTCCCGCACTAAAAACCAACCAATAACAAGATATAATTTCAACGCAAAACAAAGAATTTAATATAAAATCACACTAATTACATTAATTCTAAATGATACTTGAAATTTAATAAATTAAATGAATGATAATCGAAAATATTGTTTAAATGTAATAATGTCAAAACTTCTTACAACGAAAAACTAAATGTCTAAGATGGCGGTTTCAGCATCATCAAACATCCGTGATCATATGTCAAGTCAGGTCTTGGAGCTCTTCGATTTTTGCTTTTTGCTCGCTAGCATCGATGTCGCCTCTGCCTCCCTCGCACTGCGGTCGCCTCTCTCATTCTTCGCCTCCCCCTTGTTTGTGCCGCTCAGATCCGCTCTAAGTCGCTGTTGGAGTTCTTCATATTTTCTTTGAACATCGGCAATTTGCTCCTCTCGCTCAACCGTGTTTCTTGCATCCGAGCTATCTGGTTTTGTAGCCTTTGAACTTCAAGACGAGATTGCCCGGAAGGCATGTACTTTCTTTGAGGCGGATCAAAATATTGGGTCGGGTAACTCCATCCTTTAATTGAACCCGACCATACCTTTCAAGACCAAAACATCGGTGATAATTCTATTAATAATACAAGAAAGATTAATGAACTATCGGTTGAAGCGATCAGTACCTTTCAGACCCAAAACATCTGTAATAATTACATTATCAATATCCTCAAGATTAACAGAACTATCGATCAAGCGGTAGCTTCATACTCCGCCTTTTTCTCCTTTAGTTTATCCTAATAAATCAATGAAAGAGTTAGAAACGAAATATATAAATAAGAAAGAATGCAACATAATTTAACATTATAAATTTAAAACTATAAACGATGAATTAAACTATTATAATTAAACGGTAGAAATATTTATAAAAATAAAATATTATTAAGTAAATATACCAAAATTTCTCAACTTTGGATGTCATCGAGATCCATCTTTCTTTCTATATGTAATGTCAAAAGTCAACGCGTCAACTTTTGACCAATCAAAGTTTCCTACATTTTAGCGTAAAAATATAATTTAATAGTATAAAGTAATTAATATTTGATGTAATTAATAAATTATATTACCTCGGCATACTACACAAGCAAAACTTCTAGAACTCGCCTGGTGCGTGAATTTTTGTTTCTGTCTGCTGCTTATCCCAACTCGCTCACGGTCCTACATAATGCAATTTGAATTATATATATAGTAAATACTATAAACCAAATAATTTATACGATTTTAGATTTACGTAATACCTCTCCTTTTTGTGAATTCCAAAATCTAACTTGATCTTCCCATTGGTACCTCAACATTCCCGGTGGAACATTTCTTAATTTTTCGTCGAGGCTTATCTCTTTCTTGAAATATTGTTTTTTGAGGGTGCTTTTATTGTCTCTCCATTTTTTACCCAATGTCTTCTTAACATAGTCATCAGAGACCTCTAAATTAAATCTACCCTGAAGAAAAAAAAGTATAAAAAATTAATATAAATGAAAATTAAATAAAAGTATTATAAATTACAATCACGTTTTATTACCTTAATATTCTCGAGGGCCTGATTTTTGTTGGCATCAGGCATGCGATGCCATGATTCGTAGTTAATGGGCAACATATTGGAATTTCGTGCTAAAATGCCCAAATAGCCTCCTAACAGTCGAGCTTCAGATCCAACAGGCTGGCCATCATTGTTTCTCCTTACTTTAACACGATCGTTAGGCTCTAAGTCGATAAATCTTGAAGTAATGTACGCCGACCTTTATGCGTCCCACCACCTTCAAATTTGAAAAATAATATATTATTATATTAAAATTAAAAATGAATCAATAATAAAATTCAACATGCATGTAAAATAAACTTAACATTACTTTGAAATTCTCCGTGCTCGTCATCTATGTCCCAGTGAGTAGAAGATCCAACAACTGCTTTCTTGCTCACTACTATTAGGTTCTTCCGATTTGGAGTTTCATGACAATATTTAAACCTCGTAATCGTCTTCTAGGCATTTTTCCGCAGTACACATGAAAATTATATAACATGACCAACATAAAATTATATTATTACATATAAATAATAAATCGTTAAATCTTACTACATCATATTTCGTAAATATCTTCGCCACATCCCGACGAACCCATTGAAATTGTTGACTAGTACTAGGATATTTTCGTTAAGTCTTGTTCGAAAAGGCAAAGTTTCGATCTTTCGACTATGTCATCTCTACTTCCACCGCCAACGTCAAGAAGTCTCTAGGGTGTTTCAAGTACAACGTACCAACCCTTATCGCTTGGATCTTCCGAGTAAAAACTTGTTTAACTTGAGAAGAAAACACATACGGCTCGTCCATCGCTTGTTCTCCTGTGAATTAATCGAGAGAAATTTACCATTGTAAAACCATATTGATCGTTTTTAATTCCGCGAGCCGTATTCACATCAGCCCAATCACCTCGAAATAGGACAACTTTGCATTTACCGTAATAATCCAACTCAATGATGTCAGTAATAAGTCCGAAATATTCCAAATTCCCTCGACCGATTCATCGTCCCTAGCACTAGCATAACTTGTAATCAAGAATTAACAACAATTCCGCAATTTTGAGTTCTCCTCAATCTCGCGATACCTTGTATGAAATCAGATCCGCTGATGAGGAAGCCACTATATCTTTTAACTATTCTGCTTGGACCTTGTGAAAGCCATTTAACGTCATCATTTACTTCATTCCGACTCCAAACCTATTCAATGAAAGTAAATCGAGTAATTATGAATATTATTAGAAAATATTGTTACTTGTCAATGAAAATTTAAATTGCATACCATTTGGCTTAACCATTCATGGAATGATTCTGCGAACAACTTATTAATTTCTCGTCGATTTAATCTTCGAGATCGTGAACGAGCTCTCAATATTTGTTTGTACTGACTACGAAAAAAAAAGGTTTGACTTTGTTAGAAGACAAACAAATCATAATTGATGAGTATTTATCAAATTGTAGAACGATTCAAATTGAGCCATTGAATCGTGATGAAAAGAACGATCGATGTGCTTGGACCCACGATCTATCGCCTAATTACGTAATTTCGACTCTGCCGATCGGTTCTCAAACTTTGAAATAAATAAGTTTCACCAAATTATGATCCGTGAGCCCAAAGATTTCTACTTGGTCTGCTCATTCTCGTTTCAACATCTTCCAAATACCTCGAATGTAAAGTCATACATTCCTCCGCCAAGTATCCTCGGCAATTGATCCTTCCGATAACGCTTATTGCGGCAAGATGACTTCAATTTGGAAAGGAACCTAAACACGATATACAACATTATCAAAAGTTGGAAATAAAGGCATTTAGTGAATGAAGGAATATTTTGCAAATAAAGTAAGACCTTTCAATGGGATACATCCATCGATAGAAAACGGTCCACCAAGAATTGCTTCACGCGGAGATGAATTAACAAGTGCACCATGATAGTGAAGAAGGAAGGCGGAATATCTTCTCCAGATTGCATAAAGTTAATGCGGCTCGATCTTGCGATCTCTCAAGTTCTTCAACATTCAAAACTTTACCACAAATGACTTTCATTATATTTGATAGTTCAATTACGAGAGCCGCCACCTTTTTCGACATACAACACCGCAAAGCAATCGGCGAGAAGTCTTGCATCAATATGTGATAGTCATGCGATTTTAAGCCATATAATCTTCGATCCTTAAGACTCACACATCGCGATATATTTGATGCATACGCATCCGGACCTTTATATCCTTCAACACCGCATGAATACTTCTTTCTCCGTCTTCGACATTGAAAAAATAGCGGCAATCGATATTTCATATTCGGAAGTGCTCGGGATGAAGCTCACGCCAATTCCCATGTGGACTAAATCAAGTCTACTCAAGATTATCTTTCGATTTTCCATCGACATTCAAAATAGTCCCAATGATGTTCTCGCAGACATTTTCTCTATATGCATGACATCAAGATTATGGCGTAAAGTCGATGCTCTAATAAGGCAACTCAAAAAATACCGCTTTTTCCACAAGTCGACCTCATTAGGATCATCCTCTTCATCGATTCATCATCGATTCATCCTTAGATCCTCTTTTTCTATGCGGTTTGCTTGGTTGATTCATCTTCCCATAAATGAAATTCATATCTTTCAACATTAACAATATTTCGGATCCACCGGTTGCAAGGAGCCGATCTAAACTCTTCAAGACCATCAAATTGAGCACTCAAATCTAAATGTATGATTTTCCCAGTAACCACCGACGATGCCCCATGTAAGAAAACTTCTTCCCATTATATAACCATTGCGAACATGTTCTGCAAAGACAACACGGACAAGCATAACGTCCCTTGGTACTCCAACCGATAAATTAGCATAAGCGGGAAAGTCGTTAATAGTCCACATTAATGCCGCACGTAAATTAAAGTTCTCTTTTCTCATTGCATCGAATGTCCGAACACCAACCCATAGTTGTTTTAACTCGTCAACAAGTGGTCGTAAATAGACGTCAATATCATTCCCGCCCTTTCTCTCCGTGTATAATCATAGACAATATAAAAGAAGATTGTTTCATGCAAACCCATGGAGGCAAATTGTAGGAACAAGCACCACAAAGCCAAGTCTTCAGACGTTGTGCTCATAAGTTTGTAAGGGTTAAATCCATCGGATGCTAGCCCAAGCCTCACATCGCGAGGATCGCTTGCAAAGCTTGGAAATTTAGAGTCAAAACATTTCCAATCTAAAGAATCTGCAGGATGCCTTAACAACCCATCATCGGTTCGTCCATCACGGTGCCACGTCATTGATTCTACTGTCTTGGGCGACATGAAAAGCCGTTGAAGCCTCGGTATTAGGGAAAATATCGCAAAATCTTAATCGGCCGCTTCTTTGATCGTGTACCATGTTCGTCCTCGTTACAGTCCTCTCGTATTTCTATGAATCCAACGGATTGGCGCATACATGACAAAGACTGTTGGTTTATGCGGTCACCCCAATACAACATGCGATCATTTGGGCAATCGTGAATTTTATTGTATCCAAGGCCCAAATCCTTTATCAATTTCTTCATGTCTTTGGAAGATCGAGGATTTTTGCAAGCGGAACATTTCTTGAATTAAACAAAGATTGTGAACGAGTTTCCGGTCCACCCACCCAAACATTTCAAGTGAAAAAGACGAATACGTAATGACAGCTTTGGAAAATTTTGATCCTTCATACGCTTCTTCATTCATTTCATCAAGTAACGCGTAGAACCTCGCAGACTTCTTCATTTGGTCGTTCATCCGTACACTTCTTTCCTTCTGAAAGTATTTCCTCCAAAATTGTGATCATCAGTTGCACCCAAGTCGTGAAAATGACCAAACCATCATCACAAGATATTAAAAGCATCCCGCAACATGTTTTGCATGTTATCGCTACTAACATTCGGTTGAAAGCAGATGAGAATACCCCAGATTCATCGATGAAGATGCTCCCCTAGATGTAGACTCGCCATGAAAAAACCATATTTTGTACCCCCGGACAAAACCATCAACAACTAAATGTTCGTAGACCACTTCACGATAATGCCAGTTAATATTGCAACACTTCTTACACGGCAAAGAATCATATTCTCTTGGCTTGCATTTTGAAATGCTGAAATTCGTAAAAGTTTCTACTCCATTTCGATAGTGTTGCTTACCCTTGACAATTTCATCCAACTCCTATCCATTTCGTAGTTGTTGAAGTCTAAAGTTGACAATAAATTATACGGCTAACTTGTTAATTAATAATTTATATAAGTAATTTATGCAATTTGATATTAAAATTAGGTAAGTTATATTCTTTAAGATCCATCGACGTGGCATTGTTACACCTAGGAGGATCCGTTATATCCGACAAGTGAGATATAAGGCAACCCGTCGTGTTTCCAAATTATATACTTTGAATCTTTTCTTAAGTTTTATGTAAGTTATGAAGTTTGATATTAAGGAAATTTATGTAAGTCATTAAATTTAATCGTCAACTTATGTATTTTATTAAATTTATGTAAGTTATTAAAATTAGGTAAGTTATATTCTTTAAGATCCATCGACGTGGCATTGTTACACCTAGGAGGATCCGTTATATCCGACAAGAGATATAAGGCAACCCGTCGTTTCCAAATTTATATACTTTGAATCTTTTTCTTAAGTTTTATGTAAGTTATGAAGTTTGATATTAAGGAAATTTATGTAAGTCATTAAATTTAATCGTCAACTTATGTATTTTATTAAATTTATGTAAGTTATTAAAATTAGGTAAGTTATATTCTTTAAGATCCATCGACGTGGCATTGTTACACCTAGGAGGATCCGTTATATCCGACAAGTGAGATATAAGGCAACCCGTCGTGTTTCAAATTATATACTTTGAATCTTTTCTTAAGTTTTATGTAAGTTATGAAGTTTGATATTAAGGAAATTTATGTAAGTCATTAAATTTAATCGTCAACTTATGTATTTTATTAAATTTATGTAAGTTATTAAAATTAGGTAAGTTATATTCTTTAAGATCCATCGACGCGTGGCATTGTTACACCTAGGAGGATCCGTTATATCCGACAATGAGATATAAGGCAACCCGTCAGTTTCCAAATTTATATACTTTGAATCTTTTTCTTAAGTTTTATGTAAGTTATGAAGTTTGATATTAAGGAAATTTATGTAAGTCATTAAATTTAATCGTCAACTTATGTATTTTATTAAATTTATGTAAGTTATTAAAATTAGGTAAGTTATATTCTTTAAGATCCATCGACGTGGCATTGTTACACCTAGGAGGATCCGTTATATCCGACAAATGAGATATAAGGCAACCCGTCAAGTTTCAAATTTATATACTTTGAATCTTTTTCTTAAGTTTTATGTAAGTTATGAAGTTTGATATTAAGGAAATTTATGTAAGTCATTAAATTTAATCGTCAACTTATGTATTTTATTAAATTTATGTAAGTTATTAAATTTATGTAAGTTATATTCTTTAAGATCCATCGTGCGTGGCATTGTTACACCTAGGAGGATCCGTTATATCGACAAGAGATATAAGGCAACCCGTCGTGTTTCCAAATTATATACTTTGAATCTTTTCTTAAGTTTTATGTAAGTTATGAAGTTTGATATTAAGGAAATTTATGTAAGTCATTAAATTTAATCGTCAACTTATGTATTTTATTAAATTTATGTAAGTTATTAAATTTATGTAAGTTATATTCTTTAAGATCCATCGACGTGGCATTGTTACACCTAGGAGGATCCGTTATATCCGATAATGAGATATAAGGCAACCCGTCGTGTTTCAACCTATATACTTTGAATCTTTTCTTAAGTTTTATGTAAGTTATGAAGTTTGATATTAAGGAAATTTATGTAAGTCATTAAATTTAATCGTCAACTTATGTATTTTATTAAATTTATGTAAGTTATTAAATTTATGTAAGTTATATTCTTTAAGATCCATCGATGCGTGGCATTGTTACACCTAGGGAGGATCCGTTATATCGATAAAGAGATATAAGGCAACCTGCCGGGTTTCAAACCTATATACTTTGAATCTTTTTCTTAAGTTTTATGAAGTTTGATATTAACTTAAAATTTTAGTGGTTACACGTTATAAGTTAGTGGTTAAGGGTTATGGGTTTGGGGTTTAAGGTTTAGAGTTTAAAAGTTTAAAGTTAAAGGTTTAGGGTTTAGTGGTTAAGGGTTAGGGGTTAAAGGTTTAGGGTTTAAGGGTTTAAGGTTTAAGGGTTTTGAGATTTAAGGTTTTATGGTTTAGGGCTTATGGTTTTATGGTTTAGGGGTTAGAGATTTAGGGTTTAGTGGTTAAAGGTTAGGGGTTAGGAGTTTAAGGTTTAGGGGTGAGAAATTTAAGGTTTAGTGGTTAAGGGTTAGGGGTTAAGGGTTTAAGGTTTAAGGGTTAAGGGTTAGGGGTTTAAGGTTTAAGGTTTAAGGGTTAGGAATTTAAGGTTTAGTGGTTAAGGGTTAGGGGTTAGGGGTTTAAAGTTTAAAGGTTTAAGGTTTAATGGTTTAGGGATTTAAGGTTAAGTGTTTAGGGTTTAGGGTTTAGGGTTTAGGTTTAGGGGTTTAGGGGTTTAGGGATTAAAGGTTTAGTGGTTAAAGGTTTGAGGTTAAAGGTTTAGGGGTTAAGGGTTTGGGGTTTAAGGATTTAAGATTAAGGGTTTAGGGTTTAAGGTTTATGGTTTAAGGGTTAGGAATTTAAGGTTTAGTGGTTAAGGATTAGGGGTTGGGGTTTAGATTTTAAGGGTTTAAGGTTTAATGGTTTAGGATTTAGGGTTAAGGGTTTACGGTTTAAAGGTTTTAGGTTTAGGGTTTAGGGATTAAAGGTTTAGTGGTTAAAGGTTAGGGGTTAGAGGTTTAAGGGTTAAGGGTTAAGGGTTTAAGGATTTAGGATAAAGGGTTTAGGGTTTATGGGTTTAAGGTTTAAGGGTTTATGACTTTAGGGTTTGGGAATTTAGGGTTTTAGGATTTTAAAGTTTTAGGGTTTCAACGATTGTAGGGTTTAAGGGTTTAATAAATGTTATATTATTTCGATATTTAATTTGGTTAATATTATTAAGTTTAAATTTTTATGATTTTTAATAGAATAAATCAATAATAAATTGTGAAGTTATTGTTATTTTACGCTTAATTTGTCAAATAAAATAAGATAAATGCAATATAATTCAAGTTTTAGAGGTTAATTTTATGAAATTTAATTATTAATATTATTAGCTAATTATGTATTTAATAATTGTTATATTATTTTGGTATTTAATTTTGGTATTTGTAAGGAGAAAACAAATATAATGGTATTAAGTAGGAGTAGCATTAAGTAGCTTTTAAAATAAATTGATGCTGAAGGAGTAGCATTAAGTAGGATCGAAAATGTAAAATATAACCGAGAGCAAATAATTCAAAATCTCAAGTATAAATCAATCCTCAAAATATGAGTAGGGTTTAAATATTTACCTTATTTAATTTGTTGGTTCATCGACAACTTGAATCCAACAGAGGATTAGATCACCATTGGAGGAAGTCGACGGAGAAGTTGCAACAAAGACTCACAACCTTAGAACCGTGTATAATTGAAGAGTCGAGAAGAGTGCGAGAAATTGTAGTCTTCTGCAATCGTTAACCCAATAATGACTTTCTAAACATGATTTTTTTAAGAAAAAGAAGCATTTTGACGACTTTAATAAATGCTCCAGATATAATTACAAGCATCCGGACATCACACCTTCAAGCTTGCCAATGTAAAGAACACAAACTCATATCCGAATAGTAAGGATGATAGATAAAACGAGTTGGGCAAAATAATATTGAGAGGAATTGAATAAAAGTTGCGTACATCATTCAAGAAATTAATATACAAGGCAAATAAGGAAACCGACAACCAAAATTTCAGAGGTGCAATATCATTACAAGATCAAAACCAATACCACAAAGTCACACTCTTCAAGTTAAATAACAACCACCAATGTTTGCAAAGAAAATCTAAAACTTGCAAGACAAACTTCTTAGCGCCTAACTCATGCGCAACATATAAATAGTCAAAAACCTCAAGACTTAAAATTCTAGAAAAGGTCGCTTGAAGTGCCATGCTACTTGTTGAAATTTTGATGCCTTAAGAAGCAAGCGGTGAGCTACTAAATCCCAAAATCTTTCTCCGGTAATATCTAGAAATACCCATGCCTTAAATTGGTGATCCGCTTTCAAGGTTAAGAGACAATAAAAATAATGATTTTACCACAATCGATGAATTTCGGAAAATACAATAATGGTCAATAACGCAAATAAATCTACATTAACACAGAATAACAATGATGAACGCAACCTAATTCTAACCAACACCCCACACCAAAGTTAATTCTTGAATAACTAACAAAGGACAAGAACTTGATCTATGTTGGTGAACAACCAAATAAAAACAACCAAAATGATAGACAAAATGGATCACATGATATGCAATTCAGCTTAAAACATGCCTCTGTGCTTGTGTACTAAAGCAAAGAAAAGAGAAAGAGAAAGCTAGAGCTTCAAAGAACCATTAGAACTCACAAACAGAAGGAAGAAGAATTGTAAGAATAGTGAGATACTCATAATGACTTTAGACAAGAGGGAAGAGCAGAGAATTAAAACGATAGCAATTAGTTAAAGCACCTAATGATAATGTAACTCTTGTCTCGGGGCCACGAATGCCACATAACCATTCTATAACCCATTAAAATGAGGATAACAGTACCAAGTTGTGAGAATCTGAGAAACAACTAATATATTGCCGGGCTTCCAAATCCACAAGTCCTTGTTCACAACATGATTGATAAAATCATGTAAAGTCGACTAGTAAAAAAAATCTACATACAGTAACATACTGACCATCAATAGAAGATTGTTTAAATATAAGGAAAACTCACTTTCTAAAAGCCTAAAATCCATTATTCCTTCTCCTTTTTATGTACCCAAAAGAAAAAGAAATACCATATTAAATTGTCAGCACACAGACTTCAATATCCATCCATGTTTACCATCAATCACCATTTTCCTAAAATTCTCGGGAAAAAACAAAAAAGAAAATAACATATGATGTAACCCACAAATATATGAAAAACTTGTTTAGGCTCGGCATTCTGAATGCGAGCTAGTCATACAAACCACGCATATACCATATGCGCCATAATAGAAAGAAATATTCCTATTATCCTATATGGAAAAGACAGCACTCAATTTAATCCAGAATTATCAATATCTTTGCTAGTCCATGTTTTAACCCAATAAAATCACATAAAACTTGGGTTCATTTACATCAATCAGCAGCCCTCTCTCTTATTGAAAACAAAGAACATCAATCTTTGATAACCCGTTAAACTTATTGAAGCTCAAAGAAATAGGAAAAGCCATGGCATGGATTTTAAAGCTTAATGTTGATGTTTGGCGGAGGTATAGTAATAATAAGTTGGGGCTCGGCAAAGGATTCAAGATGCAAATGGAGTAGTATATACATCTTAGAAAGCGAAACCTCATAAAGGAGTAGAGGCTATATCAAATTCAAGCAATATTCAAGCAAGAATGCATAACTAGCAATGAGCAATCATATCATTAAAAAAAATTCAATGCGATTATAACTAAAACAATTCCTATTCCCTCAGATATAAACCAAACAAATAGGATATGAGACAAACACGCCAAATAGAAACAACAATGTAACATTTCACGAAAAAAAATTTAATAAATACTAAAGAAATTTCGTGACAAAAATAAAAAGAGCAAAACATAATAGAATAAATTACTAAAAACGCAAAACAAAATTAAAAGACAATAGATCCATTTGAATTGGAAAAAAAACCCTTAATCTAATCTTAACCAAAAAAAAAACACACGTAATGAGAGAAAGAAGAAATTAAATCGGATGAGATCGGATCCATGTGAAAATAAACGAATTAGATACACGAAACCAACCTAAGATATAAGCACCTTCGGCGAGGACGGGAAGAGGTGGAATCCACGACCAAATTTTGTGTGTGTCGGAAAAGAATTAGAAAAAGAAAACGATTTGCATGCGTGTTTGGGGAAAAATAAAAGGTGGAATACCTAATTTATTGTGATATGAACAGGAACAAATGTGGTTTTTTTTTTCGAATAAAAGAAGATAAAAGAGAAGGGGATTCAAGAAAAAAGAAAATAAAGGTGCAGCTTTTCTTTTACTGTAAAAATGGAAGAGATTGGAAATCAAAGCAAAAGAAAAGGAATAGAAGGTGCAGGCCACGACTGTTGAAAACAGACTTTGAGAATAGGAAGAGCAAAGAGATGAGAGCTAGGGATTTCGGGAAATCAAAAAATGGGGGAACAGAAAGCGTTAAGTAATTTTTGATAAACGCTAACAGTACGGCGTCGTTTTTAACTAAAATAAAATAATTATTTGCGGCGTTTTTTTAAAAAACGCCGCTATTTCTTATTTTTTGTGGCGTTTTTAATTAAAAACGCCGCTAATATTTTTGAGACTAATATATTTTTAAAGATTTAATTAAATTTTTTTATTTTAAAGTTTAAGTAATATTTAAAAGAATTGGATAAATTTTGAAATTTTAAAATTTAAAGTTATTTAATATATAAATTAAAAACAATTACTTATATACCCAAAAAATTTAAAAGTATTTTAAATAATAGTATTTTATTTTTTCATTTTAACATTTATTTTTAATGTTATTGGTTCTAAATTTTTTACCGTCATTAATTTTTTGAATATTTTAAAAAGTAAATTACAAATAAATTTTATATTAATTAATTAATATAAAAATTAGATAAATAATAATAGATCGAAGAGGATGAAAGAGTACTGCATGAGTTTTCGAAAATAATACATGATGGCCACTTGGATGATGGATCAGAATGTACAACACTAGTTTGTTTAAATCCAGACCCTAAATCGGCCCCTAAACCCCTAAAACCTATAAAACCTTAAACACGTAACCCCAAAATCTAAACCCTAAAATATTATAAACCCTAAAACCCTAAACTATAAACCTTTATAAACTCTAAACCTTAAAATACCATAAACCACAAAATCTTAAATCATAAACCCTTATAGACATATAAACCCTAAAAGTATAAATACTAAACCTTAAATCAAAAACTCTAAACAACTAAAACCCTAAACTATATATAAACATTAACCCCTAAACCTTACGACCCACACCTTACACACTAAATGCTAAACCTTTAACACTAAGGCAAAAAATTAAACACTAAATGTAAATTAAACCCTAAACCCTAAACTCAAAAATCTGACACATTAATCATTTCCTCCTAAACCCTAACCCTAAACCCATAACTATAGACCTAAAACCCCAACCTATTAACCATTAATTTCTCTCAAAACCTCAAACCCCTAACCCTTAAAATATTAACCCCAAACCCTTAACTATTTACCTTTAATCCATAAAACCCTAGGATAACCTTAAACCCTAACTTTTAATCCATAAAACCCTAGGATAACCTTAAACCGCAAATCATAAACTATAATCCCTAAACATTAAAACAAGAATTCCTAAACCTTACACCCTAAACTATATATGTTAAACCATAACCCCTAAATAATCATGAGAATTAATATTCAATATTTTAAAATTAATACTATCTCTTTTACGATTATATAAGAAATTATTTAATATTTTTTTCATTTTTAACAAATATTTTCTCTTAAATAATTTAAACTAGAATCATAATTTTAATGTATTAAAATTATTGTTATCTCTTTACAATTATATAAGAAATTATTTAATATATAAATTTAAAACAATCACCATATATCCAAAAAATTTTCAAAATTATTTGCGGCGTTTTCCAAAAGCGCTAATGCTCAGACTTTTAGCGGCGTTTTCAAAAGCGCTAATGCTCAGATTTTAGCGTTTATCCAAAAGCGCTAATGCTCAGACATTTAGCGGCGTTTATCCAAAAGCGCCGCTAATGCCCAGACTTTTAGCGGCGTTTATCCAAAAGCGCCGCTAATGCCCAGACTTTTAGCGGCGTTTATCCAAAAGCGCCGCTAATGCCCAGACTTTTAGCGGCGTTTTCACAAAAGCGCCGCTAATGCCCAGACCTTTAGCGGCGTTTTCAAAGCGCCGCTAATACTCAGATTTTAGCGGCGTTTCCAAAAGCGCTAATACTCAGACTTTTAGCGGCTTTTGCAAATAAACGCCGCTATTGTTTTATTTTAGCGGCGTTTATATATAAACGCCGCTATTGTTCATTTTTGGCGGCGTTTCCTTCAAACGCCGCTAATGTATAATATTTGTATGCGTTTTCTTTGAAACGCCACTAAAAACCGCTAAAAGTCTGTTTTGGTGTAGTGACTAGGTCATCATATGGGGTTCAAGAAACACTCCTATTGATAGTGAAGGAATGAAATAAACAAATTAAAGAAATTTAAGTTTAATATTTTAACTTATTAAACGTTTATAACATAATATATATAGCTTGAGCAATTAACATATAATTGTAATCTTAAGCAAAATTAGGAGTATGTGCGAATTTTAAAAAATAGGATATAAACCCTTTTTTATTATTTCAAGAAATAGATTGATTTTGTTTAGATGGTGTGAAAGCGTATAGATATTTAAAAAAAAACACTTCTAAGTAAACAAAAGTGATTTATTGTCTTAAATAATTTAAAAATCGATATATATATATTTAATTGCATCCAACTCCGACCTTTCAAATCATTTTCTTGATAATAAATATTTCAAAGGTCCGCAATTCATTTCGGTTAAATTTGGATTTGGATAAAAATAATTTTGATATGATCTAATTCCATCCAAATTATTATTTATTATTGAAGAAAGACGATAACGAGTCTGAACTTGTCATTTAAATGTCAAGAAAAACTTTAATTATTGTTTTAAACAAGTCTTTACAAAAATTATATATATATACATATAGGGTGAGTATTTGGTACATTGATAATATTATTCATATCATGCATATCATACTTAAATTTACGTTCATGTCACTTTTCATATGTTAAGTATAACATATTTCGTAATCCTAGTAGGAGTAGGAAAACGTGCACGAGTACTTTGTACCATGACATGGTACTTTAGCCACATTCTTACACTTTCATAATAACACATATATCAAGTTTAAGCCATAGATCTATTAAGATTAGTGTGGGTACACACGATACCTTAGCCATATTCTTACACTTTTATATTAGCACATATAATAAAATTAAAGCCAGTAAATCTATCAAGATTTAGTGTGGGTACACACCGATTAAACAACAACTTCAATGAAATCCCAAATCGATCTCTCGCCTTAGATCTCAAGTTCCTACATTCGCCAACCTTAGTATGTTAATATAAGGCCTATTTGGCCATAAAACCAAATCCTAGTAGGATTTGTGCCCTTACCTTAATGCCGATTGAATAAAAATCAAATCCCGAAAACTTGTATTCTTCCCCTTTGAAATCGGCTAATCACTAGATCCCTTGAATCAGTTAATTTTCGGTTAAAACAAATAGATCTAAGTACTTAAGATAGGGCCTTGGCCGAATATGTGAATACACTTACCTTGGAGTTCTCAAATCCCGATACCTTGCTTATGCTCCTTTCTTGTATTCGGCCAACTCTAGATCCCTTTAACATATTAGTTTTTCGGCTTTTAAGATAATAAAAGATAGATCCAAACACTAGGATAAGCCTTGGCGAATGCTATATGTACTTACCTTGTGGATTTTAAATCTAAAACTCACCGAATAACTAGGGAACACGCGACTTATGGTGCACCTTCGGAAACAATTTCACCTTCCTTGTAGTCAACACTAGCAAATCCGAATGATCTTTCCAAATTTGACAAACAAGATATTAATGATATTAGTTCTATGTTGCGGCTTAAAGAAGAGAATAAATTAATGGCCATAAAATTCTTACCTTTAATATTGAATTGACAATTACCTAAGCTTGAAGCCACTTGATATATTCGCTATGGCCTTAAAAGGCTTACTTAGGCTTTTGGAGGGATTAGAAGGAAAGAGAAGGAAGAATAAAGATGGAGGATTCGGCTAGAGCACAAGGTATTTCGCTTTGGCTAACAAAAGAAGAATAAAAGCAGAGGAAATTAGAGAGAGAGGAGAATCTGCTTAAGAAATTTGGCAAAGGAAGAGTGAATGAATGAATGGCCTCTTTTCCTTTTATAGTCGAAATTGCTAACTTAGAATCCTTTACTTGGCCATCACTCTTCTATTATGATAGCTTTATCTCTTATTTAGTCGAAATTCTAAAGGAATAAAACTCTTCCCTTAAGAGTCCCTATTGCAGTCCATTGCTTCCTCTCTAAGTAATTAAATAAAAATCACTTAAAGCCTTAGCTAGATGCCGTCCACCCCTTCCCTTGATGAGTAGAATTTAAACTTGTTCTATTGGACTCCTTGTGGCCATCTGAGGCCCAAATTATCCACCTAAGTGGCGTCACTCACTTTGGGCTTTAAGTGGTATCTTGAGCCACTTTTCCAAGCCTGTTTGTGTGTTAAATTTCACATACTTTTTCTCTTAAGGCCACCTTGCCTTAATTTCCTCTTTTAAACTTTAAAACTTGACATTTCTAAGTCATTTCTAAGTTTCCAAAAATTTTCGTTCGGCTCTTTAAACTTGACATTTCCTTACATTTCCTAGTTTCCAAAAATATTCACTTTTCTCTTTTGAATCAATTCTAAATCATTTTCCTAGTTTCCATAAATGTTCACTTTCCTCTTTTTAACTTAGCATTTCCAAAATGTTCACTTTCCTCTTTTAACTTAACATTTCCAAGTTTCCAAAATGTTCACTTGCCTCTTTTTGAAACTTAACATTTCTAAATCATTTCCATACATTTCCATACATTTCCTTATATTTCCATACATTTCCATACATTTCCAAACATTTCCAAGGTTCTAAAATGCACACCACATATCACAATAAACATGCTATTTCATAAAATTAAGCAAAATGCACACAATGGGATCCAACCTCTTCCTCAAAGTACTTCACTTGATGCCATAACCCTTGCACCTTAGGTGGCGTCCTTGCCACTTTTCCACATCACTTCTTGTTTTAACTTGAAAACCAAGAATTGTCCAAAGCTTTCTCTTCCATCCTAGGATTTTAAAACCCTTAATTCACTTCCAAACACTTTGCCAAAACCTACTACTCATGAATTATGCACAAACGCATAACCCCTAATCTAGGATGTTACTGATTCTACCCTCCTTAAAATAATTTCTTCCTCGAAATTACTTATTAACATCGTACAATCCTTTTCACGCAAGACTATGCTTACGCTGCAAGACTGATCTTAATAGAACCATCATACTTTCCAGCACAATCTCTAAGTTCACGTCCTTAGAACTCATTTTTAACGTCATGATTTAATCTAATTAAGAAGTTTTATGCATTAAAAAATTTTGTTTCAGCGATTAATCGCGAAGAAGTTTTATGGAAAGAATTTTTAGAAGTGGTCCTTTCGTATTCATACATGCACACAGTCTTTACATCCATCAATCAATTATGAACTTTCGTTCATTCAGAGAAATGTTGTAGTTTTCATTGTTGTTGTTTTTCCACTACCCAGGGGTATTTTCGTAATTTGCCCTACAGGGGTATTTTCGTAATTTGTCAAAATAAGGTTCCTTAGTGATTTTGTATATAAGGGTATTTTGGAAATTTTTGAAATCCCGGGGGTATTTCAAAAATTTTGAAATTATAGGGGTATTTCAGTAATAAACCAGGGTAAATTTATAAATCTTAATAAATCAAGGATATTTCAGAATTTGCAAAACTTGAGGGTTCTTTTTGAGAATTTGTTTTCCAAATCGGTGATGTTGCAAAAATTTTGAAAATCAGGGTCATCTTGGTAATTTTGTCATTCGAGGGTAATTCCGTAAATTTTCAAATCGGGGTATTTTAGACTTTCACAAAATAGGGTTTTAAATACTTTTACAAAGTGAGGAAATTTTATTGAAATCAAGGGTAATATGGAAATTTTAGAACCAAGGGCATTTTAGTAATTTCCACCCCAAGGGTATTTTGGTAATCTTGTATGAAACACCCCAAACCCTACCCACGAGCCTTGACCGAATCAGTATGTTCCCGGTGAAAACCGTTTCAAATTCTTCTCAGACTTAGGAAAAACTTGGCGTTTTGAAGGAAAGTTGTTTTGGGTTGGGCTTGAGTTGGAAACAGTTTATTTCGTTATTAAAATCCTTTTGATCTAGGTGACAAAACGTTTGGGCTTTGAATTAAATTAATTTTTTACTTAATCTTTTAATAATTATAAAGATTGTATGCTCAATAAATAAAAGTAAAGTAAACGCTACTACGGCCTTATTACATCAAATAATTTCCCAAAATTAAAACCAAAATAAACTTTAAATTACTTAAAATAAAATAAAAGTCCAAGTCAGAAATTTCTTCTTGTGCATGGCCATCCCTAAGCTTCTCATTAACCCGGTCCATCAACGATCGTCACCAAAACATGTTCTCACAGGGTGAGTCAAGCAGACTCAATGTGTACACAAACACTAAGTCTTAACAAATTCGGGCATAACAAATCATATTCATACGTATCATAATTTCACATTTAATGATTCAAGATAATGATGCAATCCCAAACCCAAACCTATATGCCATCCGCTACACTCCACTGCACATCCTACACACCGTGGGGACTACTAAGTCAACCCTCCATCCGCTACACACCATCGAAGGCGCATTTGCGATCGACGTGCTCATCGCCTATATAAAATTCGTGGCATAGCCACGGATAATTGTGTCATGAGACACCACATTCGAATAATGTAACAAGTTACCACATTCGAGATAATGTCAAGTCACTACATTCGGATAATGTGACCAAGTCACCACATTCGGATAGTGAGACCAAGTCATCACATTCACTTCCCTTTCTCAAATAACCCGAATGCCCCATATTATTCATATCATGCATATCATACTTAAATTCACATTCATGTCACTTTTCACATGTTAAGTATAACATATTTAAGTAATCCTAGTAGGAGTAGGAAAACGTTCCTAAGTACTTTGTACCATAACATGGTACTTTAGCCACATTCTTACACTTTCATATTAACACATATATCAAGTTAAAGCCATAAATCTATTAAGATTAGTGTAGGTACACACGGTACCTTAGGCATATTCTTACACTTTCATATTAACACATTTAATTTAAAACATAGCCATGAACATATTAAAACTTAGAGTAGGGTACACACCTGATTCGCTTAACGATTTCACTTGAAATCCCGAAATCGATCTACTACCTTAGAGTTTTAATGCCTACATTCGACCAACATGGTAATATTTAGGAAAGGCCTATTCTACATAAAACCAAATCCTAGTAGGATTTGTGTACTTACCTAATGCCGATTGAATAAAAAATCAAATTCGAAAACTTGTATTCTTCCCCTTTGAAATCGACTACTCACTAGATCCCTTGAATCGGTTAGTTTTCACTTAAAACACATAATAATAGATCTACTACAAAAATAGGGTCTTGGCGAATATTCATAGTCACTTACCTTAAGGATCTTAAATCCGAAATTCACCGAATAACTAGGAACACGCTGCCTATGGTGTACCTTCGGAAAAGAACTTCTCCTTCCATGATTCGGCCAAGATTAATAATCAAATTAGTCCCTAAATTTCGATAAGTTTAAAATATAAAAGAATGGAAACTAAACTTGGATCTTACCCTTATTTGAAGGAATCGATTGCACCTTCACTTCAACCTTCGAGAGATTGGCTAT
The DNA here is from genome assembly GCA_025506655.1 of Gossypium rotundifolium. Classification (NCBI taxonomy): domain Eukaryota; kingdom Viridiplantae; phylum Streptophyta; class Magnoliopsida; order Malvales; family Malvaceae; genus Gossypium; species Gossypium rotundifolium. Next base: position 166,096,618 of record CP106734.1, on the reverse strand, counting down.
GGCTAAATGATGCTCTCACAACTTTTGGCTTTTGGAGGATTAGAAAGAAAAGAGAAGGAAGAATAAAAGCAGAGGAATTTCAGAGAGAGGAGAATCTGCTAAGAAATTCGACAAAGGAAGAGTGAATGAATGAATGAATGGCTTTCTTTCCTTTTATAGCCAAAATTACTAGCTAGAGTCCTTAACTTGGCCACCACTCTTCCTATGTGATAATTATCACTTTATCAAAAGAATTAATCCAACAATTATCTCCTAATTAGTCGAAATTCTAAAGGAAATAAAACTCCTCTTTTAAGAGCCCACATGCCGTCCACCTCTCTGCTCTTTGTAGCAAAATAAAACTTTTTTTATTTGCTTCCTAAGTGACTCGATCCCTGGCCCAAATACACTTGCATGTGACGCCATTTCTAGAGGCCCTAAGTGGCATCTTCAAGCCACTTTTCCAAGCCTGTTTTTGTGTGTCAATTTTCACTTACTTTTTCTCTTAAGGCCACCTTGCCTTAATTTCCTCTTTTAAACTTTAAAACTCGACATTTCTAGGTCATTTCTAAGTTTCCAAAAATTTTCATTTGGCTCTTTAAGCTTGACATTTCCAGGTTTCCAAAATGTTCACTTTCCTCTTTTAACTTAAGTTTCCAAAATGTTTACTTTCCTCTTTTAGCTTAGGTTTCCAAAATGTTTACTTTCCTCCTTTTGAAACTTAACATTTCTAAATCATTTCCAAGTTTCCTTACATTTCCTTACATTTCCTTACATCTCCTTACATTTCCTTTCATTTCCTTACATTTCCTTTCATTTCCTTTCATTTCCTTACATTTCCTTTCATTTCCTTTCATTTCCTTACATTTCCTTACATTTCCTTACATTTCCTTACATTTCCTTACATTTCCTTTCATTTCCTTTCATTTCCTTTCATTTCCTTACATTTCCTTATATTTCCTTACATTTCCTTTCATTTCCTTTCATTTCCTTTCATTTCTCTACATTTCCTTACATTTCCATACATTTCCTTACATTTTCATACATTTCCATGGTTCTAAAATGCACACCACATATCACAAATAAACATGCTATTAAGCAAAAATGCACACAATGGGATTGAACCTCTTCCCTCAAAGTACTTCACTTGTTGCCATAACCCTTGCACCTTAGGTGGCGTCCTTGCCACTTTTCCACATCACTTCTTGTTTTAACTTAAAACCAATAATTGTCCTAAGCTTTCTCTTCCATCCTAGGATTTTAAAATCCTTAATTCACTTCAAACACCGTCAAAACCTACTACTCATGAATTATGCACAAACGCATAACCCCTAATCTAGGATGTTACATTGTAAATCGAAAATTCTTGGAAAGTTTTTCCAAAATAGTAATTTTCATAATTTCAAAAGGGTAGTTGGTTGACTTTTAAAACTAGGGTTTCCATAAAAAATATGGCTAGTCCCTTTCGGGTTTTAGTTATTGGGTTTAGCCTGTGACTAAGTCCTCTTGGTTAGGGTGAACTGAAGCTACGCACCAGGTAGAATTCGAGCAAAGAGGAGGTGAGTCACTAGGACTGCTTAAATACCAAGCTCTTCTTCAATCCACTTCTAGACATGCGCATGATTACCACACCCTAGCTCGTGACTTAATCACAGTGTTTGTCTAATGGTCCTTAAGTCTTATGTACTTGTGTTTTAAAGTAGACTAGACCTAGGGTTCAACAGATCCTAGTTCACTAATCTACATTGCCATAAAAGCGCATACATTTCACATATTCAAATCACTTGAAGTCAAGTACTTACCCGGTGGATCATGGTCGGAGACTTAGTGGGCCATGCCGAAAAACACTTAATTCACAAAATCCCTTTTGGGCTTAACTTTGAAAACGTTTTGGGCCTTAAACCCAAAGTGAGAGAGTTTAAACGGGCTCGATACCAAATTGAAACACCTCACACCCTACCACGAGCTGGACCAGATCCGGTATGTTCCTCGATGTAAACCGGTTCAAAATTCTTTTGAATACTTTGAAAGCGTGTGTTTTGAAGATAGTTTGTTTGTGGGTTGGGCTCGAGTTGAAAACAAGTTTATTTTATATCGAAAACCCATTTATTTCGGTGACAAAATAATTAAGTTTATTTTAAAATTAAATGGACTTATTCTTTAAATACCCTAAAATATTAACATAGTAATTAAAATGAAATAAAATCATCACTATGGCCTTATTACATAAACAAAACCCAAAAATAAAAGCATACGATGCTTAAATAAAATATAATGTCCATATTAAATAATTCACATTTAGTCACACCAAACATGTTCCCTAGCAGGGGTGAGTCGATAGACTCAATGTGTAACCAACACCAAAATTTAATAGAATTAGGCATACCATACATATCATGTTCATATAATAATTCAAGATAATGATGCAAACTGAACCCAAACCTATATGCCATCTCGCTACACTCCACCGTACCATCACGCACACAGTGGGGACTACTAAGTCAACCTCCATCCGCTACACACCATCGAAGGTAGTCATTGCGATCGATGTGCTCATCGCCCATATAAAATTCGTGGCATAGCTACCGGATAATTGTGTCATGAGACACCACATTGAGATAATGTAACAAAGTTACCACATTCGGATAATGTGACCAAGTCACCACATTTAGATAATGTGACCAAGTCACCACATTCGGATAGTGAGACCGAAGTCATCACATTCACTTCCCCTTTCTCAAATAACCCGAATGCCCCATATTATTCATATCATGCATATCATACTTAAATTTACGTTCATGTCACTTTTCACATGTTAAGTATAACATATTTCGTAATCCTAGTAGGAGTAGGAAAACGTACCTGAGTACTTTGTACCATAACATGGTACTTTAGCCACATTCTTACACTTTCATAATAACACATATATCAAGTTTAAGCCATAGATCTATTAAGATTAGTGTGGGGTACACACGATACCTTAGCCATATTCTTACACTTTTATATTAGCACATATAATAAAATTAAAGTCAGTAAATCTATCAAGATTTAGTGTGGGGTACACACCGATTAACAACAACTTCAATTGAAATCCGAAATCGATCTACTACCTTAGATCTCAAGTTCCTACATTCTACCAACCTTAGTATGTTAATATAAGGCCTATTCACCATAAAACCAAATCCTAGTAGGATTTGTGCACTTACCTTAATGCCGATTGAATAAAAATCAAATCCGGAAACTTGTATTCTTCCCTTTGAAATCGACTAATCACTAGATCCCTTGAATCGCTTAGTTTTCGGTTAAAACAAATAGATCTAAGTACTTAAGATAGGGCATTGGCCGAATATGTGAATACACTTACCTTGGAGTTCTCAAATCCCGATACTTTGCTTATGCTCCTTCCTTGTATTCGGCCAACTCTAGATCTCTTTAACATATTAGTTTTTCGGCTTTTAAGATAATAAAAGATAGATCCAAACACTAGGATAAGCCTTGGCCGAATGCTATAGGTACTTACCTTGTGGATTTTAAATCCCAAAACTCACCGAATAACTAGGGAACATGCGGCTTATGGTGCACCTTCGGAAAATAAATTTCACCTTCCTTGTAGTCAACACTAGCAAATCTCGAATGATTTTTCCAAATTTCGGCAAATAAGATATTAATGATATTAGTTCCTATGTTGCGGCTTAAAGAAGAGAATAAATGAATGGCCATAAAATTCTTACCCTTAATATTGAATTCGACAGCACCTAAGCTTGAAGCCACTTGATATATTCGGCTATGGCCTTAAAAGGCTTACTTCAGACTTTTGGAGGGATTAGAAGGAAAAGAGAAGGAAGAATAAAGATGGAGGATTTGGCTAGAGCACAAGGTATTTCAGCTTTGGCTAACAAAAAGAAGAATAAAACTATAGGAAATTCGGCAGAGAGAGGAGAATCTGTTTAAGAAATTCGGCAAAGGAAGAGTGAATGAATGAATGGCCTCTTTTCCTTTTATAGTTGAAATTACTAACTTAGAATCCCTTACTTGGCCATCACTCTTCTATTTTGATAGCTTTATCTCTTATTTAGCCGAAATTCTAAAGGGAATAAAACTCTTCCCTTAAGAGTCCCTATTGTCAGATCCATTGTTTTTTCTAAGTAATTAAATAAAAAATCACTTAAAGCCTTAGCTAGATGCCATCCACCCCTTCCCTTGATGGTAGAATTTAAACTTGTTCTATTGGACTCCTTGTGGCCATCTGAGGCCCAAATTATCCACCTAAGTGGCGTCACTCCTTTGGGCTTTAAGTGGTATCTTGAGCCACTTTTCCAAGCTGTTTGTGTGTCAAATTTCACATACTTTTTCTCTTAAGGCTACCTTGCCTTAATTTCCTCTTTAAACTTTAAAACTCGACATTTCTAAGTCATTTCTAAGTTTCCAAAAATTTTAGTTCGGCTCTTTAAACTTGACATTTCCTTACATTTCCTAGTTTCGAAATGTTCACTTTCCTCTTTTGAATCATTTCTAAATCATTTTCCTAGTTTCCATAAATGTTCACTTTCCTCTTTTGAATCATTTCTAAATCATTTTCCTAGTTTCCATAAATGTTCACTTTCCTCTTTTAACTTAGCATTTCCAAAATGTTCACTTTCCTCTTTTAACTTAACATTTTCAAGTTTCCAAAATGTTCACTTTCCTCTTTTGAAACTTAACATTTCTAAATCATTTCCATACATTTCCATACATTTCCTTATATTTCTATACATTTCCATACATTTCCATACATTTCAAGGTTCTAAAATGCACACCACATATCACAATAAACATGCTATTTCATAAAATTAAGCAAAATGCACACAATGGGATTCAACCTCTTCCTCAAAGTACTTCACTTGATGCCATAACCCTTGCACCTTAGGTGGCGTCCTTGCCACTTTTCCACATCACTTCTTGTTTTTAACTTAAAACCAATAATTGTCCAAAGCTTTCTCTTCCATCCTAGGATTTTAAAACCCTTAATTCACTTCCAAACACTGCCAAAACCTACTACTCATGAATTATGCACAAACACATAACCCCTAATATAGGATGTTACATGTTTCGACCGGATCTAACGTGTCACATTGAAGTCTTTCAAAATCAATGCTTGTTGACAGAAAATTATTTTTAAGTAAAAACCCATTTAGTTTTTATTGCTTGAGAAAAATTTTGGCAAATTAAGTTATTAAGTTTGAAAAATCGCTTATTAAAACGATTGCCATGTTTGTTTCTTAATTAGTTAAAATTCGTGGAAGCTACTCTAATTAAAATCATTTTTCGGTTTGAAAATGCGTGTTTGCCTTTAAAACAGTTATATTTTTTTTAAGACTTGCTTGTAACAGGTTGGCAGTTCAAAATAAGAAATTAAAAACCCAATCAAAAAGAAAATTAAATCCACCAAAGGTCTTATTACCAAAATCAATAGCCCAATATAAAATAAATATATAAGTCTAAAACAACCATCGTGACGTGTGGCCACCTCCGAAGTCCTCGCGGCTCCAAATCGTCTAAAAGTGAGATTACATGCAGATTAAAAGAAGGGTGAGTTTATGAAAACTCGGTGTGTAATTCCTATCATTGATCAAGAATATATGCGATATGATGCAGGCCTAAGCCTTTTTAGTAATGAGAACAACGTGGGTTTTAACCCAAAACAGTAACAACGTAGTGTGCGCCTTAGCCCATTACATTATCAGAATCAGAAACAGAATACATATGGGCATAAGCCCAATACAAAGTGTGATGTCGATGTAAATGCAACAATGCAATCATGCAACCCATCCCAATCCAGCCAACACACCATCCATACCAACCAACAGACCATGTGGGGATAAAATCGACCTACCCAGCCAACACACCAATATCAGCACCGATTGTGGCACTAATCAATATTGCAACAAAGCTTCCACTAACCAGAATGGCTAAGAGCCGTAAATAGGAAAACTATAACGCCATAAGTAAAGTAATATGATTGGCACAAAGCCATCAGTGGTAGTAATCTGATCGACACACAGTCATCAGTAACGGTAATATGATTGGCACAAAGCCATCAGTAGTAGTAATATGATCGGCACACAGCCATCAGTAATGGTAATATGATCGGCATAAAGCCATCAGTAGCAGTGATATGATCGACACACAACCATCAGTAGCATCGTAGTAAAACTGCCAGTAATGGTATTACTGACAAAGTTGCGATATGATGTCGCGACAAGGCTACGATAACGATATGTGGCAAAGCCACCAAGATGCGATGATTGTGGCAAAGCCACTAGTACAATACTTCCTCCATAACAATATCCCAACCCCATGCAGTATGTCGTGTATGCAAAATGCCATGCTCAGAATCAGTCATACAATCACCGACAGATCAGTCATTTACGTCACAGACAAATCAATCATTTAGCCTCGAGGGGCAAAATAGTCATTTTACCCTTTAGGGGGTATATCGGTCAATTCACCTAATAGAGGTATTACAATCATTTTACCTACAGGGACATCACGATCATTTTACCCTACAAGGGTGTTACAATCATTTTACCTACAGAGGCATCACGATCATTTTAGCTTATAGGGGTATTACGGTAATTTTACCCTACAGGGGTATCCCGGTCATCTTATCCTATGGAGCATTATGGTCATTTTACCCTACGGGGGTATTATGGTCATTTTACCCTACAAGGGTATTACAGTCATTTTACCTTATAAGGCATTACGATCATTTTACCCAATAGGGGCATTACGGTCATTTTATCCTACAGAGGTATTATGGTCATTTTACCCTACAGGGGTATTACGGTCATTTTACCCTACGAGGTATTACGATCCAGATATCGACCTCTCAGAAGGTCCGTAGTCGCCTTGAACGACTCCGGTAACCTAAATGATCATAACAGTGTAAATGGGCCCAAGGCCCATTACTATGCCCAAGTGGGCCTACACGCTCGTGTGGCCCATTTAGCTCAAATTCAGTCACAGCTATGCGAACAACATAACCTAGTCTAGTATATGCCACAAATCTTAGATTTCATCCGTGTGGGGCCCACGAGCCTATTAGGCCCACAAGGCCCATTTTAGCCAAACGAGGCCCATAATGGCCCAAGAGCACGAGAACACTCGCTGTGGCCTCTACAGTCTATCGCTCATGATTGTGGGCTCGGTTTACCACACGAGCGATCGTACGCTCTAAGGCCTCATATGTCGAGGTTTCGACTTTTCGGCTTTTGTCGACTCACAGAAATGATAGTGTGATTACACACCTGATTACGATGTTGCTTTACACTCCACAAGCACCCAACCTAGATTCAAACAAGATCCAAAGTTAGCTTTTTAACCGATAGGATAAGGCACCCTCTTATTGGTGCTTAAACCGAAACACCCTTCTTACCTTGTTTGAATGGGAGTAATCTTAGCCCCTCTACGATCGCTGTTCAGAATCAATCACACGCCCTTGTTGGTTTCCTATAATGCAATCAACAGCTAATTAGTAAGTGATAGGGCCCCCCAAATAACATAAGGTAACACTTTTACCTTATTTACACGTTGAGGATGAAAGTGTGACTCCTCCAAATCGTTCACCCTCCACCACTCCTTAAGGACGACCCTAGAATCGCAACGAGTACAGTACGTGAAAGAGGAAATGACAATCAGTTAGCAAAAGGGAGTATTATATTTTGGAAAAGAATAAAAAGAGCATGGGGTATTCGATTTTAACAAGAAAAGCAGAGAATATATTTTGAACACTTACCGATAGTCAGAACCTTTGTAGTAGATCGACGCAGAGAAGGATTACTAACAGTGATATTTGGCCAGCCTAGAATAAAAGATGAACAGAAGTTAAAAGAATAGAAATGGAAGGTTCAGCTAGACTAAGAAAGAATCCGATTGCAGAAGAAAAGGGGTAAGGAACAATAGATGTTAGGTTCGGCCATGAAGAGATGAAGATATTAGAAAAGATGCAAAGAAGAAATGACACAAATGGCCAGTTTCGTAGCACAAAAAGAACTAGAGGGAACCCTAAATGCAAAAGTGCCAAAAATCCAAACTGCTAGCAAGGAAATTCAGCAGCTCCCCTCAACACTCACAAAATCGAACAAGGAAATCCTAGTATCGAAAATGCTCCCTCTTTTCCCCCTAGCCGAATTTCATTAAGGCCTTAGAGTCCCATTCGGCCACAACTCTCCTCACACTTCAAATTCCTTCAAAATCTCCACAAATCACTTCTTGATATCCTCTATAACAACTCCAAGACCAATTCAAACTTTACATTACAGAGTTTCAGTCTAACTCCACTTCTCATGCTTAAGGAAATAAAATAAATACTCTTTTGCATGCCAAGGTATTCGAACCCAAGCTCTCGCATAAGCTAATTCACGCCACTTTCCACTAAGCCACAAGCTCCTCTTGTGTCATAAAACAAGCATTATTACTAATAAGGCGTAAGTGCTAATGTCCAGGTTCATTTAAGGGAAAAACTAAAATTTTGCTAGAGCCTAGGTTTGATCCCAGGACTTTTCAGACACTCCTAAACACTCCAAATCACTTAACCACCGAAGCAGGCAATCATTTATGTCATTTACTTGCACACATAAATTTTTATGTGTTCCCACGATCAAGACCTATTTCCTTCTAGGCCCAAATTCGGGGCATTATAGAAAAGCTTTGTCACCACTTAAGGGTTTAACTCGACTAGACTACAAATTTAGTCATATCCAATATAACTACAATATAGCAGAAAACCTTGGATAAAAAAGAATCTTATACAACACTATTTAAATGTTCATGAAATCTAATTGTTAATCTATAAAATAGAGAACAAAAGAGTGAAAAATAGAGCATTGAAAGTCGTATCCCAAGTGACAATTTATATATAAAGATCTATAAAGCAATTTAGGTTGAGACCCGTGTGCATGTGCAAACAAGAATATGATATTTTGAAGCTCATTCAATTTAGTCAAAAATGTCAAGATAGGTATATGAGAAAGTTAACATTGTCTGTGTTTTTGTTTGCATATATAAGCACGTCACATGTAATTTGTACATGAATATTTCTTATAAAAAATAAGAAGAAAAAAAAAGAGAATGCATCCGATAGTTGTTCGAGGAACTCAAAAATTAAGCATAAATAATTTAAATACGACTAATTTTCTTTCTCTATATAGGGTAGTGTTAGGAGGCAGACAAGGATTTTGATCTCAAAATGATAAATTTTTAATATAACCTGTTTAAAAATTGTGAAATTGTAAATTAATGCAATGATAAAATTGCACTTTAATCCCTCGCAAATTAATAATTCCATTCTCGACCCTTTTAAAAATGATTTCTGACTTCTCTCATGGCTCTAGACTTTTATATCCTTTACGTGCTTAGTTCTTGCATCCTTCTTAATTCATTAACACTCGTAATCAAAAGGTATTCTAAACAATGTCGTCCATTAATTATGTTAACAAAGAATCAAGACGACTTTCTTATATTACTTCATAGCTCAATCCATCCCTAATCACGTATATTAGTGTAACACCCCTAACCCGTACCCGACATCGAAATAGTGTTACGAAGTGTTACTGGTATTACAGATCAAATAAATAAATATTTCTCATCATAGAGTATTCATATCATAAATCAATCGAAAGTCCCTTATATAAGCCCTCGAGGCCCAAAATACACATTAGAAATAAATCGAGACTAAATTGGGTATTCAGAGAATTTTTCAAAAACTATCGAAAATTTTCAAAGCAGCAGGGGACACACGCCCGTGTGGCTCACACGGTCAAGAGACATGCCCATGTCTCAGGCCATGTAGGCATTCGAAATAGGGCACACGGCCGTGTCCTAGCCCGTGTTCAAACTTGGGTGCTTTTTGACTTGGGTCACACGACCAAGCCACAGGCCCATGTGCTAGGCTATGTGAAAAATCCTTAGTATTCTGTTTTGCAAATTAAAAGATGCAGGGGACACACAGCCAAACCACACGCCCGTGTGTTAGGCCGTGTATCACACACGGCTGAGACACACGCCCGTGTCTCTGCCCGTGTGGACAAAAATAGGCTCTTTTCAAGTCACATTTCTCACCCATTTTTTGTTTCAACCTAAACACTTCAATTTGCACACTCATAAGCCATAACAAGACCTTTAATACAACCAAATCAAGCTTTAAACACACCATATTATCACATATATCTTAACGTTCAAATTTACCATATTGATTAAAACACATATTTGATTACTTATGCCAAATATACTATATCAACTCATTCATCAACATGCCTATAAACTATCCATCACTCAACCACACCAAACATATATCAAGCATGATAAGACCATAAGTATATGTATAAGTTGGTTGTCTATATAGACAAAATATAATTCATAATATTTACACAAACAAACTTTGATCAAATCCACACCAACCCTATACATGCCATATAAACCATATTGAATGTTTCAAAAACTACCGAATAAGGTTGGATAGTGTGACTTGAGTGTTGATCCGATCGTCCAACCTTCCGATAATCTACAAAGACATTAAACAACACACATAAATCTTACCGAACCTACTATAACAAACCAAATAAATAAATTCATTTATGTCAAATCCCCATCATCACAACTTCAGTTGATGAATACACTTATTCAGATCAATACTAATAATAAATAATATGTCTTTCAATTTCAATACATAAATCAACTTACCAAGTCTTTCCCAAATCAAAGAACGACTTACAGATAAGAGTACATCATTTTTAAAAGCCCGAAGGCTGAATAGAATCTCATGAGAGCTAAACAGAAACCCATAAGGGTTGAACAGAAGCTTGTAAGAGCTGAACAGAAACCTGTAAGGGTTAAACAGAAGCCCAAAAGTGCTGAACGGAAACTCATATGAGTTAAACAGAAGCTCGAAAGAGTTAAACAGAAAGTAAAACACGAGAGTTCACAACAAATTTTGAACCCCAATTTACTTGGGTAATTTGCGAACATCTTCCTCCAATGCCGTCAATGGGCCGAATTACGAACGTACTCAAATCCTACGTTCCTAATTATATTCAATTCAAAATTATAACTTCAACAATAATTCATTTCTCAAAAATAAAATAAATACATAATACCATTCACCAAATCAATATAATTATTAATGTTTAACCGTACAAACTTACTAGGGTTAAATTGTAATATTCTGAAAGTTTAGGGACTATTTTGCTAATTTTTTTCACAGTATCTACGGGATCTTAATTTAAAATATAAAATTACTCATTCATTAACATATATTTCAGTTCCAATTTATTTCACAATTAATAACCTTTAGTTTTTTAATTTACACAATTACCCCAAAACTTTTACAACTTTTGTAATTTAATCCCTTAACTAGTTAATCTATCAAATTAACAAATTTTTCTAAATAAATAATTTATCCAAATATTCTAAGCCATTATACAGCCCTAATAAACCAAAATTCACTATCAAACCCTAATATTTTAATCATTTCACAATTTAATCCTAAAATCAATATTTAACAACATCACTTTATAAAATCATCATATAAAAAAATTAAAACTCTAAATCCATGTTATTCATAAAAATAATCTTATATTTATCAATGGAAACTTTCAAAATTTTCAATAAAATCAAAAACTAAGATAAGACTTAGTTGGACTTAATTGTAATAATCTCAAAAACATAAAAATTACAAGAAAAGGGAAAGAATTGAACTCACTTAAGCAAAAATGTAATGGCCTAAATTCAAGGTTATCGGAACAATGGTTTCGTAACCATAAATCGATTTAAAGAGAAATTTATTTTAATATTTTCGCATGAATATTTATATGATAGGAAAATCGTATTAAAATATCGATAGAAAAATTTTACCGATTTAGTGGTTAGTTAGAAAAAGGAATTATTGAAGGAATTGGGTAAAAACAAGGTATCGAGACCTTGATCCCATAAAATTGAGTAGGAAATATTTTTATAAATATTTATAAAATGTTATTAATGTGGTAGTAAAATTTAGTTAGAAAATTTTAACGTTTGAGTATGTAATTAAATGAAAAGGACTAAATTGTAACAAATACAAAATATGAAAAATGATTAAATAGTTTAAAGGATAAAAGAAAGAGGGCTTGAAAGGAAAATAGACCCAAGGTCTAATTGGGCTGGACAGCAAGGGTATGAAATCAGCAAGAAAATAAGGAGAAATAAGGGTAAAATGGAAACTAACAAAATTTGCTAAATAAAACTAGGACTAAATAGGGATATCTAGAAATCTCTTCATTTTTCTTCACTCTCATCAGCTAAAAACGCCGTAGGAGGGGTATCTAAGCTGGTATATCATAATTTTTGCACCAAGTAAGTGAATCCTTGCCTATTTCTTGTAATTTTGTGTTTTTAAAGACTTTTACAACTAGGTCCTACTATTAAATTCATTAGTCTTTGATTTCATGGATGAAATTGAAAGCCACCATGGTTGGTTTATGTAAGTTTATGATGAAATAGCATGAAATTTAAGCCTTAATTCGTTTAAGAGATGATTTTATTAGGTAATTTCAATAGAAATTGATTTTTGGGACCTAATTATGAAAGTGTTTGGAATTAAAGTCTATTACTGAAATTATGATTTCCAAAGGTTATAAATTAGTTTAAAGTGATAGAATAAATTGTTAATTGAGAAAAATAAGCTCAATTGAGAGGTTAATTGAGTAGGGACGAAATTATCATTCATTGAAAGTTTAGGGAAAAATGGTAATAACCAGCTTGCACTAAAACAGTTTTTGACAGCAGCAGTAGTCTAACTTTGAAAAATCACCATAAATGGTAGAAGTTGAATTAGAAGATGAACAAAATATGAAATTAAAGCTTTATCGAGTCTAGTTTCTTATGGAAGAAACTTTGTAAGCAATAGAATTGTAAATCATGAGATATAATAGGTTTTGTGAGACAAGGTCAGAATGAATTCGGGTTCCCCTATTCTGATTTTGAAAAATCATAAAAAATTGAATAAAAATAATTATGGGGAGTGGTTTATATTCTTAGAATCCTTAGTGAGTCTATTTTTTTTATGGTACAAACAAAAACATTATTTTAATTCTATACAGTGAGATATCTGAGATTTTGTGAAGAGATAGCAGAACTGTCAAACAATGAAACAGGGGAAAATTTAATGAATAAACTGTACTAATTGGCTAAGAAAAAAATTATGAAAATTTTATGGTGTGAAGATATGTGAGTCTAGTTTCAAGAAAAATTAACGGTTCTTCATTTGGAGTTCTGTAGCTCGAAAAATAAATAATTTAGTGACTATGACTCAAGTAGACAGCTTTGAATGAACTATATATATAAGGTTAAAGTGATAGAATAAAGTGCTAATTGAACCAATAGAGAATAGAACTCTAGAAGTTGAATAAAATGATGAACAACACTTACCTCAGAATGAATTGGGTTCCCTTTGAAAAGAATAAAAATAATTATGGGGAGTGGTTTATATTCTTAGAATCCTTAATGAGAATGAGAGAGAGTTCAATTTTGTGATAGCAGAAATAAATTCTGAATAAACTTTAGTAACAAGTAAAATTAACGGTTCTTCATAAAACTATGACTCAAGGCTTCAAGTAAAATAGTAATAGAATTATAATGAATGGTACATGTGAACATGAAATGTATTGAATTGATGATTGAATTTATTCTTAGAATAATATGAACAATCGATATAAGTATCGAAAAAACTTGAATTATCTTTGTTAAATGCGGATGGGAAAAATAGGAGAATGTAGTTTGATATATTTGATAAAAGGAAAAAGAAATCTCGGTTGAATGAAAGGAAAATTGATGGATCAATAAAATAAAATCGTGAAAAAGTGGATGGATTTAAATGAGAAGTGATATATGAGGTTTTGGTTTTTATGAGGTTTTAGGAAATCCAAGAAGGATAAAAAGAGTGTCTCTAAAATGAAAATGTGCTATTGAATTGAAGGACTCGGTGACACTAAAGCAAAATCCAAGAAAATTCGAGTAATGGGATAAATCATTAATGAGCTCATCAACCATAGTATTTGTATTATTGATATAAAATCTATTGTAAAAATGAGGTAATAATGCAAGGGTAGAGTGAGGAAAATATTGAAGTTAATTCTTGTTTCAGAATTTCTTGTAATTTTTGTAGTTTAAAGTTTTCAACTAGGTCAACCCCAATATTTCGATTTAAAGAAACTTTAGTTTGGAAATGAATGGCATGTATAAGCTAATAAAATAAATGTTAATATGAAATGAATGTCCAATTGGTATGAGCAAAAGTGGCAAATATATGTTGAATTGCAATTAGGAAGGCTAAATATTTATTTTTTGGACAAACAATTGAAGGTGAAATGTCTAGAAATCTTTAAAATCCAATTTGTTTATTTTAATTTCACTTTATTTACAATTTTACCATTATTGGCTTTATTTTATTATATTTTATTTCTTATGCCACCTCAACTATTCCATTGAGGTCTATTTATTCTTTAAGTTTTCCAATTAATTAACTAGAATAAAGTGGCTAAATTCTCAATTGACCCATTGAGTAGGGACGAAATTATCATTCATTGAAAGTTTAGGGAAAAATGGTAATAACCAGCTTGCACTAAAACAGTTTTTGACAGCAGCAGTAGTCTAACTTTGAAAAATCACCATAAATGGTAGAAGTTGAATTAGAAGATGAAAAAATATGAAATTAAAGCTTATTGAGTCTAGTTTCTTATGGAAGAAACTTTGTGTGCAATAGAATTGTAAATCATGAGATATAATAGGTTTTGTGAGACAAGGTCAGAATGAATTCAGGTTCCCCTGTTCTGACTTTGAAAAATCATAAAAATTGAATAAAAATAATTATGGGAGTGGTTTATATTCTTAGAATCTTTAATGAGTCTATTTTTTTATGGGTACAAGCGAAAACATTATTTTAATTCTGTACAGTGAGATATCTGAGATTTTGTGAAGAGATATGAGAACTGTCAAACAATGAAACAGGGGAAACTTTAATGAATAAACTGTACTAATTGGCTAATAAAAAAATTATGAAAATTTTATGGTGTGAAGATATGTGAGTCTAGTTTCAAGTAAAATTAACGGTTCTTCATTTGGAGTTCTGTAGCTCGAAAAATAAATAATTTAGTGACTATGACTCAAGTAGACAGCTTTGAATGAACTATAAATAGTAATAGAATTATAATGAATGGTACATGTGAACATGAAATGTATTGAATTGATGATTGAATTTATTCATTTAGATCCGAAAACTCAAATACAAAGCTAGATCTAGGAAAGGAAAAAGTCCAGATTAGTAGATTTATATATACGAACTAGTATCGAAGTAAGTTCATGTAACTTGAATTATCTTCTTAAATGCTTGAAATGTATGTTATTGATGTGAATATGATTTCAATGTTCATTGTATGAAAGTTGATGAAATATTGATATATTTGATAAAAGGAAAGAAATCTCGGTTGAATGAAAGGAAAATTCGATGGATCTTTGAAAAGGAATTGACGGTAAAAGGATCTAGCCCGGACGGGTGATCTATCCTGATATAGCCCTCAGAAGAATATGTGGAAAATGGATTTAGCCGGAAGGGTAATCGAATTAGGGTCTAATTTAGCACAGGTGGTAATTCAGATCCAAGCTCGATTAGAGTAATTATGCGCTGCGAAGTTGCTTTGACTGTATAATCCCGACAATACTCTATGAGTTTATATTACTGGATTTAGCACAATTTGACCGTAATCCATTTGTAAGGATGAGGATGAGGGAAGTGTGCTCTCTAAAATGAAAATGTGCGCACATGAATATGAATTGAAGGACTAGGATTTGTACACTAAAGTGTACCTGAAAATCCATCAAAATTCGAGTAATTCAATGGGATAAATATGGAAAATAATAAGGAAATGGAAATCATGATATTGATGAGCTCATCAACCATAGTATTTGTATTATTGATATATGGAAATTATTGAACGGACTTGAATGTTGAGTTTGTGAATGTTAGGGTAATAATGCATTGAATGGGTATATGAGTGTTTATTTCTTGTATTGAAAATATTGGGTAAGTATAATTCTTGTTTCATGGCTTACTAAGCACAAAGTGCTTACCTATTTCCTTTTTTCCTGTTTTGTAGTGTTAAGAGCTCGTAGATCGGATCGGTGGAGACTCATCACACTATCAACCCCAATATTTGGTATTTAAAGAAACTTTAGTTTGGAAATGAATGGCATGTATAAGCTAATAAAATAAATGTTAATATGAGATGAATATAAGGTCCGCCATTGGTATGGCTAGCAAACCTTGGTTTGGTATGTTGATGTTATCTTATAAATATGCATGAATCTATTATGAAAATATGTTGAATTGGATTGGTTGATGTGGATTGGTCTCGTTTAAAATTGTAGGAAGGCTAAATATTTATAAAGGGGCTATATTGAGTAAAAAAACTTGTAAACTCCTAGAATGCCTCGTACTATTCCGACAATGAATACGGGTAGGGGTTACAAAAAATATAAAACACCAGCTAAGGGCTCTCCTATGGCATTTTTGGACAAACAATTGAAGGTGAAATGTCTAGAAATCTTTAAAATCCAATCACTTTATTTACAATTTTACCATTATTGGCTTTATTTTATTATATTTTATTTCTTATGCCACCTCAGCTATTCCATTGAGGTCTATTTATTCTTTAAGTCCTCCCTTGTTTACTAATTAAGCCATTTAATCACTATTTCTTATAATTAACAAGTTTTACATCTTTTCAATTTAGTCCTTTTAATTAATTAACTATCAAAACGTTAAAATTTTCTAACTAAACTTTAAAAATACCTTAATGAAATTCCATGAATATTTATAAAAATATTTATGGCTCGATTTATAGAAACGAGGTCTCGATACCTTATTTTCTAAAACCACTTGACCTAAGATTTTACCACTCAAACCTAATAGTTCATTATAAAACATAAATTACCAATTCAAAAATCTTTTTAAACCACATTTGACTCGTAAATACTAAATAATAAAATTTATGAGCTTACTCGTCGGATTTGGTGGTCTCAAACTACTGTTTTCGACACCACTGAAAATCGGGCTATTACAATTAGCACAGTCAAATGACATAGATAAAGTATGGATGTGTAGCATGGAAATTACATGCAATGTGATCTAAATATGTTTATTTTCAATTAGTCTTATTTAAACCTTAGTAAAATCAAACATACCAAAATCATAGTGTCAATAAACCAAATAAACATTATTTCTATGGAAAATAACCTTAAACATCTATAAACTAAAATAACCAAAATATGTTAATAACATAAAAGAATTTAAAATTATAAACTCCTGCTAAAACTAAATATCCTAAAATGACATTACACACATATGAGCAGTGTGCTCATAATAACCTTGTGTGGTAATCCTTTAGTAAGTGGATCCGCAAGTATGGAGTTTGTCTCAATATGCCAGACATGTGACTGCTTTGAACTCTTTCTTTAACATCCAGGAATAGGAAGTCTATGTGCTTTCACTTTGATATGCTCTTGTTGTTATTGAAATAAAGGATTGCCAGATATTGTTACAATTTACAGCTTGGACATAAAACTTTTTATCCATATTCCAACGGAACGGGAGTCTGTTTACCTAAAGATCTCTAACTTCTTAGACATTTGATATATCAGCATGTAATGTTTGGTTTTTTAAAGACACTGCATGACTTGTTTGGTTGTTTTTCAATGGCTATATTCAGATTGCTTAAATATTTGCACATCCTAACAACGTACAGAATATTCGAATGTGTACAAGCCTAAACATACATTAGACTCTCCATTACTGAAGCATAGAGAATTTTTTGCAATTCCTTAATCTCAAAATCATTCTTGGGGCGGCGATTGAAACTAAACTTATTATTGGCAAGCAATATGTTATTAACATATAAAATCAAAAAAATATGCTTAGTTCCATTATATTTATGGTATATACAATCATCAACCAAATTCATCTCAAAATCAAATGAGTGAATCACTTGGTGAATATTGTAACATCATTGATGAAAGGCCTGCTTAAACCCATAGATGAATTTCTTTAATTTGCAAACCATTGACTTTGCATTACTTTTGGGGTGAATAGTTTTTAAAAATAGCATGCTGGGTCAATTTCCCAAAACCTACAAATCAATTTGTCCGTAGTCTGAAAATTTTATGGAACATCCCAACTTTAATTTCAAACAAAACCATTGGTGGTCAGTTTCAAAACGAACCCGATCACCATAACATGATAAAATAATTATGCTTAACACTCAAAGATCAATCTATAAAAGATTTTAACGAGCATTTAATTGATTTCCATACACACTGATGTTCATAACACTTTGTTATTTAACGAGTGCTACCCTCTTTTTGAACTTAGAATTTTGGGTCTCGGATCTAGCCCCTCCCATTTACAACTCACCTTCACATAAAGTTTAACTAATTGTCAATGAACCACAAATGTTCTTTTCAGTCCTGGTAGAACACTTACCCGCTACAAACGGAACTCCCAAATCTCAACAAGTGCCGAGACTTGACCTTGAATTCAGTGTGCTAGGATCAAAGAAGTACTATGTTAATCAAATTTCTGCAACACATCACCTGTCAACATTTTAAGCATTAAGCTCTGACCCAAGCTGGCCATTTAGCATTTGCATCTCCACCTCACTTGTCAACTGTCATCCTGTCTCATTCTAAAGTCAATCTTGCTTGAATTCATTTCTAAATTGTTCCCATTCTAACGATATCCCCATCTAACATACAATACACACATCCTAAACCGGCCTTTGCATTTCGTGGTGGCATGTGTATTGTATGTTAGGTACGTTAGTTGACTATTTTAGGTCTAGGCGTGAGCCAAGAATAGCCGTTGTCTCAAGAAGAAATTATGCTTTTGGGCTTTTAGGGGGGAGCTTTGCTAGGTGTTAAAAGTATTTGGTAGAGGATTGTGTCGCAAGATATGCCTTGGTAAAGTGGTTGGGAGGCGCTACTTGAAGGCAAGGAGTGACGCCTCATGTGGCTTGGAGAGCCTTGGTCTGAAGTTACACAATCTTCTTGGTGTATTTCTTTTTGACGCCAAGACAAGGGAGAATTGCACTCAGAAGGACTCGTGGATGAGTGTTGAAAGGGTCAACGAATTTGAATGTGTGGAGGGAGAGATCTTAGAAGTTGACTCATTCAAACTGCTTGAAAGGTAGTAGAGAGAAATTCAAGGAGACAAAAGGGGGCGATAGTGTTTGAGGGGTGGGGATGTAGCCTAATTTAGATGGGGTTGATTCAATTTTGAGTGCTTAAGGGGTGGCCAATGTGCTTTGGGGTGTTGAGAATTTCTGCCAGCTTAGGGATTTCTTTTCTTTATTTTCTTTTGGTCAAAACCAATTGCTTAGAACATATTATGCCACTTCTTTCTCTTTGGTGCAAAACTGAAAGTTCTTCTAAACTTCTCCTCATCTCTTCTTCTTTTTACTTCTTCAAAGGTTAAATTGAATCCACCTTGCTCACCACACAATAGTTGCGATTTATTCTTTGCCAAAACCATAAAACCAAAACCTCATATATCACTTCTCCTTTTCATCTTTTTCACTTTTATTCCGTTGTTGGTCAAACTACATTCTCCTATTTTTCCCATCCATCTTTTTTTTCACTTTCCGATTGTTCATATTATTCTAAGCACCTTACTTGAAGCCTTTCTTTATGTGTTACTAAAGCCAAATTTATTTCTCCATTTGAGTCTCTCATTCGGTTTTTTGTAGTGAGGTAAGTGTTGTTCATCTTTTTCTCGTAGTTCTATTCTCTATTGGTTTTCACTAAGGTGTTGATTCTATTTTTGGTTTGGCCAATCTCCGCACACTCACATCTTTCTATTCTTTTCTTTCTATTTCGTTTGCTATGGTAAGAGAAGTCAAGTCTCCGCACTCAACCCGCTTATTGGACTTCCGCTTGCAAAGGAATCGTTGTTGTTGATCGCTTGTCTCTTCCAATCGGGTTTGTAGTGGGTAAGTGTTCTACCATTTTGATATTGTTTATTGCGTTAAGTCCGAAAGCAGGATCTAGTGATTGTTTGATGCTTGGTCAATGCAGGGGTGTTTTGACACCATCTTGTGAAACTTCCGGATTTGTTGGTGGTGAATCACGCTAGAGCCTTGGGTTCTTGTCGATTTAGGTAAGGGTTCTAACTTTGGGTTTAGTTTCTTACGCTTCGCTTCACCGCTTAACTCGAAAGTTAGTGACTAAGGTGTGTTATGGACTCAAGGCTAACCAATCATTGGGAGGGTTGATCCGAGTCCCCACTCCTAAGTTCAAAAAGAGGGCAAAGGTCGATTTGCTCGCATTGGCCACCGGAGTGTGGGCTAACACCGAAAAGATAGTAGTCTTATAGCTGGTATGCCGATTAATGACAAGATCGACATAGAGAGCCGCTTTATGAGTAATCGTGTGTAACTCTTACACGCTTCATTTGTTAATATGTTATATCATGAAATTGCTAATGCCTAATAATCGCTGAAATGGTATGTTACCTTTGGTAAAAAGCAAGGACCTGTGTAAGTCCATTCTGCTTGGCTAGCGTTAAATGCCTCGTTAAAATCAGATATGCCATAAAAAGTACGTGTTAAGCATTAATGGGTATGATGAGAGGAGGGGGACGGATGATTTAGACTGTCACCAGTGGTTTTGACCACACAGTGGGTTGGCCCCGCTCTCGATGTTATCTGTGACTAAGTCTCAGTGGTTTTGACCACCAGTGGTTTTGACCACATATTGTTATCTTTGTGATTTGTCCCTGTGGTCTAGCATCACCTTGGGTCGCCACATATGGATATGGGATTATCATCGCTGGTTTTGACCACAAGGTGGGTTGGCCCACCATATTATTTGTGACTACTTGGTCACCAAAGTGGTTTTGACCATACCGATATTATTTGTGACTATGGTCACCAAATTTAAAAGTTACCACCATATAAATCGTCTCATTAATGTCACCATTGAGAAACACAATATTGACTTCCATCTAATGTAGCTCAACGTTAAAATATTTCATTCAAGTCATTATAACAATTTATCTAGTGAACACTCTTAATGAATTTAGTTCTTGAGGTTGTGGAGTTTATTCTTTTGGACCAATTTTTTTTACTTGACTAAGAGGTTCAATGGCATTGTCTTGATCTAAAGTTGCTACTTGAGCAATATCAAGTATAATAGACTATTCTTGATCATTGCCAATAGCAATTAAATGAATGTGTTGAGGAATATTAACATATTCTTCTTCAAAGCCAATGTCCTTAATTCTCCCCCACAAACTCAACATCCTCAAAGAATGAACATTATTCATCTTAAAAACAACCTTAGTAGTGAGATCATAAAATTTGTAACCCCTATATATTTCAAAGTATTTGAAAAATCAAAGTAATTAAGAATATTGTTGGACACAAGTTCTCAGTTCTCCTTTTAGAGATATTACCTAACCTCTTGAGCCACAACAAAGCCAAATTTTCTGTGGTTAACTTGCAGTTCTTGCCTATTACGATAGTATGCAAGAATTTAGTAAATGAAGTAATATTATCAAGTAAATATAACTTATCACAACCTAATAAAAACCAGACCTAACCAAATTTGAATTACGAAAAAGATAAAAATTTTCATTTCCATATGAACAAGAATAACTGAATTTGTCCAATATTGAAATGGAAATCTAATTCGCCTAAAAGACAATACAAAAAAAGTTTCATTCAAATCCAAATAAAATCTAATTCTTAATAATAATCTAAATGTTGCTATTACTCCAACTTTTATTGAATTACTATTGGCTACATAGATGTATATTTCACCATCATTTGGCTAGTTTTGACAACCTTAAATAAACACGCTAATGTGAGTTGTAGCATCAAAATTTATCCACCAGTGTGTCTAGGTACTGAACTCAAATTAACCTTAGAATAAACAAAATTAAGAAGCGTGCCTTACTTTTCACACTAAGAGTGATATTTGGTGCAATTCTTCTTCTCATGACTTATCATACTATAAAAGAAACAACCATCCTTAGCTATTTCCTTTTGCGATGACATATCCTCAATTTTTATATTTTCCTTTTTATACCTTATTAAATTTAGATTTGTCAAGAATTTATTAGTTTCAACCATTTCATTCTTAAAAAAAATATTTCCAATGTTGACAATGAATTCCTTAGTTGTTGTAATATTACTTTACATAATGCCCCTGAATGGTTCTTGAATGACCTTCTTCATGATCATCATACACATGTGATTTGATGTTTCCCACCTTTTCATCTCTTTTTTTTTTTTTCTTATCAGAGGTACTATCATACATAAGTAATAGAAGAAAATCAATCTTTAATGCAAGGTCAAGATCCATGACTTTGTAGACTATCATAAGATTTGTGATTTCAAGTTTGTGCCATTTTACATAAGAATATTATCAACGCATATAGTGATGTTAGCAAGTATAATAATAGTTAAATCAAACAAAAACGAGCTCGCATAAGACTTCAAATATAAACCAAAATAATATATTCAAATAAAGGTAAACCTCATCTCAAGATTCCAAGTACTCCATTAACATTTCATATTTAGACAAACAATTAACTTGTAAGTGATATTTTGGTGTAGTAGTCAAACACTGACAATAAAAACATAACAAGCAATAAATTTTCCTTTGGGTCAATTTCTTGGTTACATGTAAAGTAGAACAACCATTATGCGTTTATTACCATTGTTACACATGTAATTTTGTTAAATATTAACTTTTCTTTGGACCGACCAATATTAACATAGTTTAAATGCACATAACTTTTTATATTTTAAGACAAAATAATTTCCATAAAAAATCACTTTGGCAACTTATTATTTCAATTAAGTCATTTTAAAGAATATATAAATATACCACTATACAAATTTAAAATTTCCATAACATTCAAAGTTTAAAACTAAAATTTTAAACGCACCATAAATTCGAAATAACCAAAAACAATATTATTTAATGGGGCAATAAAAATTGAAAACTTATTCTTTAATTGATTTAATTTTTGGTCAATTTATTTAATCTTATTTAAAAATAAAATAATATATTCATAAAATAAATATAAAAATATTCACCCAAAATCATTAAACCTAAACCATGGAAATCAATTAAATTTTGAATCTAACAAATCATCCCACAGTCAACCAAAACACCAAAGCAATTCTTATTGAAATTTGCAAAGTAAATGCGCAAAAGAAATCAATCCCACAAATTAATATATATATACATTAAATTATGTATAGAATTCAATCCCTCAAGCATTTAACATTTGGGGTTAGAATGATTTTAAAACTCTAATAATAGTTGAATTTGTAAAAATTAAAACTTTAACTTTTTATGTTGAATTTTAACATATATATAATCAAAATATCAAATCATAACATAAAATTCATTAAACTTAATAAAAATCTTTCTAAAAGTAATAAAAATTTAATTTATTCTTAATGATTCGACATGGCAATGCTCAAATACCGCTTCTTAGAATCTAAAAAGTTTATATAAAACTTAATAAACTAGGATCTGTCTTATCAGATTAGAAGAACAAAAATAGATACAAAAGCATACCTGAATCCATCAAAATGTTGAAATCTTTGAGTTTTATGGTTTTGATCTTTCAAATTATCACATAAATATTTTAAAAAAGGTAAATCTCTTTTTTCTGAGAATGGGGTGTATGAGTTTTATAGTTTTGATCTTTCAAATTATCACATAAGTATTTTAGAGAAGGTAAATTTCTCTTTTTTGACGATGGATGTAAGAAAATTACGTTTGTGTAATTTGGGTACACAACTCTACTATATAACTTTTGCACATTATCCTTAATTTCTAATTAGCTCATCATCAATTAAAATTTATTGCTAGAATATGATCTATACATATTTAGCTCATACTTTATTTAATAAAAAAAAACAAACTAATAACATGTTAGATCACTTTTAATTTGGACTAACCATATATAACATGTTAGATCACTTTTAATTTAGACTAACTATATATAATAATAAATAATAACATATAATTATTTTTATTATACACCTTTACCTATTTAAATCATAGGAGAGTGTGGAAACGAAAGTTCTGATGCTACTACATCAATCTTGTATTGCAAGAACTTAAATTTTTTTTCAACTTCTTAAAAACCATAGTCAAGCTTAGTCCATCATCAAAAGAACATTAACACTAATTAACTTTGTTTCTTTGTTGATTTAATTAAATTCATTATTGGAACAAACAATAAAAAAAATGTATTGGCAAAAAGATATTTGTTCGTCATTATCGACCCGCTATTTGCTTATTCGACTGAGACCAATCCGATCCTCTTTATTTTTATAGTGATCTCCTGTATGGTTTGCTTACAAGAGTTTACACGTGATGGGTTCGCATCATTATGCAAGCGAATGTACACTTAGAGAACACGTGTTAACTTTAGAATAAGGTACGTATAGGCATACATAGGGCTCACTTAAGACGTCACATCTAGAAACTATATCATATAAATAGAAAAAATAACCTCCTTGAAAGATAGATTCACGAAAACATTAATAATATTAATTTTTTTTCATAAATTGATACTTATATAACTATTTTTTAAAAAAAAAATCACCTTTGAAAATATATATTTGGTAGTGTTTTTTTTTTTAATTTAAATTTTACCCAACTAAAATTGACTAAACATTACACGTGGGAAAAGTTATAAGGTAGGGAAGGAATGATAAAGGTTTTAGTACAATTTTGTCTTTAGAAATTGCATAATTTCATTAAAAAAAAAATTGTACACCTAGAGGCTGACATTACCTGTACAAAATATATGATATACTGTTTAGTCTTTCTCTGGACCACTTTAGCTTTAACTAACTTATTGAATTCTTACCCAAACAAATATTGAAGGACATTTTTAATATTTTGGAGGAGGTTGAGGTGTTTATGGATTGGATCAGGTCGGGTTCGTGTCAGGTTTAAGTTTGATATTAATATATTTTATGTTTGTTTAAGCTTGACTCGATCTGAAATATGAGCTTAAAATTTTACCCAAATCCGCTCATATTTGCAGAAGATTAACCCAAGCTCATTTTAGACCCATCCATATCATTTTTAATTTTTTAAAAAATATTTATATTATATTATTTTAAAATTTAATAATTTTACACATTTTTTATTTATTGAAATTTTTTATGTAGTCATCTTAATATTATTTTAATGTTTACGTTAGAGTAGTATTATATATTTAGTATAATTTTACTTTTTTAATGTCTTCTAAATTACATAATATATAAAAAAATAACATAACATATAAGTATTATAAACTTAAAAAAGGGTCGGGCAGAGCTTAGGCCTTGAATGTTCAAGCCCGAGCCCGACCCATATTTTAAATGGACCTATTTTTTTGTTCAGTCTATTTTTCGGGCTTAATATTTTTACCAAACTTTTTTAAATTTTGGGCAAGCCTTTGGATATGGACAGATAGCCCAACCTATGAACAGGTCCTAGAAAGAGATTTTCGATGTTTAAGTTAAATAGTGATTTAAGATATTTAAAAGAAAGGACATTCGAATATTTAGTCTTTAAAATTGGTAATTGTTTGGTCTTTAAATTTAGATTCCATTAAGGTATGATGACATATTACTTTGTGACTGTGTTATATCATCGCCTAAATTTTTTTGTTATTTTAGATATTATATATATTAAAAATTTTTAGGTGATGACATGATAAAATCTCAAAATGTTATGTCATCACACTTTAATGGAATCTAAGGTTAAGGATTAAAGTGGAAAAAATTGCTAAATTTCAAAATTAATATGGACAAATCTTTTATTCAATTCTGAATAGAGTTTAATATATTCTCAAAGAATAAATTTAAACATGCCAGCATCTCTTTAAAAGCTCTTAAATACCCTCAAACTCTAATCAATAAGACTCACGCGTACAGGAGATTACGTGGCTAAGCTCACTCGAAAAATTAAACATTTTAACTTTTTTTTTTTTTTACAATTCCCACCTCAAACCCTTAACTTTTTGTAATAGACCAAACTTCTAACTAATAATATTTGCTTGAAAGAGATATTATATGATTAAGTTTACTTATTATTGTTGATTGAGTTTTATTTTGATTGATATAAATATTGTTGTTAATGTAAAAGGACGTGTGTTTGAGTACACTTCCTCTTATTTATGGGTTGAGAAAAGACAATGAATATTTCTATGACTTGTGTAAAAAAAAAATAATTAGAACATATCATGAAATTGTTAAAAAAAACAAATGATTACATAATTCACTAAATTTAACCCGAGTTTTATTTTATTTTGTGTAAACTAAAAATATCTCAAAACACATTACACGCAGCACTAATTTCTTTCGAATTGTGAGCTGTTTGAAATTAGAACATTGTTCTTGAACAGCTTGTGGGTCATGTATTAAGTACTAGCTAATTTTGGCTTCTTTTTCGATGGAGAGTTTTGAATTTGCACCTCTTAAAAATGATAAAAAAATTTAATTTTAAAAAAATTCACTTCACCTCTAAACACACGTACATGTGTTACTGTTAGATGTTTCTAAAATTGAGTGATGTGTAAAATGGTTGTTGTTAAGTGTTTGAAGCCAAAAGAACAGAAATTATGATCCATGAAAATTGATGTGGTAGGACCAGCAAGAATATTGCTGCCCCAAGGAGGTGGTGAGCCCTGGTTTTTGTTCAAGAGAGTACACAGTGCTTGGCTGTCTAGCATGTGAAGTGATTGTGGCTTTTTTTTTCTTCTGCATGCACCCACTAGAGAACCCACCCAACTGGCACTTTTTGATTCATTCACATTCAGACAGCCGAATGGGGGAAGGTGACGACAAAAATAGCCTAGGATTTGAGTTTGATTGTCTTTGGTCTTTTTCCCACATATCCATTGCCCCTTTGTTCTATACACTACTTGATCCAACACCCTAATATAGGGACACATATAACCTCACCATCTATTGTATTACTATTACCTGCCCTTTTTTAGGGTTTTTGTTTGGAAAGTGGGGTTGAGGGGCTTACTAGTTTTCGTCCCTATATTATGTTATTATTGGTCTCTATATTGTAACGTTATTAGTAGATCTAAATTAATAATAGTTATTTTCATAAAGTGATAATGCGATTTGTCTTTTAAAAAATAGTTATAAGTAATTAATTAACAAGTAAATTTATTATTTGTAATTAAAATTGAGTAGATTTTTACGTAACACTAATCGTAGGACAGGATAACAGTAAAAAATACTCATGTCATCAGTTAAACAAGAAAAAGAACTAGTTGTGTTATTAACTTGGACCCACTGATAATATCGTAAAAGTAGAGGGAATAAAATCTCGAAGTTTAGTATAGCAAAGGGACTAAAATCACAATTAAACTAGCTTACTTCACTTGTTGATAAAAAGGAGCCTTGGATAGAGGAGAAGGAAACACATTGAGTATAGTGTAGGGTTTTCTTTTGAAAAAAAAAAAAAAAAAAGGAAAGATGAATTTTATGGCCTCTGAGTGTAGTAGTGGGTGTGAGTCTGGTTGGACTAATTACTTAGAACAATCTTTTTTATCTTCAAATCCTTCAAAGAAAAAAAAAGGGTTTAAAAAGAGTGGTTTTTGTGATGAACATAGAGAGATTAATAGAGGTAAACAAAAGGTTGATGATGATGTTGAAAATGATGATGATGAAGAAGAAGAAGAAGACCTTTCCATGGTTTCAGATGCATCTTCAGGTCCTCCACATTTCTATGAAGATGATAACAAATTATACCATGAATACATGGTACCCCAAACTGGTACTACATTCAACAAAAATGGTGGTAAAAGATATAGGAACAAGGAACAACGAAGAAGACAGCATGAGCAGCAGGTACATGAAGAAATTGACACCGCAAGCTCTCCTTTCATCAATTACTCCAAGGTATAAGTTCAAGCTATAATAACTATATGTTATTTGTTTGTTGTTGTCTTTGGTGTTTATTATGGGTTCTCCATGATTTTTGCAGAAGAGTTTTGTTGACACCAATAATCAAGCTCCAATGGGGTTCTCTGCAACACACTTTGAGGTCCTTGTACTAACATTTTATCTTATATATTCTACGTTTGTTGAATTCTGATTGAAAAAAAAATAAAAATGGTGATGAATTATTTGCAGGGAGGATCACAATTTGAGGGTCACTTTGGGTTTTTTCAGTCTTCTTCTCCATCTCCTGACCAGCTACAAAATAACCAGTTAAGTAACTTAACAATCTTATTATTATTTTCTAACAATGTACCATAATCACACTCATTGTAAGCTTCAATTTTTACAGGTGGCTTTAAGGAAATCAAAGAGCATGGAGTTGGAAATTTGAGATTAAAGCAATGGAAGAAAGGGGTTGCCATAAGTCAAAAGAATAAAGATCTCAAACAGGATTTTATTTTATTTTTTTATAATGGGTAGGGTAGGAGTTGTTCAGGAATCAAATTTAGAGCTAGTGTTAATCCAGTACTGGCAATTGCAATGGGAAATAAATTTTGTTCAGTGTTTGTTTTCTTATGGACCTCCAAACTCTCCTCTTTATATCTCCACTTTCAGTTCAACACTACTTCCTTTCACCTAAATACAAAAATATATACTACTTCACAAACTGCTTGATAATAGTGTATATATATATATAAACTTCCTCAAATGAGTATATAGTCTTAGTTTAGACAGGAATTGTTCCCTCTGCAATGGAAGGGATAAGAGATGAAGAAATCAAACCCTGTAGACTGTTGCATGCATGTGCAGGGATCTTAGTTTAAAATTAAGTGTTTTGTTTGTTTGGTAAATTTTGGACCTAAAACTGGCCGACACCATTTATTGGCTTAAACAACAAGGTTGCTTAAACTCTTAACACACACATCTTTCAACAATACACGACAAATGGATGTGCCATAATCATCTGATCATTCTAACACTTGGTTGGAATCGGGGTTCTTTTTTCTCCCCCAATAATTATGAGAATTTTTTTTCCTTTTTTTAATTTTGTTTTGATGCTAAGATTTTTGGGTTACTGATAATTATATTGGATACCAGTAAAATAGAATTGAACACTTAAAAGGAAACAAGAAAAGACCGGAAAGAAATCGAATTTCTTGTCATTAAACCTAACAAACATCGATGAATTACGAGAAAAAACTTAGTCATCAATAAGGACAAGAAACCATGTCTCAAAGTGTCCAGACAGAGGGTCTAATCCACCCCATTATAAGTTCCATTTCTCATCATGCCTCACAAGTTTTAGGGCCTAAATATGCACATGATGAGATTGAGGCAAAAATGATGGAAAGTGAGTAAAATTGGGTGGTGGCCATTCATTCTCAAAGCTCTATGTTAAGTAAATGCCAAAAAAGCTAATATTTGAATATATCATATGCGCAATCTCAATGACCTTTTTTTTTAAAAAAAAAAAAAAGCGCCTCTTGGAAGATCCTGCCTGTGATTTTCCTAACCCTAAAGAACATGCCCCAATTATATTAGATAATTTGCACTTAATTTTTTATTATTTTAATAATGCCGCTTTGCTCCCTCCAACCATGTCTGCTAAGCAGCTGTCATCGAACTTGATGTCACTGCACAATTATATGTCTCTCAATTTGTTTTCTTTATTCATAAAACTATTCCCAGTCACTTCTTAATAACATTATATAATATGGGTTGAATTTATAAAATTTCGAATAAGGGTAAGATAGGGTGGGTTGTGTGTTTATCTATGGTTAATATAAAAATCAATGGTAGTGATGAGATTAGATATTATAGTGATACTGTAACGTGAGATAAAAATTAAGTTAAGCGTACCGCATTCCACCTCCTATTCACATTCACCCTAAAACTGTTGAATAAAATGATAAGTAAGAATTATAATTTTTTAAAATTTTTAATTGAGTCTTTATTTAATTAAAAAATTTAATTGAGAATCAATGTAACTATTATATATTTAAAATATAATTAAATTTGATAGAATTTAGGATGTCAAAAGTTGTGATCTAACCAAGACCCACATGTGGTATTTACATATATTTTAATCTTTTGAGATTTTGGGAGTTCTCAATGTTGGTCAAAAACTTTTAGAACAAAGAAAGAAGCAAAAGATGGAGACAAAATCAACCTAATATTATATAGAAATATACGTAAAGAAAACACACACTAATGCTAGTCTTTGCCTAGTTGGATTGCATCATAATTGGATAAGGATGTAAGAAAAGTATGGCAAAATACATATGAAAAAAAAACATCTATTGTTGTTCCAACCACCACCAAAACCAAAACCAAAACATTCAATCCCACGATTACAATTCAGAAATGGAAGGGAATGTAGCTGTTATTTGTGTGTTAGTTTCTAGTAGTTTATCTAATTTTTCTGTTCAGTCTTTATTTGTAACATCCCCAAACCCGGCCCACGAGCCTTGACCGGATCTGGTACGTCATTTGCGGAAAACATTTGCGAAGAATTTGTCTTAAAGGTGAAAACGTGAAAATTTGTGAACTTTAATTAAACATTGTGTATTTAAAAGCCCATTAAAATTTAGTTGTTATAGATTCCCATTAAAACTTTTACATAAGTTATTGTAATATAAATCGATTCAAAAATATTTTTCCATTATTAGTTCAATTAATAAAATAAACTTCAAACCTTAAATAAAGTTTCCCAAATACCATAAGTGGCCCTTATTACATCAAATAAATTCCCAAAATATTGAAAATATAAAATGTATAAAAATAAGAAAATCAACTTGCATGGGCCACCTTGTATCCACTCCAACCCGGTCCAAGCTTTATGCATCACCGTAAGGTTTGAGAAATATTGGGTGAGTCAAGCAGACTCGGTGTATAGTTATTTCACATGTCTCCATACATATGGGCTTGGCCTATATCCACACATCCACATAATCAGTCATGCAAAATGCATCCCAACCCAACCTAAGTCCATCCGTTACACCTACCTTAGCGACACTGCTGCTCAAGGTAGTGGCTGAGCCACCGATCACCTAAGTGATCCCACATATCAATCATCCACGGTGATGCACACACTATCAACCGCCGAGATGGGCACCTAGCTAACACCTCCTTGATGAAGCACATAGCTACCATCAAGCGCTAATGTAGCACAAGGCTAACATTAGACCACGTACATAAATATGTACACCCTTTCCTTCGATAGTCACATCCCAAGCCCCATGTATCATGCCACAATATCATTAAAATAAGTATACATCACATGCCATCTCAATTTCATACACATACCATAGGCAAATTAATGTCATAAAGCACGACACGATAAATCGATTACCCATTATGGGTATCCACCATCCTAGCCCTTATTTCGACTATCATTCACATTATACACATATTCATAATAATACATTTAAACATTCATTTAAGCATTCAAGGGACGGTCACGATAACTACGCACTGTTTGGCACAATCGATCAAATCTCGAAACTCTACGTCTAAACGATTTGCACCCAACCTTGTTGAATCCTCCTACACAACCTTTTGTCAAAATCGACTAACACTAAATCCAATTATGGCCTATAGTCGAAAGTCACTACTGCCTTACCTTACGGATCTAAATCCCGAAAACCTCCATTTGCCTTAAAAGTTGTCGAAATCCCTTGATCACTTGCAAATCCGTAAACCTCCTTCACGCTAGCACTACACACGTTGCTTTGAAGAGAAAGAATCACACTACCGCTTTCGCTTTTTAAGACTTGCGACAAAAGAGAGTGAGGCCACTATAGGATTCGCTATGGCTTCTAAATGGCAAGGGTTATTCGCTATCCAAGAAAATATATAGAATTAAAGTTGAAGAAAAGAGAAAGAATAGGAGAAGAAGTGAGAAGCAATTAGCTCAAAGATAGAATTAGAGGAACAATTTTCTACCAAGGAAAATAATATGAAGAATAGCTTAAAAGATGGTCACCCTATTTATACAACTCAAATTCGCACTCCTACCTCCTCTCAAATTCCACTTCCTTCTCCTATAATAACACTCTTGAACACATATTCAAAATATATAAAAATAAATCTATAATTATCTTCTATCTATCAACTTAAAATAAATCCACCTTTATCAACTTAATTAATAAAATAAAATTATCCATCATTAATCCCTTATCAAACTCCTAAATCATCTCTTATTTACCTATAAAAGAATAATAAAAATAAATTAACAATTATCTACTACTTATCTAGCGAAATTTAAAATAAAATCCAGCTTAATCCTTACCCAATTAGAGGTCCAATTGCCGTCCACTACTTCCTTCTCTCTTGGCAAAAGCCAAAATAAAACACCCAACTCTCTCCACACGCCTTGAACCCAAGACCTGCTGGAACCCTTAGCTGCAGTAACGCCTGTGCCACTTTCCCAAGCGCTCTTTGTAACATAATTCACCACAATTTCTTTTAAGACCTACTTAGCCCAAGCGCCTTCTTCTTGCACAAAAATAAATGCCCTTTCTTGCTTCCTTCGCACTCAACCTAGGCCCTCGTTGTCGCAAGCCACATATAGCGCCCCAAGCCACTCGCCATGGCCTTCTTTTTTTACATAAGCTCGCCACAATTTATTTTAAAGCCTCCTTCCTAGCTCCCTCTTGTCTTAACGCCAAAGCAAAATAAAACACGCCCATGCATGCCAATCGGATTCAACCAAGGCCCTTGTCCAGACGTCATTTCAGCCCTTAAGTGGCACATGAAAGCCACTTTACCAAGGCCTGTTTTATGTCCAAACACTCCCACAACTTTTCTTAAGGCTACCTTAGCCCAGCTCCCCCTTTTTTACTTAAAAACCAATAATTTTCCAAAGCTTCCACCTTCATCCTAGAATTTCCAAAGCCCCTCAAACACCTCCAAACACCCTCACTAAGCCCACTAACACATGAATTATGCACTAAATGCATAACCCCTAATCTGGGATATCACAATTCTACCCTCCTTAAAAATAATTTTGTCCTCGAAATTACTTAGCTAATTGCACTCCTACTCACCACACTATGCTTCTGCTGCGCAGACTCTAATCTTATAAAATATCATACTTTCTATGCACAATCTCTAAGTTCACATGCAAGGCTTGAACACTTTCACTAGCGATACAAGAAAACTATCTGACAATCAAAGCAATTAAGGGTATTCGAAATAAGAACGTACCATTGTCCCATCTGGCACATCACTCTCTTCACGACGGCCATTGCATAAACCAACCTTGGCTGCCTCGCTTTTGCTCCTTCAGCATCTCTGCTTGGTGCTCCACGACCTTGGCCTGAACCATTTCCTCCATGGTTCGAACCACGACCCCTTGTCGCTTGCTACCATTCTTGGCCGGCTGCACTCCTCCTTGACCTTCTGTTCGAGCCCTATTCAGATCCTCGAGGGCGGTCTTTAATCAAATGAGTCTTAGACTTACATCTAAAACACTCCGATTCCGATTCCAAGACTCGCCAACATGATACCTCCCCATTGAGCACATGGGTATGCGGATTTCCGATGGCTCGGCTTAGCAACACGAGCGTAATTCTCGACCCTCGGTCTTTTCTCGAAAGTTCTCGATCGATTCGACGATCCAAAACTTCTCTTATCCGATTCCTCTCCTTATCTGTTTTTGCCTCACGAGTCCTTAATCCCTTCACTACCTTAGCCTTCTCTACTAGCACAATGAACTCTCGCTCCCGATGTGGAGCTATCAACGACCTCAGTCGTCTCTCAATCCGTCCTCGAATCGGACACCTTGCTTCATGCTCGTAGCCACTATTCCTCGAGCATATCGACTTAACCTCGAAATTCAACCGATTCGCTACGGACTTGTTCCCTTGAACCAGCCCCAGAAATGCCTTCCTTTGCGCATCAATATAGTGAGTACTAACGTACTTCTTCTGATACGCCGTCTTAACATATTCCCAAGTGAGATCCTCAGCTGTGGCCCCATCTCGAACTGTGAGCCACCATTGATACGCTCCATCGCGTAGCAGCGCCACCATTCCTTTAACCTTCTCTGCAGCCATCAGGTCCAACTCATCCATAATTCGCTCGGTTGCCTCCAACCAATATTCAGCAGTACTGGGTGCCACACCAGATACTCCACGAAACACTTCAGCTCCATTAGCTCGGAGTCGCTCAGGTACAGACTTCCTAGCTCTCATGTTTCCACCTACTCCAGCCACCATCTCAAGAACTCAAGACACCGCGATCTGAAATCATCCCCGTCGATCTTGTTGCTCAACACCAAAAGTGGTGGTAGTGGCGGTGGTACCCATTCTCGGATCCTTGACCCGACCTAACAGGTTCCGACACGGCCATTCTACCTCTACCGCGTCCACGACGACCTCGTCCTCTAGAACTCATGTCTAACGTTGCGATTTAATCTGATTAAAAAGTTTTATGTATTAGAAATTTTGTTTCACTGTTTATCCACAAGTAAATTTTATGATAAGAAGTTTCCAGAAGTAGTTCTTTCGATCAATCAAAGTTTCAGTTTAAGTTCACTACTCTAATTCAGAGAATCACATTCTCATTCACATTCATCCACAACATTCACTTCACTCCTTTGGGCATTTCTAATCATTCCCTACCCCAGGGGTAATTTCGTCATTTTTCCTATAGGCGTATTTCGGTAATAAATCGGGGTCAATTTGAAAATCACAAAAGTCATTTCGAAATTTTCCAAACTCATGGGTATTTTTGAAAGAAAGATTTTCCAAACCCGGGTATTTGCAGAAATTTACGAAAATCGGGGTTATTTTGGTACTTTCATAATCTAGGGGTAATTTGGTAAATTTCCAAATCAGGGTATTTTGAATTTTCACAAAATAGGGTTTTCGGATACTTTTGCAAAGTAAGAAAATTTTATTAAAATCGAGGGTAGTATGGTAATAAATTTTTTTCCAAGCCAGGGCATTTTAGTAATTTTACAACCAATGGTATTTTTGTAATTTTGTAAATTAGAGATATTTTGGAAAAATTTTCACAATAACCTTTTGCTACAATTAAAAGGGTAATTTAGGGATTTTAAAACTAGGGTTTCCATAAAAGTACGGCTAGTCCCTTTCGGGTTTTAATTATTGGGTTTAGCCTGTAAAAAAGTCATCTTGGTTAGGGTGAACCGTTACTGCGCACCAGGTAGGATTCGAGTAAAGAGGAGGTGAGTCACTCGGACTGCTTAAATACCAAGCTCTTACCGAATCCACTCCTAAACATGCGTACAATGGTTGCCACACCCTAACTCGGCGACTTACTTCATAGGTTTGTTCATTCGTTTTAAGTCTTATGCATGTGTTTGAGTGCACTAGCCCTAGGGTTCAATAGATCCTAGTTCACTAATCTACGTTCCCACAAAAGCCCATACAGATCACATCTTCAAATCACTTGGTGGTCGAGGTACTTACAGGTGGACTTGGTAGGAGGTGCAGTGCCATGCCGAATAAACTGAAATAAAAGTCCATATTTTGAAAAGCCCATTTTTGAAAACTATTTTCGGGCCCAAAACCTCAAAGCCGAGTTTTGAACCGGCTCTGATACCAAACTGTAACACCCCCAAACCCGGCCCACGAGCCTTGACCGGATCTTGTATGTCAACTGCGGAAAACATTTGCGAAGAATTTGTCTTAAAGGTGAAAACGTGAAAATTTGTGAACTTTAATTAAATATTGTGTATTTAAAAGCCCATTAAAATTTAGTTGTTATAGATTCCCAGATTAAAACTTTTACATAAGTTATTGTAATATAAATCGATTCAAAAATATTTTTCCATTATTAGTTCAATTAATAAAATAAACTTCAAACCGTAAATAAAGTTTCCCAAATACCATAAGTGACCCTTATTACATCAAATAAATTCCCAAAATACTAAAAATATAAAATGTATAAAAAGAAAATCAACTTCGCATGGGCCACCTTGTATCCACTCTAACCGGTCCAAGCTTTATGCATCACTGTAAGGTTTGAGAAATATTGGGTGAGTCAAGCAGACTCGGTAAAGTTATTTCACATGTCTCCATACATATGGGCTTGGCCCATATCCACGCATCCACATAATCAGTCATGCAAAATGCATCCCAACCCAACCTAAGTCCATCCGTTACACCTACCTTAGCAGACTGCTTGCTCAAGGCCGTGGCTGAGCCACCGATCACCTAAGTGATCCCACATATCAATCATCCACGGTGATGCACACATTATCAACCGCCGAGATGGGCACCTAGCCAACACCTCCCTTGATGAAGCACATAGCTACCATCAAGCGCTAATGTAGCACAAGGCTAACATTAGACCACGTACATAAATATGTACACCCTTTCCTTCGATAGTCACATCCCAAGCCCCATGTATCATGCCACAATATCATTAAAATAAGTATACATCACATGCCATCTCAATTTCATACACATACCATAGGCAAATTAATGTCATAAAGCACTGACCTGATAAATCGATTACCCATTATGGGTATCCACCATCCTAGCCCTTATTTCGGCTATCATTCACATTATACACATATTCATAATAATACATTTAAACATTCATTTAAGCATTCAAGGGACAGTGCGATAACTACGCACCTGTTTGGCACAATCGATCAAATCTCGAAACTCTACGTCTAAACGATTTGCACCCAACCTTGTCGAATCCTCCTACACAACCTTTTGTCAAAATCGACTAACACTAAAACCAATTATGGCCTATAGTCGAAAGTCACTACTGCCTTACCTTACGGATCTAAATCCCGAAAACCTCCACTTGCCTTAAAAGTTGTCGAAATCCCTTGATCACTGCAAATCCCGTAAACCTCCTTCACGCTAGCACTACACACGTTGCTTTGAAGAGAAAGAATCACACTACCGCTTTCACTTTTTAAGACTTGCGACAAAAAGAGAGTGAGGCCACTATAGGATTCGGCTATGGCTTCTAAATGGCAAGGGGTTATTCGGCTATCCAAGAAAATATGTAGAATTAAAGTTGAAGAAAAGAGAAAGAATAGGGAGAAGAAGTGAGAAGCAATTCGGCTCAAAGAGAGAATTAGAGGAACAATTTTCGGCCAAGGAAAATAATATGAAGAATAGCTTAAAAGATGGTCACCCTATTTATACAAATCAAATTCTAGCACTCCTACCTCCTCTCAAATTCCACTTCCTTCTCCTATAATAACTCTTGAACACATATTCAAAATATATAAAATAAATCTATAATTATCTTCTATCTATCAACTTAAAATAAATCCACCTTTATCAACTTAATTAATAAAATAAAATTATCCATCATTAATCCCTTATCGAACTCCTAAATCATCTCTTATCTACCTATAAAAGAATAATAAAATAAATTAACAATTATCTACTACTTATCTAGCGAAATTCAAAATAAAATCCACTTAATCCTTACCCAATTAGAGGTCCAATTGCAGTCCACTACTTCCTTCTCTCTTGGCGCAAAAGCCAAAAATAAAACACCAATCTTGCTCACACGCCTTGAACCCAAGACCTGCTGGAACCCTTAGCTGCAGTAACGCCTGAGCCACTTTCCCAAGGCGCCTCTTTGTGACATAATTCACCTCAATTTCTTTTAAGACCTACTTAGCCCAAGCGCCTTCTTCTTTGCACAAAAATAAAATGCCCTTTCTTGCTTCCTTCAGAACTCGAACACAGGCCCTCGTTGCTTGTAAGCCACATATAGTGCCCCAAGCCACTCGCCATTGCCTTCTTTTATGACATAAGCTCGCCACAATTTATTTTAAAGCCTCCTTCCTAGCTCCTCTTGTCTTAACGCCAAAGCAAAATAAAAACACGCCTATGCCGCAACGGGATTCAACCAAGGCCCTTGTCCAGGCGTCATTTCTAGGCCCTTAAGTGGCGCATGGAAGCCACTTTACTAAGGCTTGTTTTATGTCTTAACACTCCCACAACTTTTCTTAAGGCTATCTTAGCCCAGCTCCCCCTTTTTTACTTAAAAACCAATAATTTTCCAAAGCTTCCACCTTCATCCTAGAATTTCCAAAGCCCCTCAAACACCTCCAAACACCCTCACTAAGCCCACTAACACATGAATTATGCACTAAATGCATAACCCCTAATCTGGGATATCACACTATTGTTGTTAAAGTTATATGACCCAAATTTTTATAAAAAATAAATTTAAGTAACAAGATAGGGGTCTACATGACATCTTTGCACAAGTAGAATCTATATAGAAATTTACTTTCCTCTACTTTATGTTGATTAAAATAGGATATTTTAATAAGGTATTTAACATTACTACATTACTTTTATTTGACTTTAATTAAAATATGGTTTTACAAACTTATAAATAGACGTAGTCTATACTCATTTTGTATAATGCGAATTCGACATAGTAAATTCTTTTCTCCTCTGCCCATGATTTTTTCCCGAAACAGTTTTCACGTAAAATTTTGTGTGTTCTATTTTTTTTATTTTTCTTTGCAATACATTATCATTATCGACGTTCTATTTTTCACAGCTGTCTATTAAACAAAATTTGTTTCTAGTTTCCATGATAGCATTCTAGTTAAAATAGTAAGTTAAGCTGGTATCATTGTTATTGTAACAATTAGAAATGTTCAAGAGTCAATCAAATTAAATTTGAGTCTTGAATGTTTAAACTTGTGTTTGATTCACATTTTAAATAAGTTTATTTTTTTCGATATTTTTATCCAAATCATTTCATATTTCAAATAAAACTTCGAATTTAAGCAAATATCTTATGACCCTAATTAACTACATAAAAATGCTAACTACTTGGCATCTACTTTAGTCTTCCTTTTACTTTATTGAAATGGATATATAAATAACAGTGCAGGACAGCTAAAACAAAGGGTTTCTCCGACGTTGTGCTGTCCTACCATAGATTGTTGCCCAAGAAAACATCACCTTTGAATTGTTCTTTTTAATATAAAATTTTGGTTAATACTGATGTTTGTGTTGTGGGTAAATTATAGATTTAGTTTATATATTATGATTTGATTAATTTTAGTTTTATAATTTTTTAAATTGGTTAATTTTTGTATTTATAGTTTTAAAATTTAAAATTATAGTCATGAATGAAACATTACCTGTTAAATCAATTAGGTCAAATCTAGTAGTGATTACGTAACTCGTGGATTTAGTTTATGTTTTTAATTTGATCATTTTAGTCATTATGTTTTTGAATTTTGAAATTTTAAATATTGAATCAATTGATACCTATTAAACACATTAGCTAAATTAATGTGAGTATTATGTAAAAATAACTAGTTGACATAGTATTATATATGTGATAGTATGTTTGCCCTATAAGATTTTAGAAAGAGTAGAATTTGACTTAACGAATTTAATAGTTATCATTTAATCAAGACTAAAATTTAAAATATAAAAATATAAAGACTAAAATGATCAACTTATACATTACTATAATAAAAAATTTGACATTTTGATTTCCTTATTATACTTAAATTTGAGATTTTTCCCTATATTATAATTTAACATAATTTTATCCTCTATAATTTTTCATTAGTAAATTCAATTTGTTAACAAATTAATTATTACGATTAAAGTGCTACTATGATTTTTTTTTTTTTTGCATTTATGGTTTCCAATTTCAAAAGAGAAATACATGCTATGTTTTAGAATGTAAGACAATTTCGAACCGACTTTGCCTACAAACAAGGAAGCTATAAGTAATGCAACTATAAATCTCATGAAGCATTCGATCCTGGCTCAAGATGAACGCTGGCGGCATGCTTAACACATGCAAGTTAAACGAGTGAGTAACGCGTAAGAATCTGTCCTTGGGAGGGGAACAACAGCTAGAAACGGCTTCTAATACCCCGTAGGCTGAGGAGCAAAAGG
Source organism: Gossypium rotundifolium (assembly GCA_025506655.1). Classification (NCBI taxonomy): domain Eukaryota; kingdom Viridiplantae; phylum Streptophyta; class Magnoliopsida; order Malvales; family Malvaceae; genus Gossypium; species Gossypium rotundifolium. The sequence goes on along the minus strand of CP106734.1, from coordinate 166,056,708 downwards.
AGGAATCTACTCGAGGAGGGGCTCGCGACTGATTAGCTAGTTGCTGAGGCAATAGCTTACCAAGGCGATGATCAGTAGCTGGTTCGAGAAGGTGATCAGCCACACTGGGATTGAGACACGGCTTAGACTCCTAAGAGAGCAGTAGTAGGGAATTTTCTACAATGGGCGAAAGCCTGACGGAGCAATGTCTCGTGGAGGTAGAAGGCCCAGAGTTGTGAACTTTTTTTCCCGGAGAAGAAGCAATGATAGTATGTGGGGAATAAGCATCGGCTAACTCTGTGCCAGCAGCCACGAGATTATTTTTCATCTCAATTTTGGATATAATGGGATTTTACACTAATTTCTCTTTCTTTTTTTTTTATTAAGAAGAGAAAACATAAAACAGTAATTAACCAACCACCAATCTTGGTGTCACAACTTCGTTTACATCCTCATTCAGCAAGTTACGAATTACATATGATGGAGAGCAAAAGATAAAACATTATAACGGTTTATCCCAAGCCGTTGAAGTTAGGCCATATTAACATTATTTAGAAGGTTAGTTATTGGAAATTTCATGTTAGCACTTAAACTATAACAATTACCATTGTTAATAATCTAAACTAATTAATAATATTATAAGAATAAAAATAATAAATTATATCATATTATCAAAAAATGTGAGAATTAAATCAGTTGAGTTTTAGTTCAATTGAAATCGGTATTATTACCGGTGGAATAAGACATGGATTTGAGCATGTTGAAGTGCATTTATCTTTTTATTTAAGGACTGAAAAAAGATTATCAATAATTTTAGTCAAAAGCTAAGGCTTTGTCTACCCAAATTTTCTTTTAAATGATACAATTCCTCTCAAATATTAATAATTTAATTTAATTTAATCATTTTAACCTCTTTGTTAAATATGAAATTATATTTTAACCTTTTAAAAGTTAAAATTTAAATTTAAATTACTTTAACATAAAATTTTAACTCTTTCGAATTTTTAATTTCATCCCAATCCATCACACAATTATTTAGAGATGGATTGTGAAGATTTATATTAAAATGACTTAATTGAAGTATTAATTTCTAAGAGAGGCCAAAAATGGTTTTCTTTTTCATTTAATCAAAGACGTAAATTGATTGTTTTAATTTTTGAGAGGGACTTGAGAAAAATTCCCTTTAGCCAAGGGGGCAAAGGACCTGCCCCGTAGCTACCCACCTGCAAAAAATCTTACTTTCTAATATCTCTTTCTTTACTCCAACAAGCCCTTGTATTTACACCATGCAATAGCAACCACGTAAAGTAATATCGTCCCGGCGGTGGAACCGCCGATCGTCCAAAGAAACTCCGGCGTCCCTGCTTTATTTTCATCGAATAGATCGATGTGGATATTCATGCCGAACAAACCAGCAACGACGACGAAAGCACCGATCACGAGGTTTGCTGTGCTTAGCATCACTCCCATTTGTAGAAGATGGTTCTGTTTGTCATCCAGCATTATGTTTATGTAGTCTTCTGTGTCATCCACATATTCCCTCAACTTCCATGAAAATAAGAAATAAAATCAAGAAAATGAACATATTGATCTTTCTCTTTATTTTTCTTTAATTAAACTTCTTAGTATGTCCTTGTACCGCTTGGAGCAAATTGACTCTTGTACTTAATTTTGAAGCAAATTAGTCCCTATAAAAGTGACGTACCGTGGAGAGCTTGTTGAGGGTACCATCAACTTGTACAAAGTAAGCTTCCAAGAGCATTTCCAACTCCTCCACATTAACAGGTTTGCCAATAAGACTATGGCAGGAACTTGCATGAATTCCATGGGTGTATCTGCCAATGGTAGCCCCAAATGAATGGTCGTGGGGTTTGTCAGGATCTTTGACATCACCTTCGTAACTGGTTGTCAATGACTGTTCACCAGGTGTGCTGCACATAGTGCAAAAATTTATATATATAAGCAAATAAAAATGGGAAAATCCATTAATGAAAGAATGTGTGAAAATTGTGTTTTTAGTGCCTGTCATCCTTGTCTGGTTCAACAGCTGCTGCTTCTGCTTCTGCTTCATCATCATCATCATCATCTAAATCATCTCTTTGATTCATTGAAGATGTTGTAGAGTTTTCAACAAGTTGTTTCTCTGTTAGATACATCTCAGCCATATCATCATCATCATCTAGCAAGTTTTCCAACTCATCCCTTACCTTAATATATAAGCATATGAAGTTTCAGGGCAAATATTTTGACTAGAAAATTAAAAAGCGAAAATGTGTTGTGAGTCCTCATACTTTAATGAAATTTGAGATTTAATTCCTATGCTTAAAAGTTTCAAAAGTTAAATCAATTTATGTTAAAATATGCTCCAAGTCCTTATACTCTTCGTACATTTGGAATTTTGTCCCCCTACTTTTATTTCTAGAAACTTAGTCTCTCCATTTTTCGAATTTAAAAAAAAATTAGACCCAATTGCTAACAAAACAAATTTAAAATTTAAAATTATTCTTTTAAATTAGCTGGAGTGGCATTTTGAAATTAAAAAAATTACTCACTTGGTAGTCATGTAACAAAACAAATGTCGTTGTAATGGACCTGCATTTACAGAAGAATTTTAGTAGTGTTAATAATTAAACTTACATTTTTAAATCCGAAAAGTATAAGGATTAAATTCTTGAAAATAGAAGTAGAAGGACTAAATTCCAAATGTACAAAGAGTATGGAGACTTGGAGAATATTTTAACCTTAATTTTACTATTTCAATTTAATAACCCTAATTGAAAGATTAGTACCATTAGCATTTTTCATCAAAATTTGTCATCAATAAGCATATGTGATAGTAAGCAAGTTCTAACATAAAATATTATTAGGATCAACAATTGGATTAGAATTTTTAAATCAAAAAATGTAAGAGGACTACATCTCAATTTTAACTTTTTTAAGTAAAAGGACTAAATCCCAAACATTGTCAAAGTCCAGGGACTATCAGTAGATTTTGACCTAACCTTCTGAACTCGGCCAGTTATTGCAACCAGCCTGCTTTTTATTTGGCGAACACGCTCTAAATTGAGAGTGCTAATCTTTGAGGTCAATCTATCCAAAGCTGGATGGGCCTCTTGCTCCAATGTTCTTGTCTGCTTTGGCAATTGAGAAAACGGAAAAGGTCTAATCATGATTATAATCCTTCTACTATGCTAAAATTTGAGATTTATCTACATTACTTTAATTTAACATAATTTAGTCCCTCTACTTTTATAATATCAATAACATGTCCAAATTGATAGCACATGCTCATACAATTAAGGTCACATGGAAATCTGGTCAACCAATTTTAGCAGAATGTTGAAGGCTATTTAAAAGAAAATTTGTGTCATCACTTTAACAACAACAATTAATCGTATTATCAATTTGGACCTACTAGTAACATTATAAAAGATAGGTGTCAAGATATACTAATTTAAATTAAATGGATTAAATTTCAAATTTCAACATGGTAAAAGAACTATAACCAAAGTTAGACCAACAACAAACATAATGAATAAAAAAATACAATACCAAAAATCCGAAATTTAACTCTGTTGATTCAAGCTACTATCTTTAAGAGGTAACATTGAAGAATTTGAAAACTTGAATTCCAATATTATGCAACTAGAGGCCTTGACGCCATGAAATTTGGAAATTTGCCATTAAATTCATTAAAAATTTTGAATTTTAGAATTAGACCCTTCAATTTTTTTAGAAATTCTTATTAAACTCTTTTAAAATTTTAAAAACCCAAAGTTTATAAAAGTTTAACTAAAATCCCCAAAACTTAATGACAACATTCGCTCTCTTAGACGTAGAAAAGATGCAAATAAAAAAAAAAAATAAAGGAAGAAAGGTGACCTCAGATTCTAAGCAGCCACAAGCAGCTTCAAGGCAGGCCTCCAATGCAACAAACTCAAAGGGGAGAGTCCTAGTGCCTTCTTGAGCCTCAACACCCTGTTTCTCTTCTCCTCTGCCTTCCTCACCTAGGCTTTGGAGCTGTGAGATCTTTGGTAGCAGATTTTGTGATGTAGTTCTTATTATGCAGTTGGTATCATCAATAGCACCCTCCTACTCCCAAATCCAAAAACACGCTCTTTTTAATCAATACATCGGTTTTTTTTTTTTTTCTTGTTTATTTAACTGAATTTCATTTATGCAACCCAAAGTACAAATAAGTAAATAAGGTAACAGAGTGAGAATGTCTCATCGATTGGGTCGACACACAACCACTTGCTAAGGGAATATGCGTGTCGCGCACTTGGTAGGTTTTGAACTATTACCCCTTGTATGACTTGACCATGTGGTAGCATGGACATCAATATTGATAGGTTTTGATCAATATTATCCTTGAATCAGGCCGAAATTTATTTCTCGACTTTATTAAGAACTCAAACTAAAAACAAAGTTCACAGAACAAAAATATTTCTTGAATTGGGTCGCCACATAACCACTTTTGTGCACTTGATAGGTTTTGGACTATTGCATCTTGTATGACGATGTGGTAGCCAACAAAAAAAAAATAAATGAAAAGCTAAAAACCGAAATTAAAAAAAAAAAAACCTTAGATTGGTTTGCTTGATAATGCAACAAAATCCGCCTCTGCAACTCATCAACAAACGGTGTAACGGAAGGATCCTTGGAATTCAACAGCAAAACCTCTTGAGCCGTAATGATTGCCTTTATGTGCTCCAAGTTAATCACAATGGCTCGTTCTCGACCTAGAACCGTCGACGGGTACGAAAGAAGCGGGTCCAAGATCCGAAGATCTCGACCGGGTAAACCCGTGCGTCTCATGATAGAATGCTTTCCGGCCTCCAACCTAAAGGTGTGGGCCGTCGAGTCAAGTAAAAGCCATGATCGGATACTGGTCCCTTTTTTCCGATGAGTGGTGAAGGAGAGAGTTTGGTTCGGGATCGCGGTAGACCGGTTTGATAGGTCTGGGTCGTCTTCGGGTTTGGACGACGGTGGTGGGGGTGGAGTTCCCGTTGCCGTCATTTTTCAGGTGGTTTTTGCGTATTGGAAATAAAAAATTGACGTTTATATTATTAAATATGAATTCTGAAATTATAAAATTGCGGTTAGATCAAAACAGCACTTAAACTCGTAAAATACATAAACTCATAAAATCAGAACTTGTAATTATATGATCTGCAACTTCATTATGCACGAACTAGCTTCTAATTTTGCTGCAAGTGTTACAAGTACCATATAAGTAGCAATAAATTTTGTAAATTTCTGATTTACTATTTTTTATTTTAAATAATTATTTTTTGCCATTTAAATAAAAACAATAACAATGTATGATCATTATCTAAGTAACTAAATCTTAAATTCAATGTGGTATATGAGCTTTGGAGCTGCAAAATGGTCAGTTCGGCTTTAAGCAATTAGTTCTTCACTCAACAGTGATTCACATTCAGATATTCAGCCACATTCAACTCCTGTATCTCCTGATGTTACATCTTCTACTCCCTCTCATGTAGCACTTGCTCATGATGATGTTTCTGATTATGTTGCACCTTCTATAATTGTTCTCGATAAGTCTCCTGTTAACAATTCACAACTACTTTTGTTGCATCTTTTACTGATTTTTCATCTAACTCTTTTACTGATTTTCCTTCTGATGTTGTTCAACAGGATATCTCTTCTTGTCCATTTGTCAATATTCATCCCATGATTACTAGAGGAAAAGCATGTATCTACAAACCCAAAATTTAGTCTTGTAATGTTACTGATATGTCCTCTTCTTTGTTGCTTGCAGATATTCATTCTGTCATGAAGTGTCCCAAGTGGCAGGAAGCAGTTCATGATGAGTTGATTGCTTTGCATAACAATCATACCTAGAGTTTAGTCCCTTTGCTAGAGAGTCAAACACCTGTTGGATGTCGTTGGTTGTTCAAAATAAAAAATGAAAGCAGATGGTTCAATTAATCGTTACAAGTGCCAAGGATATGCTCAAGGTCTTGATTTTCAAGACACTTTTAATCTAATAACCAAAGCTTTGCACAATGCGAACAATTATTGCCTTAGCTGTAACTCATAACTGGTCACTTCGCCAAATAGACATCAATAATGCCTTTCTCAATGGCGATCTAGTGGAGGAAGTATACACGATGCAGCCATCAGGTTTTGAACAAGTTGGTGTTAATGGAGAACCTTTGATATGCAGACTACACGTCTCTATATGGCCTCAAACAAGCCCCCGGGGCATGGTTTCACAAGCTTATGACTTTTTTTGGTTGAGAAGCTTAAGTTCGTTACCTCTGTAGTTGATCCATCTTTGTTCATAAGGACAGGTTCATCTTATTTGTTATGTCTTGTTTACGTTGATGACATTATTTTTACTGGAAGTGATCCAAAGGAGATTGACAAGGTTTTTCAGCAACTGAATCTTCAGTTTACTCTCAAGTACTTAGGAAGTTGACTTATTTTCTTGGACTTGAAATTTGAAGACATAATGATATGATCCACTTGTCACAAAGGAAATGTGTCAATGCTCTGCTACACAAGGAAAATATGTTGAGTTCGAAGTCAGTTCCCACTCCCATGATAACATCTCAGGTATCTACAAGGCTCGTTTGAATTCAGTCAACAAGGTTAGTCAATACATGCAAGCTCCTTCAAACAAACACTGGCAAGCTGTCAAAAGAATACTTGAGTATTTACAAGGCACAATGGCTTATGGATTATTGTTTACACCAGCATAGCATCTCACTCTTACTGCTTTCTCAGACTTTGATTGGGGTAGTTCTCTGGAGGATAGACAATCTAGTTGATTGGTTATCCAAGAAACAAAGCGTTGGCTCCAGATCCACCTCTGAGGCAGAATATCGTAGCATAGCTAATGCTGCTGTTGATCTGTCCTGATTTGGCTACTTGTTAAATGAACTTGGTGAAGAAGTCATAGAAGTTCCCACTAGACCACCCGAAAGTTGGAGGATTTTGGTAGAAATGTAGGTCTAAAAAATAGGTTTGAATAAAAAAAAAACCTATTTTTTAAAATGAGTCAAGCGGTGGGATATTTTGGCCCGAATTGAAAAACTATTTGTTTACCAAATATTTTGGTTTGAAATCATGATTTGGGTTAAAAAGTGTTTTTTTCAACTCCAATCGATAAACATATTTAACGAGAGGATGATTAAAATATTTAATTTCAAAAAATTTAGTAATTAAATTGAAAAAATTAATAATTGGATGATCAAAATAAAACGAAATCCTTAAGTTAGTGTGATTGGTTTCTTTATTCTCAATATTAACGAAGGAAATATGATCCTTTTTAAAATCTTATCTACTTTGAGTGAGTGTGTTTCATCACTTCTGCATTTTGGTTTCAACAATTTCAAATGCCATTGCCAGCATCTATTCCGTGCAATATCTTTGATGAAAAGGAAGAACCTTAAGGGACAGAATTTATTCTAAAATGGTCCATCAAATTAATTATTGAAATATTATGTTTGCTACATTTAAAAAAAAAAAAGATTTATGGAGACCCATGTGTCAATTTGAGTTTTAAGCGTGCTATAAAAACCCTCTCTTATTATTTCACACAAAATTTCTTCAAAATTTAGCAAAAAATTTTCAAATTTCTCCCTAAATTTCTCAAAACTCTCAAATTTCTCCTTAAATTTCTCAAAGCTCACTTTAATTAATTATTTCCTTTAATTTTCTTTCCAAATTAGTATTATTTTTTTTATAATTTCAAAAATATTTGATCGTGTTAGCAATGGTCGGGGAATTAATTCGTCTCGATCATAAACATATCTCTGCCAAACAAATGAAAATGGTAAGGGTTAATTTTAATTTTTGAATATTATTTAATATTTTTTCATTTATGTAATTTTAATTAATTTCTATTTTAGTAGGTGAATATATATATATATATATATTGAGACTCTTCCTTGAAAATCAAGAGTGCTCTCAATAGAGTCCTAGAGAGAACAATGACTACTGTAGCTTGGGATGGATGAGGGTGGTGGCGTGGAGAGGGAGAGCAGTAAGGAGATTTCATTATTAGCAGATGAACTAATTCAATTATCAATCAAGAGATCGTTGGTGGTGCCGACTGACAAACTTACTTTGATATGTTCAGTCTGGATGAAAAAATATTTCAATACAGAGAGTTTTAGGGCACAATTGAAGAGTATATGGAAGACAAAAAGAAAATTTGAAATTCAAATGGTGGGGCAGAATCTCTTTTCAATCGTTTTTGACCTAGAAGACGACTTGGAGTCAATTATGGAAGGGCGACCGTGGCTATTTCGTAAGTTCCTGATTTTGTTCGATAGATTGATTAATCCAATGGAACGGGATCAAATTTGTCTCACTACGTCTCCATATTGGATCAAGATCGGTCCTTGTTCACCAGAATTTGATAAGAAGGATTTGCTATATGCGATTGGAAGTACTTTTGGAGGAGTTCTCAGATCTGAGATCAGCGGCGATATTTGCAGGCTCAAAGTTAATTTGGATGTTCAGAAACCTCTGCGAAGAGGTATTTTTGTTTCAAGTGAAAACTGTAAAATCCTAGATTCCATTTAAATATGAAAAATTGCCAGTCTTTTGTTTTGGATGTGGTAGATTGGATCATGGTCTCAATGATTGCAAGCTGTCAGATCCTGCAGAAAAGATTAAAATTAGAGAAGACCCCCTTATTCAATTGCGTTAAAAGCAGAATCAAAAGTGTTGGGAAAAGAAAGTATGAAATTTAATGCCTTTGTTAAAAAGCTGGGATCACAGAGCAATTACACAGAAAAATCTAAGGTGGTGGAGGGACAGGATACGGATGATAGAATTAATAACATGAGTGGAAAGATTTCAGGAGGGAAAATTTTAGCAAAGTGGGAGGAAGGCTTGCAGGATCAGGAGGTTAATTTAAGTTCGACGGCGGATGAGTTGCTGAATATAGAAAATAATAAAGGGGAGGGAGTCTTAAAAGGTCCAAAGAAGTCAAGTTGGAAAAGACTACTTGCAAATATTCAATCAGAGTCTAGGAAGCATCCAAGTGTTGGGGCTAAGAGGAAATTTTCAGAAGAAGGAAACGACAAGGACAGTTTGGGCCTGACAAACGGATATGACCTGAAGAGGTTAAAATATGATGATGCGAATGGTAAAGTAATTGATTGTATGGAGGTTATGTTGGATGATTCGGAACATATTATTGTTTCAAACAAATTAGGATCGGCTGCTGCCAATGGGCAAGCCGATCGGTCACAATAAAAAACATTTGTTAGAATGTTCATGGGTTAGGGAGTCCACGGGTGGTGAGGAGGCTGCGAAATTTATGTAAGCAACACAATCCCCACATGGTCTTCTTGATGGAGACTAAGCTAGATCAAAAGTGCATGGAGAGGGTTAGAAGGAGTTGTGGTTATATTAATGGAATAGATATTGCAGCAGAGGGATCTCGAGGAGGGCTGTGTTTAGCATGGAAAGGAGGAATTGAGGTTACTTTGTGGAGCTTTTCTAAATGGCATATAGATGCAATAGTGAAGGATGATAGTGTGCAAGAGGAATGGAGGTTCACGGGATTTTACGGCTCACCATATTTAAAAGATAGAAACTTTGCATGGAGTTTGCTCAAAAGACTAGGCCAAGAGTGTAATTACTCATGGCTTGTAGCAGGAGATTTCAACGAGATTATGCACTCTTTCGAGAAAAGCGGTGGTGTGACACGAGATCAAAGAAGAATGGAAGCATTTAGAAATGCATTAGAAGAGTGTCAATTGATGGATATTGGGTATTCGGGAGCTTAGTTTACGTGGGAGAGAGGAAATCTTCCAGAGACAAACATAAGAGAGCGATTGGATCAAGGAGTTACAAATGATAAATGGTTGGTGTTATTCCTAAGGGGAAATGTTTAACATCTTGCTTATTCTACATCAGATCATTGCCCCATTCTTATTAACATAGATAGCGTAGTTAAACTACTAGGAAGTCGAATATTTCATTTCGAATCATGGTGGATCTTAGAGGAATCATTTGAAGGTATTATCAGAGAGTTTTGGGATTCATCTTCAGCACCGTTAGTGGAGAAATTAGAGAATTTGCAAACTTGTTTGAAGAAATAGGCATGTGCTACAAAGAGTAAGAAGGGGGGACATAAGAAGAAGCTAACAGAAGAGCTTGAAATCTTGCTGAGGAACGAAAGAGATGATGAAACGATGGCAAGGATTATTGATACAAAAATCGACTTAAATTTTGGATGACGATAAGGAGATTACTAATGAACTGAATAACTGAGGTTGCTACGGAATATTTTGAAGATCTTTTTGCATCAAAGGGAATTGAAAATCCTCACAAAGTGTTGGAGGGCATTGGAACAAATATTTCTCATAAGATCAATGAAGGATTATTATCTCCTTTCAGGGAAGAAGAAGTGTGGACAACATTGAAAGGAATGGGGCCTACAAAAGCACCTAGATCAGGCAGCTTTCTTGCACTATTCTTTTAAAAATTCTAGCATATAGTAGGTAAAGAGGTAATGGAGTTCTGTTTAAGTATATTGAATGGTAACAATGGGGCAAAACAAGTAAATGTTACGGAGATTGTGCTTATCCCATAAATTCCAAATCCTTCGTCTTTAGTGAATTTTATGCCTATTAGTCTGTGCACAGTTCTTTATAAAATCGTAGCAAAAACAATTGCTAATAGATTGCAAGAGGTCATGGGGATCTGTATTGACGAGGTTTAGAGTGCATGTATCCCAGGCCATCTTATAACAGATAATGTACTCTTAGCATATGAAATCTTGCATATATTTTGAAAGAATAGAACAGGGAAAAAGGGTTATATGGCTTTGAAACTGGATATGAGCAAAGCTTATGATAGGGTGGAGTGGAATTTTATTAAGCAATTGATGATCCGGATAGGGTTTGAAATGGATTGGGTGGGATTGATTATGAAATGCATTACTTCAGTCTCTTATTCGGTTAACATTAATGGTTATAGGGGCAGATCTTTTCAGCCGACAAGGGGACTGAGGCAAGGTGATCCATTAAGTCCATTCCTTTTTCTCTTTTGTAGTGAAGGTCTATCTTCATTAATGAGAACAGTGAAGGATAAAGGTACGATTAAAGGTGCAAGGAAAAGTAGAAGAGGGCCAAAGATTTCTCACCTTCTATTTGCTGATAACTGTATGATGTTTGGTGAAGCAACAGAATAGGGGGCTAGGAGTATAAAGAACATTTAACAGAGTATAAATGTTGTTCGGGCCAGTGCCTTAATTTTAGAAAATTGAATATTTTCTACAGCTCGAATACGACTGAAGAGGTAAAAGAAGTGGTGTCATCAATGTTAGGAGTCAAGAGTTCTTCAAATCCGGAGAAATATTTGGGCCTTCCTAACGTGGTGGGTAAACGAAAAAAAAGAGGCTTTTCAGAATTTATTGGACAAGATTACTATACAAATCGATGGGTGGAGCACCAAGTTGTTATCTCAAGGAGTGAAAGAAATTTTTATAAAATCAATTTTATAGTAATTTCTACTTTTGCTATGTCGTGTTTTCCTCAAGGAGTGAAAGAAATTTTTATAAAATCAGTTTTACAAGCAATTCCTACTTATGCTATGTCGTGTTTTCTTCTTCCAAAAACCTTATGCGAGATGATTGAAAGAAAATTCGCTAGATTCTGGTGGAAAAAGGAGCAGGTAAAAGAGGAATCCGCTGGAGCCAATAGAGATACTTATGTCGTCCAAAAGAGGAAGGTGGTTTAGGGTTTAAAAATATGGCATAATTTAACATTGCCCTTCTATCAAAACAAGGGTGGAGATTGTTACACTATCCAGATTCCTAATCGCTCGAGTTTTTAAAGCAAAGTATTTTTCAGATAGTGATTTTCACAAATCACGTTTGGGAAATTCCAATTCGTATGCGTGACGAAGCATTTGGGCAACAAAGAATACATTGGATAAAAGATTGATCTGGAGAGTAGGTACGGGCACAAATATTTCAGTTTTTACAGATGCATGGATTCTAAATTATGTTAATAGGAGATTAATGTCCGGAGTTGATAATGCGCATTTTGATAAAGTAGCGGAGTTAATCAGTAATAATGAACGAAACTGGAATAGAGAATTGATAGACAATACCTTCCCAGACGCGAAGTAGACTTGATTTTCTAAATTCCCTTAACGATAGAATCTCACGAGGATATTCTTGTTTGGAATGGCGAACCGTTAGGAGAGTTCTCATTGTGAAGTTCCTATAAACTATTACAAAGCTTTAATCCTACATCTTACACTTTACAAGACATCTATAAGGAATTTTACAGGAAACTTTGGCGCATTGATATTCCATCAAAAATTAAAATTTTTGTTTGGAAAACCTCATGGAACTACCTTACTATCTGAGTGAATCTGACTTTCAGAAAATTAACTCCTAACAATGTGTGTCCTCAGTGTGTAAATGGGGAGGAGACGATGAATCATCTCTTCAGAGACTGTCCTATTTCAATGGCAGTTTGGAGAGGCTTAGAAGATTTTATTTTTATATTACTTTCAATTTCAGAGTTTGTGGAGTGGCTTACCAAGGTTATGGTTTTTCTTTCTATGGATCAATGCAGGATCTTTTGTATCGTGCTCTGGGCCATCTGGGGAGACAAAAACTTTTGGATCCATGACAAAACAAACAGATCAAGTAAGGAGATGGTTAGTTTTGTTCGCAGTTACATAAAGGAACTTGATGGAATTAAAGAAAAAATCCAGATCACCTCTAAAGTGAAAATGAAATGGAGAAACCCATCTGGTCAGATAGTTAAAATAAACTTCAATGGGGCTTTTGACAAGCAAACCAAACAATCGGCATTTGGGATAGTGGCCAGGGATAGCAATGGGCATATCCTCATTTCAAGCACAAATTTTCACGAAGGAGTGGCCTCCGCCTTTGCTGCGGAAGCAATAGTTTGCCGAAGAGCAACTCAATTAGCCATAGAAATGAACAGAGAAGAAATTATCATAGAAGGCGATTCACTGACCATAATAAAGAAATGCAACAATGGAATTTTAGACAAATCACAAATAGGATCTTATATCCACGATATTCATAGACTAAAACCCAGAGTTAAAAGCTTAAGGTTTAAATTTTCTCCAAGATCTGTGAATACTTTAGCCAATATTTTAGCAACAGAAGCATTGAAGAGGAAGGAAAGGATTTACCTGATTGATGGAGTTCCATGCTATGCCGAATCACAGGTGAAGAATGACAGTGTGCGAGAACCGGATTAGGAAGATGTAAGAACTAGGAAGAGGGAGTTTTACTAAAGGAGAAATCAACAGACTGAAGAGCATTTAACTCACCTTGGTAAACGGTAGCGCCATTAATGGAAGACATGATAGATGTGAAATGATAAGATTGGCAAAATGATCTGATTGGGTGTTTAGGTCGGCATTTTTTCTTTCTTATTTTTCGACATTCTAGTTTTTTCTTTTTCGGGCCAAATTATTTTGGGCAAATTGTTTATTTTTATGTAATGTTTTACCTTTTTTTTATTTAAGCCTAATCTGATTTCATCAAAAAATTAATTTGTATTTTATAATTTTTTATAACAGTCTGTAGATCGGATGTTACAATTTTATATTTGTAATATGTCTGGTCCTCTATTACCGTTGATAGAAAATTACTTGAGAGAATCGGGTTTTTATCACGTGGCCACTATAAGTCGGGGGCAAGTTGGACCCGAAACTCATTAGTGCGTTAATAGAGAGTGGAGACCCGAGACGCACACATTTTATCTTCCATGCAGAGAGTGTACCATCACTTTGGAGGACATGCAGTTACAATTGAGATTGCCGGTGGATGGGTCCGCACTCACCAGGTCCGTTCAATCTGCTGATTGGAGAGTCGTATGCTACGATCTTTTAGGTGTGATTCTGGATAATATTTATAGAGGTCAGATTGAGATGGGCTGGTTAAGAGACATATTCTCGAGCCGGGGAATGATTTAAACTGAAGTAGAAAAAATACGATATGCTCGGGCATACATCCTTGAGATGATCGGAGGTTATTTGATGGCAGACTTGTCATGAAACCTTGTACATATGATGTGGCTTCTGAAACTCGTTGATTTTAGAACAACGCCCACACAATCATCGGGCCCAATGCCTCAACCGATAACACCCACAGCACAGCCCCTTAAGATTATTCTAGGTGCGCATCCTAGCCCTTATATGTATCCTAACCATTATATGTTTCCTTTTCCCAGTCCTATGCCAAGTTGGAATGCATGACCCGGTGCATCTCTTTTCCCAATGACTCCAACTCAATCGACGATATATAAGCCATCGTCGTTGGAGGGATCACACGAGGCACTGTCGGGGAGCTCATCTCATTACCAATCCCCATATTTGTAAAAACTATTTTTATATTATTTTATTTAATAAAATAAAAGTTATTTTTAATATTTTAATAGTAAATTATTTTTATATTTTTAATAAAATAAAAGTTCTTTTGAATAAGGTGCAATATAAATAATGCAACATAGTTTCATTACAGTAATTATCAACTATTTCGGTTTGGACATGATCGAATTGTATGACTTGGGTTCCTACACCATCCATACAACTTATGTTGGTTCGTTCTTTCCCAGATATCCATATTATTACGTATTCTACTAAAGCAAGGTCGACCTTTTGGTTTGCGAAGCAATTCTCTCTCCGGTAACAACTTAAATGGAGCAAGCGATACAGATGACCACTTATATTCATCTGGGACCGGTGGGAATACGTGTCCCACACATTGTACATGTATTCTATTTTGTACACTTCGTCGACATATCTCATGGGATCCAAACAAAAATTCTGACAAGTTGTAATTACATGAGCGCATGGATAATGAAGTGCGTCAAACGTCCCACAGTCGCAAGTCCTATTTATCAGGTGTACACGATATTGCCCGCCTGTAATACATTGGCTCGGTCCTTCAAACTCCGTCACACGAAACCATAGATTGTCACGATCGTGACACACTGTGTGCATGGTGTTGGCCCGCGCATTCGCCTTGTTAATTTCTTACAATACTTTCCGAAACCATACATGGCCTCCTTGAATTTGGCCATTATAACTCATTGCTCGCTTTGAAAATAATGCCACCAAATGAAAATATGTCTAGCATAATCGAGGTTATTGGCAAATGACGCGTTCCTTTTAGAACAGAATTTATGCATTCAGCCAAGTTTGTGGTTATATGACCATATCGTATGCCGCCATCGTATGCTTGTGTCCACTGTTGGAAAGGTATGTTACAGAGGTAATCTGTGCCTTGATCTTTAACTGAACGCAAAATCCCCAACATCTCATGAAAACGGTCCTTATTGATCTCGTACCTTTCCAATATAAGTTGATAGCGAAAATTACATACCACTATTCCATTCAGAATAAATTGAATATTACAAATGAAATTATATTAATAGATATTAAATACCCATGTTGGTCACTTGTCGTCATTCAGTGGTAGACCGATATTGCCCGTAGTAGTTAGACGCAACGTGCCTTACACAATATCGATGGTGTGTGTATTCCCATAGGCTTCCTTGTCTCTTAATTGCGGTTAGTATTCCAGTGCCCCGATCTGATATAAAGCAGATATCAGGTTGTGGGCATACATGCCTCCTTAACCTAGAAAGAAAGAAATATCAATCATCACTTGACTCCCCCGTTGTTATTGCAAATGCAATTGGAAGTATTCTCCCACCGCCATCCTATGCCATAGCTAGCAATAGCCGATGGATATATATACCATACATAAAGGTACTATCAATTTGTACCAATGGCTTGCAGTACACAAATGTGTCCTAGCATTGTTTAAAGCTCCAGAACAGACGTTTGAACACTTAGCATTCATAGAGCAATCGATCATTGTAGGACGCAGGGACCGTTTCAAGGTCTGTTATGCAACCCGGGACGTACTTCTCCAGCACCTGACACCATTGCCTCACCTCATTATATGAAGCGTCCTACCCACTATACATCTTTTCCAATGCCTTCTGCTTAGCTATCCAAGCCTTGCGGTAAGATGGTGTGTACCTCAATTGGCTATGAATATTGACAATTAAGACCAACACAGAAGTCCTAGGATCTACCTTCAACATCGGTAGTATTAAGCTAGCCATCATACCTGAATCCATCTTGGGATGATTTTGTGAAACACCTGTCAATGAAGTACGTTAAATAATACAACATTAAGTAATAACATTATTATTCAAAAACCTTAAACACCTAGTGATATTGTACCGGAAACAAAGGTATGTGGACCTTTGTACTTTTTTATCTCCCACAAACTTTTTTCCTTAAAGAAGCCATGATTTTCCTTAACCACGTTGTAGTTAACCTCGTGATTGATGCTATATTGTTTCAATACACCAAGAAAACTGTCCTTAGTGGAAAACTCCTTACCAACTTCCAATTCACCCAAATCCAATGACGAACCTGTACGGTCACGCCTTTTGAGTGGTAGATCCGGAAACTCTAACGCATCATCTACCGATATATCGACATTATGCATGCGGGTTAAAGGCGAGTACACCCTGAATCGCAATTCTTCTTCTTCTTCATCTGAACCCCCTTCAACCTCTTTAGCCTCGGATGGAATAGACTCTGGTTTAGAAAATAATGTAACTTCTGCACCAGCGGGGTCGGGCTCTCGAGGTGGATCCACATCAGACTCATCATCCAACCCACTATCATCTGTAACGTACGATGTCCCCTCTGTAACGCCCTAAGTTTTCATTAATTTCAGCTTTTGTAATTTTAAGACACAAATATCTGTCAGCTTTTGTGGTTGAGTGATTTGGGTGTGTTTGGTTTTTTCTGAGAGGTCCCAAGTTCAAGTCTCAACTTGGGTAAATTTTGGTATTTTTATGAATAAATCTCAAACTCTAGTTAGTAGGCTTATAAGTTAAAATGTGTAAGTTAATAACGGAATGGGCTTGCTGGTCTAGTGGCTAAGTGGAGTGTTGGTTATGCTAAGTGACCTATGTTCGACTACCAGCGTGGGCATTATTTTTGCCTGACACATCCAAAGAGTTTGTGTTGGACTAAAAATCTGATAGTAAGGAGAGATTTGAGGAGATGATAGGGGGATATCAGAAAATCTGTTCAATTTTCCTCTCCCCAATAAAAAATAAATTTCGGTATTCTTCTTTTCCCCTAATTTTTTTAT
Source organism: Gossypium rotundifolium (assembly GCA_025506655.1). NCBI lineage: Eukaryota > Viridiplantae > Streptophyta > Magnoliopsida > Malvales > Malvaceae > Gossypium > Gossypium rotundifolium. The sequence continues at coordinate 166,039,556 of CP106734.1, read as the reverse complement.
TTTCTTTTGACGTTATCTACCATACTCCTTGCCGAAATTCTATTATCTTCTCCTCTTCTTCAATTTTCTAGATTTGTTTCCTCCTTATGAAACGGTGGTGTGCTATTACGGTAAGTCTCTCTTCGCTTAATCTGTTTGCTTTGAGGTAGTCGTCTGATAAGGGGTCTGTTGCTATGTGTATATTTTCTGTGGGGATTACACATTGAGTTTGTAAAAACTCACCCTTTTTGTTTAATCTGTATAGGTAATCCCCAACAGTAGACCGATCGGTACAGCGAAGGACTCAGTAATGACCATAGTTTTGGACACTCATTTACGGTTTACTTTTAATTATGATTTGGTTATATTTAGGGTAAATTTTATGTAATAAGGCCAGTCAAATTTTTGTTTAAAACTTGGGATTATTGCTTTATAAACTGCTAGCAGTAGGGCAAAACGTGAGTTTTCAAAATAAATAAAGGTTTTATCAAAATATGTACGAACTTGCAAATTATTTTAAAAGCTTTCGCAACGTATAAAGTTTTGAAAATGGATAACGAATAAATATACGACATGTTTTGACGATAACCGAAGATACCTCAAAATGGTTTTAACACAGATACGATTTCTAAAAATTTTATCATGTGACATCGCCAGATTCGGCCATAACGTTTAGGTCAGGTTTGGAGTGTTACATTTAGTGGTATCAGAGCTAGGTTGTAAAAATTAACTGTGGATTTGGGTTTTAAAGGTTGGTTTTAAAGAAACAATTTTCAAGTGATTCAAAATATTTTTAAAATGAGAAAATAGTATACCCAGTCTCCGGCGTCAATCCTGCAAGTGTTCTGAATTCTGTTCAAGATTTGTCTGAAATACTACTTGCATGCTTGAAGTAACTTTAGGTAGCATATTGTACTGAAACACCTTAGGTAGTGTAAACTGAAAACTTTAGCGAAACTAAAAATCAAAGTAAAAATGTGATTCGCAATAACGAACTCTGAACTTCTGATACTATTTTGCATAAAATATTTGTTAATAAATATTAGAACTGTAAACTAATGCATAAAACTGCTAATACAAATAAACTCTAAATTTACGATGAGCGCACGAGGTATCCGCGGATGGGGTACTAGAGGCTGTGGTAGAGGTTGTAGGGGGCTCAAGCTGGGTCCTCTGTATCTGAGAATCTGCCCCATCTAGACCCGAGCGAGACGTCGATTTCACCTGCTACAGAGACTGAGTCTCGAGATCGCATGGCTGGGGATAACGCATTATCTAAGGCTATGCTGAAGATATTAGATAGGGTTGTTGGGCCCAACACTGGATTTGGGGGTCGAGTGTCGGTTACGGAACGGCTCCGGTCCAATGGGGTTGAAGTATTTAGGGGTGTCACTGGAGTCGCCCCCAATGTGGCCGAATATTGGTTGGAGGCCACGAAAAGAATTATGGATGATCTGGATTTTACTGCAGAGCAGAAGCTTAATGGGGCTGTTTCCCTACTTCGCGACGAGGCTTATCAGTGGTTGCTGATTGTTAAGAAGGGCACTCAGCCCGACCGTCTGACTTGTATTATTTTAAGATGACTTTTCAGAGTAAATACGTAGGAGCCAGCTACATTGATGCTAGGAGGCGTGAGATCCTTAATCTCACACAGAGAGACTGTTTTGTGGCCAAGTATGAGGCCGAGTTCTTGAGATTAAGCTAATATACTTGGGGCATGGTGGCAACTGAATATGAGCGATGCGTCTGTTTTGAGGATGAACTAAGGGATAGTTTATGGGTTCTGATAGTTTCGTAAGGGGAGCGTGATTTTTCTGCACTTGTGGATAAGGTGAAGATCGTCGAGAAGGTTAAGTGCACTAAGTGCTCGAACCACGAGAATAGAAAGATTAAGAGGGAATCGGAGCCCTCAAATTCTATGATGAGGCCTAAAAAAAGGCCAAACCGGATGGGTCAGTGAGAGTTGGGCCTCCTGTTGCACCTGCTGGGGTGGCACAGTGTGGGCACTGTGGTAGACGTCATTCGGGCTAGTGTTGGAGGACGACTGAGGCATGTCTGAGATGTGGATCGATTGAGCATCGTGTCCAGAATTGTCCACTGAAGATTGATCAGATGCAAGCTGTAGGTACTGGTACTGCGCAGCCACCGAGAGTAACTCAGCAGCCACTAGGGACCGAGGACAGGCCAGGGGTGGTAATGGCATGGGCCGAGGACGGAGAGCACCAAAAAGAGGTGTGTGATCGACTGAGGTGGGCAGCTTACACTGGTTTATGTCACACGTCGCCGAGAGGATAGTGATGCTACGGACGTTATTACGGGTACATTCTTAATTTTAATATACCATACATTGCATTGATAGACATAAGCTCCGCACACTATTACGTAGCTAGCTCTGTGTCTGAAACTTTGGGGATTCTGGTAGAGAGTACTTCAAGCGAGATAACTATTGTGAGTCCGTTGTGGCAATCTATCAGGGTTAGTAAATTGTTTAGAGACATTCCGTTTGAGGTTCAAGGGACATTATTTCTAGCTGATCTGATGGAGCTTCCATTTGCGGAGTTCGATTTGATTCTGGGAATGGACTGGCTAGTCAAGCATCGGGTGAGTCTGGACTGTGTTACAAAGAGGGTTATACTAAGAACCGAAGAGGATAATGAGGTAGTGGTGATTGGGAAACATCGAGATTATTTTGTGAATGTAATTTCTGCATTGGTGGTAGAAAAGTTGGTGCGGAAAGGATGTAAGGTATTCTTGGCCTACATCAATGTTTTGGATTCTAAGGACTCTTCGGTTAGGGACATCAGAACCGTAAGGAACTTTCTAGATATTTTTCTAAGGAACTATCGAGTCTGCCTCCGAGTTGAGAGGTAGAGTTTGGAATTGAACTCTTTCCTAGTACAGCTCTAGTGTCCATCGCCCCTTATAAAATGGCATCGAAGGAGCTTATGGAGCTTAAGACTCAGATTCAAGAGTTATTGGGTCGTGGGTTCGTCCACCCTAATGTGTCTCCATGGGGAGCATCTGTGCTGTTTGTGAAAAATAAGGATGGATCCATGCGTATGTGTATCGACTACCGCTAATTGAATATTCTGACCATTTAGAATAAGTACACCTTACCAAGGATTGATGATCTATTTGACCATTTCCGAGGAGATTCAGTTTTCTTCAAGATTGATTTACGGTCAAGGCACCATCAACTGAAGGTTAAGGAGTCCGATGTACATAAGACGATATTCAGGACTAGATATGGACATTACGAGTTCCTAGTTATGCCATTTGGACTAGCGAATGCCCAGCAGCTTTTATGGATCTGATGAACCAAGTGTTCTAGCCCTATTTGGATTGATTTGTTGTAGTATTCATTGATGACATTCTGGTGTATTCAAAGACTGAGAACAAGCACGATGAACATCTTCGAATGGTATTACAGACTTTGCGTGAGAAATAGTTGTATGTGAAGTTTAGAAAGTGCGAGTTCTGGCTCTGAGAGGTAACCTTTCTAGGGCATGTGGTCTTTGCGAAGCGATTCGTGTTGATCCTCATAAGATTGATGCTATGTTAGAATGGAAACAGTGAAAAATTTGTTCAAAATTCGTAACTTTTTGGGTTTAGCGGGTCACTATCGATGCTTCGTAGAAGGGTTCTCTTTGATCGTAGCACCATTGACCAAGCTTCTGCATAAAGGAGTTCCTTTATGCGAACGATAAGCGAGAGAGAGCTTCAAAAGCTTAAATATGTTACGATCGGGCTTGGTTACGTCTGACCTAAATTTGGGAAGGATTTCGTGGTATACAGTGATGCGTCGCATGTGGGTCTAGGTTGCATTCTGATGCAGGATGGTAAAGTGGTAGCTTATGCGTCTTGTCAGCTCAAGAAGCACGAGGCTAACTATCCGACGCATTATGGCTGCTGTTGTCTTTGCTCTAAAAATTTGGAGGCCCTATCTGTATGGTGAGAAGCGTACTATCTACACTGATCACAAAAGCCTCAAGTATCTCCTCACCCAAAAGGAGTTAAACCTTAGGTAGCGTAGATGAGTTGAACTGCTTAAGGACTATGACTGCACCATCGAATACCACCTTGGTAAGGCTAATGTGGTGGCAGATGCTTTGAGCCATAGGGCTATGACCGATCTGAGAGCGATGTTCGCTCGACTAAGTTTATTCGACTATGGGAGTCTATTAGCGGAACTTCAGGTTAAGCCCACATGGATTGATCAGATCAGAGGTAAACAGATGGAGGATAAGTCGCTTGAGTTGGGGTTCCGTCAGGTTGAGAATGGAGACACTACTGATTTTGGGATTAACAGTGATGGGATACTTTGTTTTCATCGTCAGATCTGTCACCGAATGATGAGGATTTGAGACAGTCGATTTTGAAGGCTACGCATAGTAGCCCTTATGCTATGCATCTCGGCAGAATACAATGTATCAAGATTTACGAGAGTTATTTTGGTGGCCAGGGTTGAAGCGTGATATCACCAATTTTGTTGCTTGTTGTTTGACTTGTCAGCAGGTTAGGTTAAGCATCAATTGCCTTTGAGGTTGCTACAGCCGGTAAAGATAGTAACTATGGATTTCGTTAGTGGGTTACCTTTAACACCCACTAAGAAGGATTCTGTCGGTGTCATCGTGAATCTATTAACTAAGTCTGCTCACTTCATCCCGGTCATGACGAACTTTTCACTCCATGATGCGTCGTTGAAAGGACCAAAAATATCATATTCCTAGTAAAATAGTAAAAAAAACACAGTAAAGGGGAAGTAGGGTCGAATCCTTAGGGACCGGATTATACGAATGCTTGTTTCTAGAAATCCTGGGTAGAATCGTGCCCAAGAAAACCTACATTCCTGAAAAAAATAAAACTAACAGAATTAAAAGTTTGATCTGGGAAAATAAAAAAACAGAATTTAAAACGAAGTGAAATTACGAGAATAAATTACGAAAATTAAATGAGGAAAATAAAAAGAAAGAGTTTTAGAGAAAGTTTCTTATGTGGAGAGATTTCAGCCTCTAGTTGCCTCGATCCGCCTTGGGTTCAATCCTTGGCTTTTAGATGATCCTTCTCAACTCGAATAAGCCAGTTATAGTGGAAGAGGACGCCTCGACCACCGACTCAAGGATTTAGACTTCAATTTGGTGGAACCTGACTCTAGCCAACAATCGCTTTGTGGAATCATCTATGCTAAATCAACGTTTCTCAATGGCGAATCTCACGCCATTTTGTCTCTTGGGCTCGCCAACCTCTGACGTAGTAAGCTAACGAACCAATTGTGCAACCTTCTCAAAATATACAAAGCGGTCATTCCTTGCAAATGTTGAAAAGAAAATAGATATATAAATTAAGGTTTTATTAAAAAGAAATATGAAAGAACAGAGACTTACGGAGAGAGTGTTACAGAAAAAGATGAACAACCAAACTGAGTCACTCCATCCCCTATTTATAGTGCTAAGATAGGTGGACTAGTCCTACTCAAACTCCCAAAGATTATTATAATTAATCAAAGATAAATAGAGATAAATAAAGAAAATAAATAATCCTCAATAATTATCCTAATATTAATTATCCTAATATAATTAAAATAGAGTTTGATAAAATAAAAATCTCTTCTTTTTGCAATTCAACCCATCTGTCCTCCATGCTAGCACCTTTGGCACCAATCTTTTCCTTATATTGCACATTGGCCCATTTTGTCTTTAATTTCACGTTTTTAGCTCTTAATTTCACTTTTGCCTCCAATTTAGTCCCTACAAGATAAAATACCATAAAAAGCTCAAATTAGTAGAATCATACTCAAAATAATTATGCAATTAGCACATAAAAACATGACGTTCAAGAGTATTATCAAATTCCCCCTACTTAGCCCATGCTTGCCCTCAAGTATGGTTCCTATCCACTGTGAAAATTAGATCCTGAAAGAAATTCTCCTTCAAAATTTTATAAAGATTAGTAAAAAAATGCATTTGAAAAATAAAGACAACTTCTAAGCTTGCTTTAAGTAAAACAGAAAAGTTTTCTAATTAACACACACAAAAATTAAAATCATCTTAAATTATTTCATGCTATTTAGGTAAATTACCAAACCTACCAAGTCACTCTATTTATTTCCTCCTTTAGTCCTCAACTGCAATTTTATTAGTACTATTTTTCTTTTTTTTTTTTTTTTTTTGTTTTTTTATTTTATTATTATTATTTATTTACTTAGAAATATATTGAACCTTTTGACGTGAAGAAAGATGACAACCAAGCACCCCACCCCGGTTACTCAGCCCAATATACTCCTAAAAATTATTTATTTTCGGTTAGCGGAGTTTTACCCATCACGTCACACAACCTTTTGACGCAAAGTAGAATGACAACCAAGCACCTTACCCCAGTTACTCAATCAGTCACGTTCTGAGCCGCACTCATAACCTTGGTTAGCGGAGTTTTACCTATCACGTCACACAACCTTTTGACGCGAAGTAGAATGACAACCCAAGCACCCTACCCCGATTACTCAGTCAGTCACGTTCTAAGCTGCACTCATAACCTTAGAAACATTTATTAAACAAAATTTACACAAAATTTTAATTTTAAGATGACCTAAGAGAAATAATCAAGTGTCAAAAATAAGTTTTAGAAACCATCTAATAGACATCAACATAATTTAGGCATGCAAATGTATTAAGTGTCCACTTGATATTAAACTTGATCAATTTTACAAAAATTAAGATAGAGTTAACTTATTAATCATAATTATTTTAGCCTAATAAAATAAAACAGTGGAGATAAAATCAAGCAGAGCATGAATCATAACTAACTCAAGAGCCAAGAATCATGCATGTAGGTTAAGCGGTGTCAAGTCGTGGTCAAATTCTTGGGCATGAAAAGCTACAAAATATTCTTAGAAAAAATGGATGAATAGAGCCTCAAGCAAGAAACACAAATGACATCGAAGACAATAGAATAATCTGAAAAGTATCTCCCCTACTTAAAACACATTGTCCTCAATGTGGATGCAAAAGAAATAAATAGGTAGAAAAGTTTAGAAAAACTCCCGTGTAGCTACATGTCGATTGTAGAGGGCTCGGTGGCTTATGTCGTGGGAGAAGAGGAGGAAGGGGAGGTCGAATGGAGTAACGATAACAGTGAAGGGAGGCTCGGCGATGGCGCGGCTTTGGGTTTGCACCATTGCGAATGGCGAACGGCGGTGGTTGGTGGAGAAAGTTGAGTTTTCGATGGTAATGGAGTTGGGGAAGGAAATTTGGGAAAAAAATTAGGTTTTGGGTTTTATTTGGCTGAAAAGGGCTGTTTGGGTGCGAGGATAAGGATGGTTGGTGCAAGAATAAGGTAGTTTGGCTGTAGGGATATATCATTCTAAATTGGGCTGGAATAGTATCTGGAATAAAGCACATTTGGTTCCATTTTTTGACTTTTCTCTTTTTTTTCGAGTATTTTTGCTCGTTTGACCTAATCAAAGAAGAGAAATTCATTAATAAAATAAAAAAAGGAAAATAATAAACAAGAAATAATAATAAAAATGAAAATAAAAATAAATAAAACAAAATAAAATAAAATAAAGATTGGGTTGCCTCCCAACAAGCGCTTGTTTAACGTCATTAGCTCGATGACTTAAATGGTTCTACGCCAGCTGAAAATAAATCTTTTAAATCGTGTGAGCTTGGAAATTCTCATTTTTTATCACATCCACCATATTTGGGTTTAATCGTCCTTTCGCCTCTTTCATTGGTTTCATATTTTCCTCCAAGGGGTTAATCCCTTTTAAGTCAGCAATGGTCTCATCATTCTCCAAAAATGTGAATTTGAGATGCTCAAGAAGTGATTTTAATTTTGAATTTGATACCTGCACAATAGAAGGTAGAAGTTTAGTATCCATAGGAGCCAATAATTTATTAACAGATTCAAAATCATCAAATATTATTTTAGATTTATCTCTATAAGATGACTCAAAAGTTTTTTCTACTGATGAGTTAATTATGAGTTAATTATTTTAGATTTATCTCCATAAATGTTAAACTTCACGATCTCCCCATCAAACTCCATCGTGAGGGTTCCGCTTCGTACGTCAATCTTAGTATTTGAAGTACTAAGGAAAGGTCGCCCCAACAAGATGTCTGAAGACCCAGGAGCGTTATCCTCCTCTATTTTTATCACAAAAAAATCTACGGGAAAAATAAGTCTATTGACTTTAACTAATACGTCCTCGAAGACTCCTTCGAGATGCTCAACGGACCTGTCTGCCAATTGAATGCTAACACTTGTTTTTGTCAAAAAACCTGTGTTAAGTGATTCATAAATAGAGTATGGCATTACATTTATGGAGGCTCCTAGATCACACATAGCCTTTTTAATTCCCAAATGACCTATTTTGCATGGTATTGCAAACATGCCCCTATCCTTACATTTTGCCAGCATTTTTCGCTGTAACACTGTGGACACATTTTCCTCAACATTCACCCTTTCATTACCTGTTAATTTTGGCTTGTTGGTGCAAAGCTCTTTAAGAAATTTAGCGTACCTCGGTATTTTTTTAATGGCATCCAACAGCGGTATGTTGATTTCAACATTCCTAAATGTTTCGAGGATTTTCTTGTCCTCCTTACCTTTTCGGCACTAGTTGAATCGTTCTGGAAATGGAGGTTGAATTTTGGGCAATGGGGGTTTTGGTCGGACCTGTTTGTCTTTCTCGATTTTTTTGGGCGATTTTTTGGGCACGATTTCTGTCGGGAATCGATTCCAGTACCTTTCCACTTCGCAGCATCACTGCATTTGCGTGTTGTCTTGGATTCGATTCTATTTGTGACGGTAGCTTCCCTTGAGAGTACAATTTCTCAACTGATATGGTCAATTCACTTATAGAAGCCTCAGTTTTCTGTTGAAAATCCTTTATTTCTCTTTGAAAATCCTTTATTTCTCAACTGATATGGTCAATTCTCAAGGACATTAGCTGCTAATTTATTGACCATTTTCTAAGAAATTACCTGAATCTCGAGGCTGTTGTGGAAACTGATTTTGGTATGGCTGGTTATACCGTGGGTTGGTCCCATAACTCAAGTTAGGATAATCCCTCCACCCTGGGTTATAGGTATTAGCATAAGGATCATAACGCCTTTGTGGTGGGCCAGGAAAATTTCCTCGGCATCCAAATGAGCCATAGTGTCACCATTCAAACTGGGTCACGCATCAGTTGTGTGCTCAAGTGTAGCACATATTCCACATAACCAAGCTGGTTTAGCTTTTTCAGCAACAAGAGAGCTTACAATATTAGTAAGTCTATCAAGTCTATATTCTATGGAAGAATTACTTATACTTAGCTAGTGAACCCTTTTGGGGGGTTCAGGATTAGCTCGGAACTGCTAAGAATTTGTAGCCATTGTGGAGATTAGGTCCATTGCTTATTGGGGGGTCATGTTGACCAACACTCCTCCACTAGCGGCGTCTACCATATTCATCTCCATTGGTTTCAAACCTTCATAAAAGTACTGGAGGAGAGATTACTTTGTTATACCGTGTTGTGGGCAGCTCGCACACAACTTCTTAAACCGCTCCCAATAATCGTAAAGAGTCTCTGCTTCATTTTGCCTTATTCTCACGATCTCTCTTCTTAGCTCAGCGCCTAGATCTTGAAAAAACACCTTAAGAAACAAACGAGATAAATGAGCCCAAGTAGTTATAGATCCAGGAGGTAAATAAAATAACCATTCCGTAGTTGAATCTGCTAGGGAAAAAGGGAAAGCGCGCAATTTAATTTGATCCTCGGTTACGCCTTGAGGTTTCATACTCAAACAAACCATATGAAACTCCTTCAAATGTTTATGAGGGTTTTCATTTTCTAACCCTCGAAAAGTTGGTAGTAGCTGAATTAACCCTGATTTCAGTTCAAAATCGGTATCCATAGTAGGATATGCGATGCACAGTGGCGATTGTTCATCGAGCTTGACTAGTTGTTTGAATTGTTTGAGCCATTGGTTGATATGCTAAATTAGGGTTTTCGTTAACCCTAGTTTCAAGCACCTCTTCAGGTGAATCAACTTCTTCTGCTTTACTTTCAAATGTTTGAGTAGGGTTTTCGTTAACCCTAGACTCGCTTTAAATCATCGATTCTGATTTCTGGCGGTGGATTACTTTGAGTCTCAACCACCGCTGACTGCTTTTTCCTTAGCTTTGTTTCCTTGCGATTAGCTTTTGCATTCTTTTCAATCTCTAAATCAAACGCAAGAGTGCCTGGAGCAGATCTGGTTATAGAAAACAAAACAATAAGATTAGTACGTTACCGTTCCACGACAATGGTGCCAAAATTTGATACGTCGCTGAAAGCACCAAAAATATCCTATTCCCAATAAAATAGTAAAAAAACACAGTAAAGGGGAAGTAGGGTCGAATCCTCAGGGACCGGATTATACGAATGCTTGTTTCTCGAAATCCTGGGCAGAATCGTGCTCAAGAAAATCTGCGTTCCTGAAAAAAATAAAAATAATAGAATTAAAAGTTTGATCTGGGAAAATAAAAAAATAGAATTTAAAACGAAGTGAAATTACGAGAATAAATTATGAAAATTAAATAAGGAAAATAAAAAGAAAGAGTTTTAGAGAAAGTTTCTTATATGGAGAGATTCTAGCCTCTAGTTGCCTCGATCTGCCTTGGGTTCAATCCTTGGCTTTTAGATGATCCTTCTCAACTCGAATAAGCCAGTTATAGTGGAAGAGGACGCCTACGACCACCAGCTCCAAGGATTTAGACTTCAATTTGGTGGAACTTGACTCTAGCCAACAAATCGCTCTTGTGGGATCATCTATGCTAGATCAACATTTCTCAATGGTGAATCCCACGCCATTTTGTCTCTTGGGCTCGCCAACCTCTGACGCAGTAAGCTAACGAACCAACTGTGCAACATTCTCAAAATATACAAAGCGGCCGTTCTTTGCAAACGTTGAAAAGATTACTTCTTAAGGGACATGGACGGAAGAGTTAGTCCCGTAGTGCGGAGAAACGATAAATACCCTATTTCGAAGGCTAAGTACGGATTCTAAACCTCAATAACCTTTTTTTGGGGATTTTAGGCAACCTTTGGCTAGATGGGTTTTAGTGGCTCATAGTTGTGGTGGAAAAGAAAATAGATATATAAATTAAGGTTTTATTAAAAAGAAATATGAAAGAACAGAGACTTATAGGGAGTGTGTTACAGAAAAAGATGAACAACCAAACTGAGTCACTCCATCCCCTATTTATAGTGCTAAGATAGGTGGACTAGTCCTACTCAAACTCCCAAAGATAATTACAATTAATCAAAGATAAATAGAGATAAATAAAGAAAATAAATAATCATCAATCCTAATATTAATTATCCTAATATAATTAAAATAGTGTTTGATAAAATAAAAATCTCTTCTTTTTGTAATCCAACCCTTCTGTCCTCCATGTTAGCACTTTTGGCACCAATCTTTTCCTTATATCGCACATTAGCCCATTTTGTCTTTAATTTCATGTTTTTAGCTCTTAATTTATCTTTTGCCTCCAATTTAGTCCCTACAAGATAAAATACCATAAAAAGCCCAAATTAGTAGAATCATACTCAAAATAATTATGCAATTAGCATAAAAACATGACGTTCTAGAGTATTATCACTCCAGAAATTGGCTATGTTGTATGTGTCCAAAATAGTAAGACTGCATAGGGTTCTTGTCTCGATAATTTTCGATATGGATCATCGCTTCACGTCTCAGTTCTGGAAGAAATTACTTGAAGCTCTAGGTTCGAGGTTAGACTTCAGTACTGCTTTCCATTCTCAAACAGATGGTCAGTCGGAGAGGGTGATTCAAGTACTAGAGGATATGTTGAGGAGTTGTGTTCTAGATGTTTAAGGTAGTTGGAAGGAGTACTTACTATTGACAAAGTCCGCCTATAACAATAGCTATCAGTCTAGTATCTAGATGGCACCGTACGAGGCATTGTATGGTCGTAAGTGCCACACTCTCTTGTGCTGGACTGAGTTGGGTGAACGACGTGTTCTGAGTTTGGAGCTGGTTTCTAAAACTGAAGATAAGGTCCGATTGATCCAAGATTGACTGAAAGCGACATCTGATAGGCAGAAGTCCTATACCGATTTGAAGAGAAAAGATATTGAATATTCTGTAGGGGACTTAGTCTTTCTCAATGTCTCGCCATGGAAGAAGGTATTAAGGTTCGATCGCAAGGGTAAGCTAAGCTCTCGGTTTATTGAGCCGTACCGTATTCTGAAGTGAGTGAGGCCAATTGCATATCAGTTAGAGCTTTCTTCGGAGTTGAATCGCATACATGATATGTTCCACGTCTCAATGTTGAGAAGCTACCGCTTTGATCCTACGTATGTTATTCCTTTTGAGGACATCGAAGTTAGACCAGATTTGACATTTGAAGAGAAGTCGGTTCAGATTCTGGAGCGCGAGGTTAAGGTTCTGTGAAGGAAATCTATCCCCTTAGTGAAGGTGTTATGGCAGAATCATAGCACTGAGGAGGCCACTTGGGAGCCAGAGGGTTCGATGCGGTAGCACTATCCTCACCTTTTCTGATCAGGTAAAATTTTGAGGACGAAATTTTCTTTTAGGGGGTAGAGTTGTAACGCCCCAGTTTTTCTATTAATTTTAGCTTTTGTAATTTCAAGACACAAATATCTGTCAGCTTTAGTGGTTGAGTGATTTGGGTGTGTTTGGGTGTGTCTGAGAGGTTCTAAGTTCAAGTCTCAACTTGGGTAAATTTTGGTATTTTTATGAATAAAGCCCAAATTCTAGTTAGTAGGCTTATAAGTCAAAGTTTGTAAGTAAATACCAGAAAGGGCTTGCTGGTCTAGTGGCTAAGTGGAGTGTTGGTTATGCTGAGTGACCTGTGTTCGACTTCTAGCGTAGGCATTATTTTTGCCTGACACATCCAAAGAGTTTGTGTTGGACTAAAAATCTGATAGTAAGGAGATGATAGGGGGATATCAAAAATCTGTTCAGTTTTCCTCTCCCCAACAAAAAAAACAAATTTCAGCATTCTTTTTTCCCCAAATTCTCTTCTTTTCTTTTAACGTTTTCTGCCAAACTCCCTTTCGATATTCTTTTGTCTTCCCGTCTTCTTTGATTTTCTCGATTTATTTTCTCCTTGTGAAACGATGGTGTGCTATTACGGTAAGTCTCTCTTCGCTTAATCTGTTTGCTTTGAGCTAGGCAATTGATGAGGGGTCTGTTGCGCTCTTTTTGATCAGGTAGAAGGCAATAAGTGATCGGTGCTACTGCAAAGAATAGGACTTGCAGTTTTGGTTGTTAATGGTAAGGGGTTCGTTAGATTATCAACGTTAGATTTCGATAGACTTTGATTGAATGATGAAACAAGTGGTTAAATGAGTGTTTCGTTGGTTGATTTTTAGGTTCTGGAGGCTTAGGGGAGCTTACGCATCAAAATCGAACTAGGTGTGTCCTCGAAAACACAGAAAATAATGTTTTGAAGAAAGTCAAAACCATTCATCAAATCCACTCAGGCGTGTGGTCGTTCGTGTGATAGATTGTGTGCGAGACTGTTAGTCACCACACGGCCGTGTGATCGACGAGCCAGGCCGTGCACGAGCAACATGACCGTGTGATGGCTGGGCAAGGTTGTGTGCGACACACGGGCTCCACCAATTGGGCCATGTGGGCCACACGCGTAGGCTACATGGGCGTTTGAGCCTATTTTTCTGAAAACTCTGTAAGGTTACAAGGGAGCCCAAGTCAACTGTGGACCTACCGTAAGGTCAGTAAGTAATGCTTAGACCCCTAAATAAATGATTTGACTGTTTGATTTTTGTACTAAGCATGTATACTGTTCTGAATGTATGATCTACTATCTGCATATTAGCATGACATTTTATGTATGTTGCATTGCATCGGGGTAGGATTGATGATATACGGAGGAAGTATCTGAAAGGCTTTTAAGCTCATTATCCGCTCACCGCAAATTTTTATTATGTCTTTGCATTCGCACAACTTGGTGTGTAGTGCTGGATGAGTTGATTTTATCCCACATGTTGTGTAAGGTTGGGCGGAGTTGGTGTGTAGAGACTGATGGGTAGGACTCTGTTTTCTGCATATTCTGTCTAGAATGGGCCAAGGCCTATAATATGTCTGTTTCTATATCTGAGTGGGCTAAAGTCCACACCGTTTCTGTAATAGGCTCAGACTTGAACTGTGAGTTTATAATATAATATGTATGTTTTCTGTGGGGATTACTACTAAATTTGCGAAAACTCACCCTTTTCTATTTAATCTGTACAGGTAATCCCCAGCAGTAGACGGATCGGTGCAGCGGGGACTTGGCAGTGACCACGGTTCTGGACACTCATTTACGGTTTATTTTTAATCATGATTTGGTTATATTTGGGGTAAATTTTATGTAATAAGGCCATTCGGATTTTTGTTTAAAACTTGAGATTATTGTTTTATAAAATGCTAGCAGTAGGACAAAACGCGAGTTTTCAAAATAAACAAAGGTTTTATCAAAATACGTACGACCTTGCCAATAGTTTTAAAAGCTTCCGCAACGTATAAAGTTTTGAAAATGGATAACGAATAAATACACGACACATTTTGACGATAATCGAAGATACCTAAAAATGGTTTTAACGCAGTTACGATTTCTAAAAACATTATCATGTGACACCGCCAGATTCGGCCATAACGTCCAGGTCGGGTTTGAGATTCACTAGTGGATGTCGTAGAGAGTACATCATCCCTTCTTGTGGATGTTTCGTAACATCCCCAATCGAAGATTTTGTGCCTAATTCTTCTATGAAATTCTGTCAAATCTATAGTTTGGTTAAAAACTATTCGCGTTGTGTTCTCCGATAAAAAAAATAACGCCGTTCTCGGTGTCACAAACCTCACCGTCATAGTAAATAACAAAACTAATACATTCATTCATCTTCAATTTCTATTCTGCTTAGCCTCTCTAATTTTTCTTGCTGTAACTTATGCAACCTAAGAATGAAATTTGGCTCATTTATAGCCTAAGGCCAAACATGAACTACTGTAGAAAAAGAGCTTCCATGTAGGAGCTTTTTCAGTAATTTTGCTGACATTGCATCCTGCTTGAAGCGTTTTTGACACTATTTGTTCAGAAACGTCTTCTTAAAATTATTTTTTTAGGAACTACTATAGAAAAGGAGCGTCCACGTAGGAGCTTTTTTCATCAATTTTTCTGACAGTGCATCCTGCTTGAAGTGTTTTTGACATTATTTATTCAGAAACGTCTTCTCAAAATTATTTTTTCAAGAACTACTGTAGAAAAAGAGTGTCCACGTGGGAGCTTTTCTCATCAATTTTTCTGACAGTGCATCCTGCTTGAAGCATTTTTGACACTATTTGTTCAGAAATGTCTTTTCAAAATTATTTTTTCAGGAACTATTGTAGAAAAAGAGCTTCCACGTGGGAGGTTTTTTCAGTAATTTTACTGACAGTGCATCGTGCTTAAAGCGTTTTTACACTATTTATTCAGAACCGTCTTTTTAAAATTATTTTTTCAGGAACTACTGTAGAAAAAAACCAAAATCCTTATTGTTAATATAATTTCTCTAAACCCTAAACTTAAACACAATATTATTTTTTTAAAAACTAAACCCAAATTTAATTTATTTATTTAAAACTCTTAAATCCTAATTTAATTAATTTTTATAAAAGAACACTAAATCCTGATTTATTTTTAAAAATTCCTAAAACCCATAACCTTAAATTATTTTAACAAAACCCTACAAACCTAACTCTAAATTATTTTAACAAAACCCTAACCCTAAAAACCCTAAACCAAAAAACCCTAGGGACTAAACATGCAAAAAGCTCTAACCTAGAAAAAACACTGAGCAAAATGCCCCCTAGGAAGGGTTTTTGCCACGTCAGCAAAATGCGTCCACGTTAGTGCATTTTGTGCTGACATGGTAAAAACGCTCCCTCAGAGGCGCGATTTACTGGAAATTTTACCCTAAAACGCTCCTACGTGGACGTGTTTTGCCAAATTCAGCCCTTTCCGATAAATAATGCAGAAATTGGTAAATTTCCGTAAATATACTTAGAAATGGGCCTTTATAGGCAAATTGGTCCATTTTATTACACACATAATAATTTCAATACAAATAATTTTATTATATCACTTGTAATTTTATTTACAATCTTATAATATATTTTATTAGATTTATGACTTAGTCCCTTTCTATACTACTATATCTATATCTAAAATTCAATAACTAATTAACAATTCTTATGGCTAATACATAAAGAAATAGAATTAAATTCTTGTAGTACTTACAACCAAGATTTGTTTGATGATTCTTCTTACTTCTTCACTCATTGGCTACCCATTTTCCTTTTTCTACAATTTGATCCTCTTCTTTCCTCTCTTTCTCTTCATTAACATAACAAATGCATAACACCCTCTTGTTAAAATCATGATCACATATCAAATACATTTTCAAATAATAGAAAATAACATGAACATCATTAATAATTTTCCATCTCTTACCTTGAATCCTTGTTACTACAAACTAACCCTAATTTTCTCTCTCCTTTCAAGTAACTATCAACTCTTTTTTCATGGGGCTAAAGTAACGATCTTGCTCTACTGTTGATTTGGTTGAGAAATTATGAGAGGAAAATGAAGAAACAAGCTTGAAAGGGTCAACAATTGAGTAAAAGGACTTAAATGGAAATTAAGCAAAAGTCTAGTTTTGGGAGAACGATAAGTGACGATGGGATGTGGAAAAGAACGATGAAAACTTTTTCATCTTTTCTTCCTCTTCTACACTCTTTATAAATAAAAATCATGAATTTTTATTTAAAATGGCTAAATTGGTAATTAATCCTCCTTTCATCATTACACTATGACCCTAATTATTATCATAAAATATCTTATTTTTATAATTATCATTTTATCCCTTATCATCTATTCAATTTCTATATATTGAATCACATCTCATTTAAGTGATATTACCTCTCTAGTCCCTCCTTATTTTCCATCTATCTCATGCTACTAATCTAACTTTTTAATTTTCACATTTTTGATCCACTACTTTTCATTTTCTTACAATTTAGTCATTACCTCAAATCAAATTTTCCTAACCTAAAAATATTTCTATTTCCTATCAGCTCTAATTTCTTCCTATACTTTTACTCTAAAATTCCTATTTAATCTATTTCTAAAAATTCTCTAATTTTCCTAATCCAACTCGTCATTGAACCAAACCCTCTTTACTTTGAGGATGTTACATAAATGAATGATAAACCATAATATACACATATTTTAATCTCACATTTAGCATACTTTTGGATGATTTATCCCTTTAATTATGGAAATAGGTGCTCCTAATCCTTTGTTTTCATGTTTTATACTCAAAAGAGCACCGGAGGATGAAAAGAACGAGAAACGGATCAAAAACAGAGAAAATAGGCCAAAGTACGAAATCCACAGGCTGGACCCCGAGTCACACGGTCGTGCCTCCTCAACAAATTCGACCACGGCCTATAACTCGAATTACATAGGCGTGCCACACGGTGTGTCCCTATCGCAGCAAAGAAGAGTTTTATTCGGATTAGGGTACTTAGAGGCAAAGAAAGACATTCCAAGAGCCTATATAAACACCCTAGAGGCCAACCTTTAGGGGGGCGTTCAGCTAGGCCAAGGAGCCAAGCTAGAGAGCCAGAATGGTTGGATTCACTCGAAGAAAGCCAGTTGATTCATCTCTAGAAGCGGAATCGTACTCAAGACTGAGGATCTCTCCTTCAATTCCTTCAGGGGGTTTTAGGGTTTTCTTTATGTTTTGTTTTATATTTTCTTCTTAGATGTATTCTTTTATGATTATGAACTCAACCTCTCAAATACTTGAGGGGGATGAAACTTAAGACGGATCTTGTTATTGTTTTCTGAGTTGTATGATAAATACTTGATTTGTTCTTAACTATGTGTTCTTAATTCTTGTTTTGATATTTCGGGATATTGATTCAAGCATTTATGCTCTTAGGCAGAGGAGGAATAGACCCTGTCTAAGAGTAGATCTAGCGTAGTTAAGCGGAGTTGATCGCAACCCTAGAGATAAGATTACGAAAATTTACCGGATTAGGGTCAAACCTAATATGGGAGTCCATAGATCGAGTTAATGCAATTCTAGGGGTTTTAATTAGAAAGATATTTCAATTAATCAACCTAGGGTTAGATGTTAGTAGCCTCGAGAGAGGTATTAATATAAATTAGGGAATCCTACGGATCAAGTCAAGTGAATAAATCGTCTGGTTCAGAGTTAATAACAAGTGAAGTCTAGGTTGATTCTTCCTCGGGTATTGTCTTAATCAATTGATTTTTCCCACAAGTATTTCCCCAATTTATTCTCTATGTCTTAGCATCTTTAGCTTAGTAGTTAGTTAATTTTAGGTTAAACAACCATTCTCTTAATTCTTAGGCTAAATAATAATAAGAAAGGTTATTATTAGTCCTTTTGGTTCCTTTGGGTTCGACAATCCGGTCTTGCCACTAAACTATACTACTATTCAATAGGTGCGCTTGCCTCAAGTCATTGTCACAGTTAGTTTTTAGGCTAGATCATTCATTATATAAATTTTTAAGACTCTGACACATGATCAAGTTTTTGGCATCGTTGTCGGGGAACTGAAATATTAAGAACGCTCAATTTTTATTACTTTAGCCATTTTTTATTTTTTGCAATTTATTTTTATTTTTACTTTGCTAATTCTTCTTTTATTTACTTCTGGCAGGTAATTCTAGTTTATGACTAAGAGGAACCCGTCAGTACCCTTGATTTTTTTATAGTGAAATAGAACATACCGCTTACAGAAACCGAAGAGATGTCACTGAATAATTATCAGTGGCAAGTTATGAGGACAAAGCCTACCAAAGCAGCCGATGTTTTCAACCTTGACGCGGGCACCATGTTATCTAAGCAGGTAGAGTTTTTAAATATAAAAATTGATGGTTTGTATGGTTCTACGCAGGTACATCCAGTTATGCAGTGCCATATGAATAGAGGAGGGATGAGCAATACAGAATATCTACCTTACAATCCAAGCGCTGAAAACGAGCAAGTTTACTATATGAGTAATACTTTTCGATCTCAAAATAATTTTTACAGTAACACTTATAATGCAGGTTGAAGGTACCATCCCAATTTCTTGTGGGGTGGTCAAGGTAATCAGAGACAACAACCCCTCTCAAACTTCCAACAACAGCCCTACCCACAGGAAAAGAAGTCGAACCTTGAGGAAATGAGGACAAAATTTATAGCGGTGTCAGAAACACATTTCCAAAACACTGAAACAACACTTAAAAATCAACAAACATCGATTCAAGGGATCGAAAACCAATTAGGGCAACTTGCTAAGCTGATCTCAGAAAGACCACAAGGTATCTTGCCTAGCAACACCGAAACTAACCCAAGAGAGCAACCTCAAGCAACAATGGCTCACGATAGTGAAGGGTTAGATGAACCAAAGTTTAAGCAAGAGAATGTGGTAGAGGAAGGTAACGTCGAAGTAAGCCATGATAAACCAAACCAGGTAATTACAGAGTACCGACCTCGTGTGCGATACCCCAATGCGATAAAAAAACAGAGGAAAAATTCAGTAAATTTCTTAAATTCCAAAGAAATTTCATATTAACTTGCCGTTTCTTGAAGCTCTTTCGCAAATGCCAGATTCAAGGAAATTTTTAAAAGAATTTTTGACAAACAAATAGAAGTTAGACAATACGTCACATGTGGAGCTAAACGCAGTTCTTAACACGACTAGGACGTCGAGTATTAAATGTGGAACCAATCACTTCAAAGTTGGGGACCAGATACTGTTAGATGCAACCGACCTTCGAATGGCCGCTTCAGAGCTTAATACAAATGGTGCGAACTCCTTTTATGGTACTTAAGGTTTTTCCATACGGAACGGTTGAGGTAACACATTCTAATTTTGGAACTTTTGAGGTAAATATTACCCCACTCAAACCATATGTTGATAGAATTGATAGTAAGAAAAAAAAGTTTCGACTCCGTGAACCACCATGGCTATACGAATAACAGGTAAGTCTAGCTCAAGACTTTAAACGAGTGCTTCTCGGGAGGCAACTCGAGCACTAACCCCATTAATTTTTATATTTTCGAATTTTAGCATCTAACTAAGATTTAACTAGACTTTTAGGCGCAGGTTTTCATACCCACACGGCCGTGGCTATTGCCGTGTGGCCACCACAGGAAGGTACAAGGGTGTAGGCAACCACCAGATCCATGATTTCTATTTAATCCCCTTCTTCTATTCACTTTCTTCCCTAAAGTCTTCTTCCCTTTTCCCCTTTCTCTTTGAACGCATATCCACTTTTCATTATTTATTTTTATTCTTCTTTCTATATTTATTTTTTATTTTTTATTATTTTCTTCTTATTCTTCATGCCTTTTAGATTAAGCTTAGGATACAATAAGATTAGACCGGCTGCTTCAAGGATCCAATTTCAAATGGTTCGAGGCGCTCCCCCATTTCTTTTCATTAACTCCATCCAAAATTCAGGAAGTTTCACTTCTCTCCATATCTTATGATTTTAATATTATTCTACTATTATCTATCTTTGTACATTGAGGACAATGTACATCTTAAGTGTGGGGGGTTAACTATAGTATTATTTGAAAATCCCTGAATTATTTCTTATTCTTAAGTAATTTTCTCATATTACTAATGATACTTCAGTTGATTTATGATTTTTATTGATATGTTTTAGAATAAGCCATTGATAATTGTGCATTGATGATTTAAACTTTAAGATACTAGAGAATCAAGCATGGTAAGTCTATTTTCAAAAATTAAAATTTGCTAGGTTGTTGACCTAAATTTGAATATTACCTTGAAGTTTGAAATTTACAAAGTTGATATCAAAACCCATAATTTTTGTGAGATTTTGAACCTTTTAGAGCATATATTTTTCGTGCTCACTTTATTGATTATGAGTGTGTCAACATTGATTTGTTATTCTAGAACTTGCTTCAATTATACATGTCAAGACCATATCTTTGATTTGATATACTGAGATGATAAAGGCACTTAGGATTTAACCCACTTACTCCACTAAAAACCTACCTTCACAATCAACCCCTAGTGAACCCTTTTGATCCTAACAACCCTTTTATTGATTCACTCACTAATATTAACCTAAAACCCATCTTGTATTTGTTATCACCATTTCTCTTGACTACCCTTCTATCGAGATTTGATTTGATCAGTTGCCTAACTATTTTATTTCAGTAGTTGAATTCATCTTATATTATGTATTTACTTGATTTGTTCTTAAAAAATTTGAAGTATATTCATTATTAGTTCTATAATTAAGTGAGCTTATACGTTTAAATTCAACATCTTGAAGAAGAAGCTCGTATTATTAGTTTCAAGTTTTTGATTGATGTAATTATTCAGGACTAGTTCATTTTTTTTCTAGTTAGGTAAATTGTCAATTCAATCTCGATTTTAACCAATTAATTCAGCCTTTATCCACACCTTTAACCTAAGCCCCATTACAACCTTTAAAGACCTTTTGATTTGTGTATCATCTCATTTTATAGTGGTGGAGATTTGATTTTCATGCAAGCCTATGGTAATAACTTTTCATGTTTCATTGATGAGTGCTTTATTTTGACCCTTAAACACCTTGAGTGATTTGAGTGAATCTTTAATGAGTCTGTCAACTCTTGTCAATTTTGAATTAAAGGTAATTATTTAGATAAGGGGAAACACCTATGTTTTCGTGCTATAAACTTATGACTTTGATTGTTTGAATCTTTAGGATTCCTTGAGTTAAATTATCCATGTATAAATTATCTATGAATTATGATGAAATATTATCGATAAGAATTATGAATCGCAGGAAGTTAGTTTTAATTGAGAGTTGAGAATTTTGCTTAAGGACAAGCAAATGCTTAAGTGTGAGGGTATGTGATAAACCATAATATACACATATTTTAATCTCACATTTAGCACAATTTTGGATGATTTATCCCTTTAATTATGGAAATAGGTGCTCCTAATCCTTTGTTTTCATGTTTTATACTCAGGAGAGCACCGGAGGATGAAAAAAATGAGAAACGGGTTGAAAACGGAGAAATGGGCCAAAGTACGAAATCCACACGGCCTGGACCCAAAGTCACACGACCATGCCTCCTCAACAAATCCGACTACGACCTATAACTCGAATTACACGGGTGTGCTACACGGGCGTGTCCCTATTGCAACAAAGAAGAGTTTTATTCGGATTAGGGTACTTAGAGGCAAAGAAAGACATTCCAAGAGCCTATATAAACACCCTAGAGGCCAACCTTTAGAGGCGTTTAGCTAGGCCAAGGAGCCAATCCAAAGAGCCAAAATTGTGGGATTCACTCGAAGAAAGCCAGTTGATTCATCTCTAGAAGCCGGAATCGTACTCAAGACTGAAGATCTCTCCTTCAATTCCTTCAGGGGGTTTTAGGGTTTTCTTTATGTTTTGTTTTATATTTTCTTCTGAGATGTATTCTTTTATGATTATGAACTAAACCTCTTAAATACCTGACGGGGATGAAACCTAAGACGGATCTTGTTATTGTTTTCTGAGCTGTATGATAAATACTTGATTTGTTCTTAACTATGTGTTCTTAATTCTTGTTTTGATATTTCAGGATATTGATTCAAGCATTTATGTTCTTAGGCAGAGGAGGAATAGACCCTGTCTAAGAGTAGATCTAGCATAGTTAAGCGAAGTTGATCGCAACCCTAGAGATAAGATGACAAAAATCTGCTGGATTAGGGTCAAACCTAATATGGGAGTCCATAGATCAAGTTAATGCAATTCTTGGGGTTTTAATTAGAAAGATATTTCAATTAATCAACCTAGGGTTAGACGTTAGTAGCCTCGAGAGAGGTATTAATATAAATTAGGGAATCCTACGGATCAAGTCAAGTGAATAAATCGTCTGGTTCAGAGTTAGATAACAAGTGTAGTCTAGGTGGGTTCTTCCTTGGGTATTGTCTTAGTCAATTGGTTTTTCTCACAAGTATTTCCCCAATTCATTCTTTGTGTCTTAACATCTTTAGATTAGTAGTTAGTTAATTTTAGGTTAAACAACCATTCTCTTAATTCTTAGGCTAAATAATAAAAAGAAAGTTAGTATTAGTACTTTTGGTTCCTTTGAGTTCGACAATTCGGTCTTTCCACTAAACTATACTACTGTTTGATAGGTGCGCTTGCCTCAAGTCGTTGTCATAGTTAGTTTTTAGGCTAGATCATTTATTGTATAAATTTTTAAGACTCTGACACACGATTAATGAACTTGGTGAAGAAGTTATTGGAGTTCCCACTAGACCGCCCGAAAAGTTAGAGGATTTAGATAAAAATATATTCCTAAAAATGACTTTTGAGTAAAAAAAATAAGATCTACTTTTGAAATGAGTCAAGCTTTAGGTGGAATTTTTTGGCCCCACCTGAAAAGCTACTTGTTTACCAAATATTTTAGTTTGAAATTATGATTTAAGTTAAAAAGTGTTTTTTCAACTTCAATTGCTAAAGACACTTGGATGGGAGAGTGACTAAAATATTTAATTTTAAAAATATTATTCCTTTTAAGTTAGTGTGGTTGGTTTCTTTATTTCCAATATTACGAAATATGATCCCTTCGTTAAAATCTTATCTACTTTGAGTGTAGCGTGTTTCATCACTTGTGTGTTTCAACAATTTAAAATGCCATTGCCAGCATCAATTCCATGCAATATCTTTAATAACAAGGAAGAACCTTAAGGGACAGAATTTATTCTAAAATGGTCCATCAAATTATTTACTTTTGCAATGTATGCTTCCTCATCTAAAATGCTCCATCAAATTAATTACTGAAATACTGTGTTTGCTACATTAAAACAAAAAAAAAAAAAAAAAAAAATTGATGGAGACCCAAATTGAAATGAGAAGTGTCGATTTGAGTATTAAATTCGAGTTTTAAATAGGACAGGCGAGGAGTCATGATCCATGTTATGGGAGGATCACTTGGTGACAGTAGTAGCTCTTTGCATTTATTTTTACGAGGTAAAGTACTATTTCTTAAACTACTTTGAAGCTTGGAACTTGCTTTGTCAGGATGTTTTGAGATCTTGTTCTCTATAAATTTTTTATATCCTTTCTTTATTCATCAAAAAAGAGAAAATGGATGAAACCAAGCCATTGAAGGTTGTTGAGAGCAGCCACGTTTCACCACCACCAGGCTCAGTTCCCACTACCTCTCTTCCTCTCACTTTCTTCGATCTGCAATGGTTTTCACTTCCCAATGTTCAACGCCTTTTCTTCTATGAATTCCCATACCCTACCTTGCATTTCATGGAAACCATTCTCCCGTTGTTAAAACAATCTCTCTCCCTTACCCTGCAACAGTTTTTCCCCTTCGCGGCCAACGTAGTGTGCCCTCAGCCACCGGGGAAGCCTTACATCCGTTACGAAGATGGCGGCAGCTCCGTTGCTTTCACGGTCGTCGAATCCCCTTCGGATTGGCGCTGTGCAATAGCCGATTATCCGCGAGACGTTAAATCGTTACGTCCCTTCGCGCCAGAGCTGCGGACCGCACTGTCGGAGGCGAAAGACAGTACTCGGGTGATCTTGCTCCCTGCACTTGCCTTACAGGTTACCGTGTTCCCGAACGCCGGCGTTTGCATTGGGTCTAGTTACTGCCACGTGATCGGCGACGGGAAGGCATTCATGCATTTCATGAAGTCTTGGGTGGACGTTTACGCTGCGGTCGGTCTCGAAAAATCATCGCTTCCATTGTTTAACAAGGATGTGATCAAGGATCCTATCAGGGTAGAGTCGTTTTTATTGAAAATGTACCACGACTGGCTTTCATCTCTCAGGGAGAATTCGGTCTTAAACGATGTCGGATCAGAAGTAAACATGGTTCGTGCCACATTCGTGTTGCGTCGTGCCGATGTCGAGAGGCTCAAGCAATTGGTCACATCGCAGTGCATGAACAAAGCTAATTCGAGCCAATTCCATCATGTATCAACTTTTGTGGTAACATGTGCTCTAACATGGGTTTCATTGATCAAATCAAAAGTAAGTGCTGTTAACAACTTATCATATGTTGATGATGCTGATGAGTTATATTACTTGCTATTCCCCTTCGATTGCCGGAACCGCCTTGAATTTCCGGTTCCGTCAACATATTTCGGGAACTGTATAAAACCTGGAATTGTAGAGATGAAGAAAAAGGAGTTAACAGGTGAAAATGGGATTGTTTTAGCTGCCAAAGCCATTGGAAGCAAAGTTAAAGAAATGGGACAAAGTGGTGTAAGTGGGGCGGAGAATTGGCTACCAAGCATCGCAGAGAGAAGTAAAACGGGGCGTCTAAAGAATGTGGCCGGTTCGCCGAAGTTGCGGGTGTACGATACTAATTTTGGGTGGGGAAGGCCTCGGAAGGTGGAGGTGATGCACGTGGAGTCCGGGCAGACGATATCTATGGCGGAGTGTAGGGATGAAGAAGGTGGAATTGAGGTTGGTGTGGCTTTAAACAAGAACCAAATGGATGAATTCGTTGCCATCTTTGGGCTGAGTTTAAAGCTTCTTTAGTTTAGGGTTTTCTTTATCCGGAGGAAGCCAGAAAATTCGTTTAGGGTATTGAAATTAAGTTTAAACCTTCCTCATCACATGTGTTCAACTCTATTTTTTTCCATTACATGAGAACAATTCAATTACTGATTTGATCCTTTTTACTATGTTAATATTTGTGGTTTAATCTTTATATTTTAATTAATAAAATTTAATTTTCTATTATTATAATTATATTAATTACTCCAAATAATTAACATCTATATACTTTTTTTAGGGTAAAATACTTAAATATACCAAAAAAAATTTACGGAAAAGGGCTGTTTCCCACAAAACACGTCCACGTCAGCGTGTTTTGTGAGGAAAAACTAGAAAGCGCATCGCCTAGGGCGCGCTTTAGCCCTGCAACGGTCAAAATATTTTTGATTGTTGAAGGCTAACGGTCAAAAATTAAAACCCTATAAATATCCCCCAACCCTTTTATTTTTTTCACACATTAGTCTTCTATCATCTTTCTCTCAATTTTCTCTTAAAGTCCTTGAAACTTACTCTCAAATTTCAAAATAGTCATTTACTATTTACAAAAAAACCCTTTTTTAATTTTTTTAATATATTTTTTGAAAAATTTTAAAATTTTCGATCGTATTACAATGGCCCGGGAATTAATTCGTCTAGACAACAACCACATCTCCGTCGATCAAATGTAAATGGTAAGTTTTAATTTTAATTTTTCAATATTAGTTAATATTTTTAGGTTTATGCAATTTTAATTAATTTTTATTTTATAATTTTTTAAACAGTCTGTAGATCGGGTGTTGCAATGTTATATTCGCAATATGCATGGTCCCCCATCGCCGTTGATCGAGAATTACCTGCAGGAAGCGGGTTTTTAGCACGTGACCACGATACGCCGAGGGTTTAAGTTGGAGTGACTTTGATCAATGCGTTGGTAGAGAGGTGGAGACCCGACACACACTTTCTATCTTTCATGCGGAGAGTGTACCATCACTTTAGAAGATGTGCAGTTGCAGTTGGGATTATGGGTGGACGGGTCGGTAGTCACCAAGTCCGCAACTTCTACCGATTGGATGGCCGTATCTACGAGCTTCTGGGTGCCATTTTGGATAACATTCATGGAGGTCGGGTCGAGATGGCCTGGTTACGAGACACATTCCTGGAGCCGAATGATGATTCGATCGAAATAGAAAGAATACGGTATGCTCGGGCATACATTCTTCAGATAATTAGAGGTTATCTGATGTCGGACCTGTCTAGAAACCTCGTACACTTGAGATGGCTGCTGAAACTTGTTGATTTTAGAGTAGCCGTGAAATGAGTTGGGAATCTGTTGTGCTATTGAAGTTGTATTGGGAGATGTGCGGTGCAACGCGGCCGAGTAAAGCGAAAATTGGAGGTTGTCTATCACTATTGCAGTCATAGGCACGGTTTCGATTTCCATTTTTACGTCCTCGACTCGACCACTCATATTCATTCCCACTGATAACGAGGTAAATTTAATGTTATACTTTACAATTATTACGTAGATTTATAGTATAATTGTATGCTAAAAATTTATTTAATTAGGTGGAACCATTCGGCGAGTTATGCTGGAATACCTACCTCGCTTAAAGATATACGGCTTCTATTGGACCAACTGTCGGAATCACAAGTAAGTTTTAAATTTCGTATTTATAATTTAGTATTTCATATTTAGTGTTTAGTATTATGTATATAACTAATATTTTGGTAATGTTAATATAGTTTCAATGGACACCGTACGAGGATCTAGTAATTCGGGCAGTAATTCTAGAGGAGTTCTTGTAAAATCTAAACATTTGGCACGTGAAGGTCCCATTAATCAACTATGCGACCGTGGAGATACACCAGTCAGATCGAGTTCTGTGACAATTTGGATTCCGGCAACCGATTCTCGTGCCACCTGAGGTGCTCGATGATGAGCACAAAGTGGACTTACGGCAGCTGCACATGGATTGGCCAAGATTTTGGCCAGCATATATCGAGATGTGGGAGAACCGGTATGACTATTTACCAATCTGGGAATCGATCATCGTTCCTGAGTTAGCGTGCATGCCGGAATACATGCCATGGTTTGGGATCCATGGTAAGTCGTATTTGTTGTCTGAAAAAGAGAGGCGACGATAATTTCATCAGTAAAGGAAATGTCGGGGCCTTTTAAATCCAAGGAGAAGGGGTGATGAGACGGGCCATCAACAGCGCCGACATAGTCATCGGGCCCATCAACAGCACCCACACAATCACCGAGCCCATCAGTTTAGCCGACGACATCGACATCACAGCCTTTAGCCTTTATGCCAAGTGCGTACCCTACCCCTTATATGTATCCTAACCCATATATGTTTCCTTTTCCCAGTCCCACCCCAAGTTGGAATGTATGGTCGGGTTTGAGTCCGTTCCCGACTACTCTGACTGGCCAGCCGATCTTGAGGCCGCTGTCGCGTGAGGGGTCACATGAGGCGCCGTTGGAGAGCACTTCTTTTTACTAGTCTACTTCGTCATACGGGATTCAGACACCCCCGCCGTGGTTTATGCAAACAC
Source organism: Gossypium rotundifolium (assembly GCA_025506655.1). Taxonomy (NCBI): domain Eukaryota; kingdom Viridiplantae; phylum Streptophyta; class Magnoliopsida; order Malvales; family Malvaceae; genus Gossypium; species Gossypium rotundifolium. The sequence goes on along the minus strand of CP106734.1, from coordinate 166,011,425 downwards.
ATCCGGGGTCGTTATTTTATCAAGGTGGGTCATCCTCGTAACACCCACAACCGGAACCACTCTTTGGAGGAACGGAATCCCTTGAGGTTCCACGACCACGGAAGCTAAAGAAGGAGGAATCCAATACAGAATCACGACACCACCCCTGTGTGGCAATCGATTCGACCAACATCAACATTGATTCGGATGGGCTTTTTATTTTTAAATTGTAATAAATTTTTTATTTTTAATAAAATAAAAGTTGTTTTTATTTTTTGTAATTTAATTTTAATATCTTCACTAAAATAGAAGTTGTTTATTTTTTGTATGTAATTTAATTTGATTTTTAATAAAATAAGAAGCTATTTTTATTTTTTATTTTTGTAATTTAGTTTTAATATATTTAATAAAATAATAGTTGTTTAATTTTTTATTGTAATTTAATTTTAGTATCTTTAATAAAATAGAAATTGTTTAATTTTTATTGTAATTTAATTTTAATTTATGTAATAAAATAAGAAGTTATTTTTAATTTTTTTGTAATTTAGTTTTATTATATTTAATAAAATAAGTTGTTTTTTATTTTTATTTTTTGTAATTTAGTTTTAATATATTTAATAAATAAGATTTTTTTATTTTTATTTTTTTGTAATTTATTTTAATATATTTAATAAATAGAAGTTTTTTATTTTTTATTTTTTGTAATTTAGTTTTAATATATTTAATAAAATAAGAAGTTTTTTTTATTTTTATTTTTGTAATTTATTTCTAATATATTTAATAAAATAATAGTTGCTTATATGTTTTTGTAATTTAATTTTAATATATTTAATAAAATAAAATTTGTTTAATTTTTTTTGAAATTTAATTCTAAAAATAAAAGTTTAATATTTGTAATTTTATTGCAGGCCTAAAGCGCGCCTCTAGGGATGCACTTTCTTGTTTTTCCCACAAAACGTGTTGATGTGGACGCGTTTTGTGAGGAAACAACTATTTTCTGTAAATTTTCAAAAAATCGGCCTTTTTCTGTAATTTTTTATATATACTTGGGTATTTTACCCTTTTTTTTAACCATTTAAGATAATGGTCAAATTCCTATTTTAATCCCTCTACCACTCATAGTAAAGATTTAGTCATTATATTATAATTTCACATAATTTGGGGCAAATATCCCAAAAATACCAAAAAATACAAAATTACCGAAAAGGACAGTTTCAAAAATATTGACGGAAGGGCAATTTCCCCAAAAGCGTCCACGTCGGCGCTTTTTTGAAATCGACTAAAGCGTCCATGGGGAGCGCTTTAGGCCAACTCAAGAAAAGCGCTTCCACGGTAGCGCTTTTTGAGTTGGCCTAAAGCGCCCCCATGGACGCGCTTTTAAAGCGAATCTTTCCGATCCACTTGCAATGTGAAAATGAATTAATTTTTGGGCCAGTAGTCTCCGCAAAATAATTTTGAGGAGACGTTTGAACAAACCGTGGCCAAAAACGCTCACGTGGGCGCGCTTTTGCTACATGGTCTCCGCAAAATTATTTTGAGAGCGTTTACGAACAAACCGTAAAAACGCCCAAATAGGTGCACTATTATCCGGAGCGTGAAAAGCGCCCCACGTGGGCGCACTTTTGCTACAAGTGCGCGCAAAATTAGGCTATAAATCGCCCAAATTGCATTCTCGGTTAGCGAAAAGCATTCAAGCAAAAAAAAAAAACCGAAAATGAGTGAACGTATTAATAGTGTTATTTACTACGATGGTGAAGTCGTGACACGAAAATGGTGTTGTTTTCTTATCGAGAACACAGTAGCGATTGAGTTTTAATCGAAGCGTCGATTTGGTGGAACTGCAAAAAGAATTAGGCGTAAAATATTGAACAACGCCAATGAAAGTTCATCTATTAAGTATAGATTTTGCGCTTGGTCGATCCGGTGAGATATGACGCATTCGACATCAAAGGTCCTCGAGCCTTGAGGCAATGGTGGAGACTCATTTTGTCGTGGATCGCCTATCTCGAGTTATATGTAGAATTTTCATCTCCAAGTGATCATGGTCGCGACCTCAACATCTAGTATCGTTCGAGGGAATACACGACCCCGTGTCGACACTCTATAAGTGGGAGGCAAAACACGAAGTGCCCGTGTGCGGTGGTAGTATGGAAAACATAACCCCGCACGACACTTTCGGTTGGTGGATGGGACATGCATATTCGTCAATCGGCGTCGGATGACGAAATACGCATTGGGGGCGTCATCAACTTCTAGTGGATGGCAATCCACATACGATTGGAATCTTTACGAAAGATGTTTAAGGAGGGATGATGTATTACCGACGGCATCCACCAAATGAGGGCCCTCGTTTGTTGCGAGTTATGGAGGATCGGACGATGAATCCGATGTGGATCCACCTCGGGAGCCGGGCACGACGGTGCGAAGTTGGACTATTTTCTCAATCGGAGCCCGTTCAATTGTACTGAAGATGTTGAGGCGGTTCGACGAAGAAGAAGAAGATCCGCTATTCAGGGCATACTCGCCTCCGTAGCACATGCATAATGTCGATCTATCTCAAGATGATGCATTAGAGTTTCTGAACTACCACACGGACGCTTGACCATACAAATTCTTCGTTGGATTCGGACCAATTAGAAGTTGGTAACCGGTTTCCAACAAGAACACTTTTCTTGGTGCATTGAAACAATACTGACATCGAGAACGGGTTAACTACACCATGGTTAAATCAAAGCTCGATAGGTGCAGGCGAAGTGTCTTTGTGCAAGGCGGCACATGTGCATGGAAAATTATGGCGTCGTTGAGGAAAAGGGCGGGGATGTGGGAGGTGAAGAAGTACAAAGGTCCGCATACATGTCTTACGATGCAGTACCACTATGTGTTCAATGATTTGAATAACACTAATATTATGTAATGTTGCATTATTTAACGTGCTTCGTTGTGGTGTAACACAAGATCATCCGAGGATGGATTCGGACATGTTGGTGATTTAATAATCCCGACGGTGAAGGCCGATCCCAAAACTACAAAGTCTTACCTTAATTGGCAATATTCGTAGCCAAATGGGGTACACGCCCTCTTCTGAAAAGGCTTGGATAGCCAAGCGAAGCGTTGGAAAAGTTGCACGATCGGTGGGGGCTTCATATAATGAAGTGTGGCGATGGTGTAAGTCTTTGGAGAGATATGTCCCAGCAAAGACAATGACATTGAAACGGAACCGGCGTACTACAATGATCGTCGCTTTCCGTGGATGCGCGGTGTTCAAGCGCTGATACGGACATTTAAGCAATGCCGAGATGCTTTTACATACTACAAGCCATTGGTACAAATTGACGGTACCTTCATATATGGTAGATATACGCATCGGCTATTGCTAGTTTGTGGCACAAGACTACGGGAGAATCCTTCCGATTAGTTCGCAATAACACCGGTCGGTGATGGTGGGACTTCTTCCTATCTAGGTTAAGGAGGCATATCCGCCTCAACGACATATCGTTATATCGGATCGGGGCCTGGAATACTTGCGGCAATAGAGCAGCGAGGAAGCATGTGGCATCGCACACACCATCGATATTGCACGAGGCATGTGGCATCCAACTACTATGGGCAACACCGATCTAAAAGACAGAAACGGTAAGTGACCGATATGGGTATGAAATATCTATTAATATAATTTCTTTTGAAATTTTCGATTTATTCACAATTTGAATAGTGGTATGTAATATTCGATATCAACGTATATTGGCGAGTGCGAGATCAATAAAGACCGTTTTCACGAGATGTTGGCGGTTTGCACGAAGATAACGTCGAAGCGCGGACTACATGCAATATTCCTTTTGAGCAGTGGACACAAGCATATGACGCGGCCTACGATATGGTCATATGACCACAAACCCGGCGAATGCATAAATTACGTGCTAAAAGAACCCGTCATCTGCCGATTCTGGGTTTTATGGGAGACATATTTTCGTTTAAGCGGCACTATTTCCGAAGAGAGCAGCGAGTTATCGAGGGCAGATGCAAGGAGGCCATGTATGGAGCCCGAAGGTCTTGCAAGAAATTAACCGTGGAAGGCACGGCGAACACTATGCACACAGTTTGTCACGATCGCGACGACCTATGGTTTCGTGTCACGGAGTTTGATGATCGAGCCAAGGTATTGTTGGCGGGCATTATCGTGTACACTTGACAAATAGGACATGCGATGTGGATATTTGATGCACCGTTACCCATGTGCTCATGTACTTGCGGCTTGTCATAATCTTCGTCTTGACCCCATGAGCTATGTCGACGAAGTCTACAAATTAGAAAACATGTACAGCGTGTGGAGACACGTATTCCCACCGATCCCGGATGAGCGTAAGTGGCCATCGGTATCGCTTACCGTATAAGTTGTTGCCGGATAGAGAATTGAGGCATAAACCAAAAGGTCGACCTTCCTCGACTAGAATACGCAACAATATGGATATCAGAGAACCGACCAACCAAAGTCGGCGTTGCGGGTGGTGTAGGAACCCGGCCATACATCTCGCTCGTGTCCAAATCGGACTAGTTGACCGTGTTCTTAGCTTGTTTGTCTCTTCTTGGCTATGTAATGTCTATTTTTTGGAGGAAAAGCGGTGAACTTTTGTACAATAACTCAAATTTATTAAATATAAGATAATTAATATTAAATTACAAACACAAATAATAAAACAACGATATTGGCGGTATGAGATCAATACAAAAAATTAAATTACAAAAAAATTAAATTAAAAAATTAAATTAAAAAAAACAAACTCAAATAGTATTAAAAATAATACAACTTAATTACAAAAAAAAAATAAACCAAACATATTTTGTCAAAGTTATTAAAATTAAATAAATTAAAAAATTAAATTACAAAAAAAATAAACTCAAATTGTATTAAATATATTACAACTTAATTACAAAAAAAAATAAATCAAACATATTTTGTCAAAGTTATTAAAATTAAATAAATTAAAAAATTAAATTACAAAAAAAACAAACTCAAATTGTATTAAATATATTACAACTTAATTACTACAAAAAAAATAAATCAAACATATTTTGTCAAAGTTATTAAAATTAAATAAATTAAAAAATTAAATTACAAAAAAAACTCAAATTGTATTAAATATATTACAACTTAATTACAAAAATAAATAAATCAAACATATTTTGTCAAAGTTATTAAAATTAAATAAATTAAAAAATTATATTACAAAAAACAAACTCAAATTGTATTAAAAATAATACAACTTAATTACAAAAAAAAAATAAACCAAACATATTTTGTAAAAGTTATTAAAATTAAATAAATAAAAACTTAATTACAAAAATAAAACTCAAATTGTATTAAATATATTACAACTTACTTACAAAAAAAATAAACCAAACATATTTTTTCAAAGTTATTAAAATTAAATAAATTAAAAAATTAAATAAAAAAACAAACTCAATTTTTATAATATATATTACAACTTAATTACAAAAATTAAACCTTAATTACAAAAAATTAAACTCAAATTATAAATTAATTTACAATTACTCAAATTATGGGGTTTAGGGTTTAGTGCGGATGTCGGTGGGAACCAGGTGCCACACTGGGCGGGCGATCCATTCTGTACCTGGATTCCTCCTTCTTCTAGCTTCGTGAGGTTGTGGAACCTCGGTGGGAATCCGATCCCTCCCGCGGTGGGTGCAGTTACAGGTGTTGCGATGATGACCCACCTTGATAAAATAATGACCGGAGGTGTTTGCATAAACCACGGCGGGGTGACTGTATCCGTCGTCGGTGAAGAGTGCAGTAGAAAGAATCGCTCCCACGGCACCTCCTCTAATCCCACACCCGATGTCGGCCTCACGATCGGTGGCTAAAAGGAGTTGTCGGAACGGACTCGAACCCGCCATGGATTCCAACTGAGGGGACTAGAAAAGGAAACATATATGGGTTAGGAGGATACATGTAAGGCGCAGGTACGCACCGGCATAAACCGTGGACGCTGTGTTATCGGTGTTGTCAATGGTCGATGGGCCGGTGATTGTATAGGCGCCGTTGATGGGCCGGTGGTTGTATAAGCGCTGTTGATGGGCCCGTGATTTGTATAAGCGCATGTTGATGGGCGATGATGTGTAGTATTTATTCTTGGGCCGTCTCATCACCCTTCTCCTTGGATGTAAAGGGCCCGACGTTCCTTCGCTTCATGAATTTGTTCGCCTCTCTTGACCGACAACAGATCTGACTTGCCATGGATTCTAAACCATGGCATGTACTCGCGACGACGCTAACTCGGAACTACGATCGGTTCCGGTTAGGTAAAAAGTCATACCGGCTTCTCCCACTTCTCGATATGTTCGACCAAAATATTGGCCAATCCGTGTCGCCGCCGTAAGTCCACATTGTGCTCATCATCGAGCACCTCAAGAGCCACGGAATCGGTTGTCGACATCAAATTGCCGCAGAACCGATCCGACTGGTGCATCTCCACGGTCGCGTAGGTGATTAAGCGGGACCTTAACGTGCCAACTGTTCGGATTTTGGAGGAACTCCTCTGGAATTACTGCCCGAATTTCGGGATCCTCATACGGTGTCCATTGAAACTATATTAACATTACCAAAATATTAGTTATATACATAAATACTAAATTATAATAACGAAATTGACACTTACTTGTGATTCGATAGTTGTTCCAATAGGAGCCAGTATATCCTCAAGCGAGTCGGTATTCCAACATGACTTCTGGATGGTTCCACCTAATTAAATAAACTCTTAGCATGCAATTATACTATAAATCTACGACATAATTGAAAAATATAATATTAAATTTACCTCGTTATCAATGGGAATGAATATGGTGGTCGAGTCGAGGGCGTAAAAATGGAAATCGAAACCATGCCCATGATTGCAGAGTGATAGGCAACCTCCGATTTTTGCTTTATCCAAGACCGCGCCAAGACATCTCCCGATACAACCTCGATAGCACGGCGGACCCCAACCGAATTCACCGTGCTCTCTGAAATCAACAAGTTTGAGAGCCATCTCGGTGGACGAGGTTTCTAGAGACGTCCGACATCGATAGCCTCAATTATCTCAAGTATGTATGCCGTGCATACCGTATTCTTTCATCTTGATCGAATCTTCATTCGGTTGCGGGAATGTCTCGTAACCAAACCATATCGATCCGACCTCCTTGCAATTTATCCGGAATGGCACCCAGGAGCTCGTAGCATACGGCCATCCAATCGTGAGATGTTACGGTCCTGGTGACTACCGACCCGTCCACCGGTAATCCCAACTGTAACTGCACATCTTCTAAGGTGATGCTACACTCTCCGCATGGCAGATGGAAAGTGTGCGTCTCGGTCTCCACCTCTCTATCAACGCTTATCAAAACCGGGTCCAACTTGAACCCCGACCTATCGTGGCCACGTGCCAAAACCCGCTTCCGCAAGTAATTCTCGATCAATGGTGATGGGGACCGGGCATGTTGCGAATATAACTTTGCAACACCGATCTACGATTGTTAAAAAATAATAAAATTCAAAATTAATTAAAAATTGCATAATTAAAAAATTTAATAATAGTGAAAATTAAAATTCAAACTTACCATTCTCAATTCTTTGGGCGCCAATGTGATTCTTTGTCTAGGCGATGTAAATCTCCGCCATTGTACTCGATAAAGATTTTTTAATTTTCCAAAAAATAAATATATTAAAAAATTATAAAGGGCTTTTTCGTAAATGGTAGAAGACTATTTGAAATTTAAGAGTAAATTTCAAGGGCTTTGAGAGAAACTTGAGAGAAAATTGAGAGCAAATTGAGAGAAAATTGAGAGAAAATGAGAAAGGATTGAAGTGTGAAAAAATGAAGGGTTGGGGGTATTTATAGTTTTTTTTTTACCCGTTGGTTTTTGACCGTTGGGGTCCAACGGTCACATTTTTTTTGATTGCTTGCGGCTAAAAGCGCGTCCGCGGAGGCGCTTTACGCCACCAAAAGCGCGTCCACGGTAGCGCTTTAGGTGACGTGGCCTAAAGCTCCTCCGTGACGCAACCTTTAAACTTTTTCTAAAAAACGCTACCGACGTGGACGCGCTTTTTGGGAAAATTGCCCTTTCCGGTCAATATTTTTGAAACCTGTCCTTTTCGGTAATTTTTATATTTTTTTGGTATTTTTGGGATATTTGCCCCATAATTTGGTTGTTTCCTTTTATAATAAATAATTTCACATAAATTAGATTTTTAAAATAAAAAATAGTTCCTGATTTGACGAGGAATTGGATGCATTAAATTATGTAAATAACATTTACTAACGTTGACTGTTACTGAAAAGCAAACACTGCATTTATTTTTAGCTTTCACTTAATTAAATAACATAAAATAATGAAAAAATATTGAGATTAATTTATTAAAGGGTAAATTATAAAAAACTACTAAATTAAAGTTAAATTTACATTTTATCAACTAATTTTCAAAAATTAAATATTAGTCACCAACGTTATCAAATTATTATATTATGATCACCCTTCAACTAATTACAATAAACTAAAATAACAGGTTAATATTATCATTTGTTCGCCACAAAATTATATTTAACTCATTTATCTAATTTTATAAAATAACTTTTTTAATCCATAAAATATATTACCATTTTATTTTATATATAATATATATGTTAAAATATAAATAAAATTTTATTAATTCACACTCGGTTGATTTGCCATATAAGAAACCCGTGAATGTAGGACTCCCTTTGAAGGCCTATTAGGTACTGCACAGTAAAGAAGGGTGGAAAAAGGTGGCATTTGAAACAACCTGTGCAAGCATAGTTAATAAGTTTAAAAATAAAAACATTGATTTGACTTTTTTTGGCCATTTTATGCGGCATATGTTCACTGATGCTTTCTTATTTTTTTCTTTTAAGTGGGTTCTTAGGTCCTGTAACAAGGCCACGGATAAACTTTGTAATTTAGCTATTAATAAGCTTTGTATTATAAATTTTTACGAGGATTATCCGCTGAAAATTCATGATATCATTTTAAAAGATACAATAAACTGAGTTGGACTGTTTTGGTTGTCTTTTATAAAAAAAGGTATTGCACATTAAAGGTGTTGGTAGTCGAATTAGATCAAATTTATGTTAAGTTTAAGTATAATATTATTATATTTTATATTTATTTAAGTTTAATTTATCTCGAAATATGAATATAAAATTTTGTTTAAGTTCGTTCATATTTATAAAAATTAACCCAAACCTATTTTAAGCTCATCTATAATATTTTTAAAAAGTTTTATATTATTTTAATTTAATAATTTAATATTTTTTACTTATTAAAATTTTTATATAATCATTTTAATATTATTATGATGTTAAATTGAAGTAATATTATATATTTTAATATATTATAAATTATATCATATATAAAAATAATATAATATAAAATATTATTAACATAAAAAGAATCTAATTTAAAAATTAAATATTTAAATTTAAATTTAATTCATATTTTAAATAAACCTAATACTTTCATTCACCCTTGAAATTTCAGACAAAGCTTTGCAGGTGACATCATACTGTGTTAAAAGTAAACACTTGGCCTCACCTAATTCAAAGTCAAAGATCCACAATAGATTTTCTTTTCTTTTGCTTTTGCTTTAGGTGTTGTAACTTCTAACCATAAAAAGAAAAGAAAAATAATTATTTTTATTATTCTTTTGGCTGACATTAATCAGGAAATGATACATTTTCAACCGCCTCATCAATGAGTTAATATAAATAATAATAATAAAAGGTCTGAAAATGATAACCTTGAAAAGAACCCAAAACAATGATATTAATTATCCTAATGATATTTCCTTCAAAAAAATTATACTAATGATATGGCTTTGAAGGATAAGGTTTAATTATATCTCATTTATTTTTGAGTGAGTAAAATTTAATTTAATTTAAAAATTAAAAAATTAAATTTTTCACATTAACTCGAATAAATAATTCAAGTCAATTAAATTTTATAATTTAAATAATAGATTAATGTAAATACTTTTTGGTCTCACTAAATTGTGAAAATAAACAAATTAATATCTCTTAATAAAAATTACAAAATAATTCAAAATTTATATTTTTAAAAATATATTAAAATACATATTTATAATGAACCTAAACAAATAGATATTGAAGTTTATTTGAATTTAGATGTGCATTTGTCCATGTTCATTCTCGTCATGATTTTTAATCATTATTTATATATATTTATTTGCAATTTCATAAAATAATAATTTCAAAATAAATTCTCATATTTTTATTTTTATTTTTGAATTTTGGATGTGCATTGTCTAGATTTACTCTTTTTAATAATTTTTACATTTTTCCTAATTAAAAAATTAAAAACCTAATTTTGTATTTATAATTTTAAATATCTTTTATAATATCAGAATTTCTTTGTAATATTTTTATAGTTTCTTATTTTTTTTTTATAAATTGAGAATAACTTATATAAAGATATCCTAAAACTAATGTTTTAAGGCACCGATAAGATTTTGTCATATCATCAAAATTTCAAGGCACAAAATTATTATTATACACTTATACATAGAGAAATTATGTTACAGACCCTTCTCACCACATTATTCATGGTCCATTTCCAATTATTTATTAACATTTCAACAAGTTTTTCCATACTATTGACACATGACTTTGATAATTTTTTTACCTCAACCTCAAACTCTTGAATCCTAAACATGAACCTTGAACCTTGAACTTTAAACCAGAATTTGAATCCAAATTCAAACCTTAAACCTTGGGGCTCAGGGTTTAAAGTTCAAGGTTTTGAATTCATGGTAAAATAATTACCAAAATTATGTGTCAATAAAATGGAAAAAAATTGCACAAAAATCACTAAAATTTTAAAATTAGTTGCACTAGAATGAAAAAATATTAACTTATGAGAAAAATAAAATGATTAAAATTTGTAAAAAAGAAAGAAAATACATTTTTTATAATTTAAAAATTAATTATTTTAAGTAAGTTAATTAAAGTTAAATTAAGTTGGAGAAGATATTAGATAGAGATGAGTGTATAATAATATTTTGTTATCTTTAAAATTTAGTGATGTGACATTATTTTATTGGTGCCTAAAAATTATATTTTTAGGATGATCTTAATATAAATTATTTTTATAAATTATATATATTTAATAAATTTCTAATTATGTATATCTTTAAATTTTTAATAATTTTTTATAAATTTCCTATAATCTTTACTATATAAAGGGAAGCCTTAAGGCCTTCTTCATTACACGTATCCAACTTTTTTCTTGCCCATTATAACATAAATCGAAATTGATATTTTCACCCTTCCTCATGACATGGGTACAACTCTATTTTTTTTTTCCATTACAAGAGAACAATCAAATAACAATCAAACAACTCCAAATAATTCACATCCATGACCGTCTCCGGCTCCATTCTTTTCCTTTTTAGCCATTTAAGATAATGGTCAAATTCCTGTTTTAATCCTCTACCATACTCATATTAAAGATTTAGTCATTATATTAAAATTTTACATAATTTAGTTTTTACTTTTACAATAACATTAATTAGTTCAAATTCTTTGTTCTTTTGATTAAAATGATGACTTGAATTTTCTTAAAACACCTTTCTAACATAAATATATATATATATATATATATATATATTTCAATATGATAAGTTAGAATGCAAATTTTAAGAAAAATTCAGCCTCAACATTTAATCAGAATAATTAGGGCTGACAAGGTTAACTAACCAAATTATATCAAATTAAAATATAATTATTAAATCTTAAATTTAAACAAAATAGAAGGACCATAACAATGATTTAACCTAAAATAATTTATCCCTACCACAATCTTTTGCAATTTGATTTGGTAAAAAGTTTGATACATTTTTTTATTCGAAACGAAGTAGGATAGAAAACTAATTTTTTTAAATTTTTTTTGCTCAATTTAATATTCAAACTTGACACTTTTTCTAAAGTTTGTTCGTAATCTTTTTCGGGGTCCAATTTGATATTGACTATTTTTCCTAATTTGGCACCTAATCTTTTCTTTGATCGATGTGGTACTTGAACTTATCAAATGTTTTACAAATTATTCTAATATACTAACAATGTTATTTTTATAAGGTAGCAAAATAATAAATATATAACCGACATGCACGGATGATATGATTTTTTTTATATTTTATATGTTGAATTAATTTTAGTTTTATTTATTTAATTAATTGATGATAATGAATTTATTCAAATTTGAATTTTAAAACTTTTTTTATTTAATATTAATTAGTTAAGCATAGCTCAATACCTATTTTTTTAAAATGACTTTTCTCTAATCTGACAATATTTTTGTAGCATGTAAAAAATTAACACCATTAGTGTTTTATGCGTAATTTGTATAACATTTAATAAATTTAGATATCAAATTGAACCTAAAACAAAACTTGAATACCAAATTAAGAAAAAATGTCAAGTTTAGATATCAAATTTGACTCAAAAATTTAAATAACAAATTTTAAAAATATCAAATTCAAATATCAAACATTATATTAACCCTATTTTAACGAGTCTAATATTTTACTCCAACATTCAAAATCCCACCTTAAACTAGTAATAAATTAAGAAAAAAGTTAGATTTAAAAAAAAAAAGACAAAAAAAAGTTCCTGATTTGACCTGGAATTGGATGCATAAAATTAGTCCTGAAAACCGGTCCGGTTGTTACCGTTCAACTTTATTAATTGAACAATAAATGACATTGACAAAATCATGACCTAAAATTAAAAAACCAAACAATTGCGGTCTGTTATTGAAAACCAAACACTGCCTTCATTTTTAGCTTTCATTCAATTAAATAACATAAAATAATAAAAAAATATGATTTATTAAATGATAAATTATAAAAATAATGATTAAATTAAAATTAAGTTTACATTTTAATCACTCAATTTTAAAATTAAATACTAATCATTAATGTTATCAAATTATTATATTATGATCACCCTTTAATTAATTACGATAAGCTAATATGACATATTAATATTGTCATTTGTTTGCCACATAGTTATTTTTAACTTATTTACCTAATTTTGTAAGAATAAATTTAATTTTATTCCATAAAAATATATTAATATTTTATTTTATATATGTTAAAATAATTTCAATTAATTTTAGCTTTTGTTCAACACCTAAAATGCTTTGTTTGAAGGACAAACACTACAATGCACAAAAAATGTTGTTGATGGCTAAGCTTCCAAAATGACACTAACTTTAAGCAACAATAAAATTGTACTTCGTGAATTACAGCGGTTGATTTGTTGAATTTAGACATTTAATGTTATCAATTAAATAATCATTTAATTAATAATAAGCTAAATGAATATGTATTGAGATTAATTTATTAAATGATAAATTATAAAAATAATGATTAAATTATGATAATAGGTCGGGTTATCCATTCAGATTTAGAGATCTATTTAAAAAGTGGAAATGTCTGAATCAAAAAATAGAATCATAAAATGAGCTTAAAAACGGGTTGTGTCTCGAGTAGAATTTTTGGCTTGAGCTTAGCTTAAATAAGTTGTTTTGTTGTTGTTTCACTACTATTATGTTGTGTTGAAGTATAGAACTAGCATTAGTAAAGAGAATTCTTTCTTCATTGCACGAGAGTGAGAGTTACATGCAGGTATTTAATGCAATAGGCCATAACCACTCCTTTAACTAATCTTTAACTAACAAACTAACAAACTAACAGTTATCTAACTGTTTGTGAATACTCATAACATTCCCCGTGCTCTACTAACTTTCCTTCCTTCAAGAACTTAATCTTCATATGTAGCAACCTTGAGCTTTCTTTTGAACTTGCTAAACATCATTGCGGATAACGGTTTTGTCAGTACTTCATCAATTTGATCTTGACTGGACACATGACCAACCTGAAGCACATCTGCTGCTACTTTCTCTCTTACAAAGAACATGTCCAATTCCACATGCTTGAATTTTGAATGCATGACTGGATTTCTTGCTACAGCAACCGCAGCTGAGCTATCGCACCAAACCAGTGATTTGTTCGAAACAGGAACACATAACTCAGTCAACAACGATCGGAGCCAGACCATTTCAGCAGTGACATTGGCCAAGCTTCTACATTCAGCTTCAGTTGTAGACCTGGATACAACTTGCTATTCCTCGAACTCCGGAGATTGGATTTCCTCCTAGAAAAACACAATAGCCCGATGTTGACCTTCGATCATCAAGGTCAAACCCCCAGATGGAATCTAAGTAGCCTTCAAGGACAAGTTTAGATGCCCGACTGAAGTGTAGCCCATGATCCAATGTGCCTTGTAGATAACGTAAGATTCGCTTAACAGCTTTGAGGTGCGTGTCAAACGGTTTGTGCATGAACTGACAGACTTTGTTGACTGAAAAAGCAATATCTGGTCTAGTGATGACAACATACTGGAGAGCACCTACTATACTCCTAAAGAGACTTTCATCTTCAACCGGACTTCCTTCATAGGCTGATAATCGACAGGTAGATACCATAGGCGTAGGGGAACTATTTGACTTGTCCATAGAGGCCTTCTTAAGTAGCTCCAATATATACTGCTTTTGATAAGAAAAATGCCATTCGAGTTGTATTTAACCTCTATGCCCAAAAAATAGTTAAGCTTTCCCAAATCCTTCAGAGAGAACTTATTATTGAGTTCCTTAACAAACTGACTTATAGCACTAGCATTAGAACCAGTAACTATGATGTCATCCACATAGACTAGAACGTAGAGCAACTGAGTTCCAGACTGATTTATAAAAAGGGAATTGTCAGTCTTTGATACTTTAAATTTGTTGAAAGAAGGAACTCGCTTAGTTTGTAGAACCAAGCTCGAGGTACTTGTTTGAGGCCATACAAAGCTTTCCTTAACCTGCACACCAGCTGCTGACCATTGACTCCTGACTGTTCAAAGCCTGGTGGTTGCACAATGTATATTTCTTCACTTAAATCACCATTCAACAATGTTTTATTAACATCCACCTGTCTGAGTGACCAACCCAAGGAGACTGCTATAGCCAACTGAAGGTCTCCTGAAAGTCAATGCCAGCTTCTTGAAGATAGCCTTTAACCACCAATCGACCATTGTACCGAGCTACCGAACCATCACCATTCCTTTTAAGTTTGAAGATCCATTTACAGCCAATAGCCCTTTGATTCGCAGGTAAGGGCACAAGATCCCAAGTATGGTTTGAAAGCAAAGCTTGGTACTCAGCTTGTGCAGCTGCTGTCCACTGAGGACTCTGGAATGCCTCAGTTATGGATGATGGTTCCTTCTCAGTGATGATAGATGAGAATAGTTTAGGCTTATAAACACCATTCTTAGACCTGGTCTGCATAGGATGAGCATTCTGAGTGGAATGGGTAGGAGGATCAATTAGAGTGGGAGAAGGAGGCACATTAATTCCAGTAGGTGGCTCGCAGGACTGAGCTGAAGAGGAACCAACAGGAGAATTAGTGTCATGGTGGGTCAAGCTGGAGCTAGCCACAAGAACCAAAAAAATTGGTACTTTAACTAGAGGAATGTATGACTGCTGATGAGTTAGTTGAACGGGATCAGTGTGAGCTCGATAAGGAAAACCATGCAGAATGAAAATTGAGCTTTATCGAAGACAACATGACAAGATACAAACACTCGACCAGTGACATCAAGACACCTATAGCCTTTGTGATTTGATGCAAGGCCAAGAAGCCGAAAGTTAAGTTTGTGGTGATGATATAGCCACAAGGAAGGAAAACAAGCATAACCAAAAACTTGCAAATGAGAATAAGAAGGTTTGACTTTATACAGCATCTCATAGGGACTGCTATCTTGAAGAACACGTGTTGGTAGCCTGTTGACCACATGGGCAGCATGAGAGAATGCAGAAAACCAAAAATCCAGAGGCATAGAAGCCTGAGCCAAGAGGGTCAAACCCATATCAACCACCTGGCGATGCCTCCTTTCACCATACCATTTTGCTTCGAGGTGTGAGGACAAGTGATTCGATGCTGAATGCCAAGTTTGAACAGCTTAGCAGACAAAGAACGATATTCACCCCCAGTCAGGTTGGAGCATTTTGACAAAAGAACCATACTGCACTTGAGCCATTTATTGAAAGTGAAAAAAACATTTCAATACTTCATACTTAGCTTTGATAAAATATAACCAAGTATATCGGCTGTGATATCAATAAGATACATAATAAGAAAATCCATTTGATTTAATATGGGATGGTCCCCAAACATCAGATACAACAAGTTCAAATGGCAAATAATACACTGTTGTGGAAGCTTTAAATGACAACTTATTAGATTTTCCTAACTGACAAGCTGAGCACACATGAGGCAGATTATCATGTTTGAAAGAAACATTACAAGAGCACAAGACACGTGCAAGAGTGTTATAGCTTGGATGGCCTAGCCTGTTATGCCACAGTAGAGGAGCAAAAGAGAGTTAAGCATGGTACAGACGTACGAAGTTGGATCGAGAGGCTGTAGTAGAGAGCTTGTGACAATCAGTACGAGACACATCAAAGCAATAAAGGCCATTATGCATGTGGCCCACTAGAAGGATCATCCCTGTCTGAATATCCTTGACAAAACACAAATAGGGGTGAAACTCAAAATAAACACCATTGTCCTTAGCAAATTGACCAACTGACAATAAGTTCTTGCAAACGGTAGGTACATAGAGAACATTCTTAAGATGTAACAACCTTGAACCAGTCAACAGAGAAGAAGATCCTACATGAGCTATAGAAATAGAAGTACTATTTCCCATAGATACCTGATCTGTACCTGTGTAAGAAGAAGCAGTCGAGAGAGTTGTCATGTTTGGAGTGATGTGATTAGTGGCTCCAAAATCAAAGTACGAAGTTTGAATGAGGATCTGGAAGAAGAAGAATAAGAAGGCTACTGAACAGAGGGAGTAGAGGGCTGTGAATGGGAATTACAGCAAGGAGCAGACGAATCTTGACCATTAAACTAATGATAGTTGACAGTTTTGGAATTGGTAGAATCCACTCTAGAGAAATTTTCATCAAAACGATTGTAACAAGATTGAACCATATGTCTGATTTTGCCATACAACTGACACAGTGGTCTAGAACATGACCAACCTCTACCGATACCACGATTTCTACCACGAGACCAACCTCGACCATGCCCACGTTGTTTTGATCTGAAATCTTGAGAATAATTGTTAGAAGCATCAGCATTTTTTGAATGATGATAATGGTTCTTGGAATAAGAGGACACATTGGCTTGCATAGGAACTTCAGTTAACAAAGCTAGCTGTCGCGCCTCACAGTTAAGAAGCATTTCAATTAGTAAATCAATAGACATAGGAGTAGCAGAGGCTATCACCCGAATGGATTCATATTCAAACGAGAGCCCAGCAAAAATAATTCTGATTTGTTCTTGTTTAGTAACTATACTTCTAGTTGCAATAAGGTTGTCACTCAATTGTTTAACCTTTGACAAATACTCTTTAATTGTGAGATTTGCTTTCTTGAGAGAATACAAGTCATGTCAATGCTTGAAATCTTTATGTTGGACTTAACTCCAAATCGATTTTCAATAGCCAAAATGGCAAAACTAGTTTTAACCTAGTGAGATGAACTAAGATGTCATATTACAAAAATATTCCCAAAAATTAAAACTTAAATGAAAACAAAACCGAAAAAAGGTCTATGTAGATAGTAGTCTTAATGGCCCCTCGAGTCCGCCTCGGCTCCCATGTCCACGAACTACTACTCATCTGAAAAATGGGAAAAATAAAAGGGTGAGTCACAAAGACTCAGTGTGCAAATCCCGAAATCACATAAAAGCCTTAGGCCCACAAACACATTATGGGCCTTGGCCCATACACAAAGGCAACATAATAATTCATGCAATACGGCCCATCTCAAAACCTAAGAGTCCATCCTCTACACACCCCCGTACCAACCATAACACCGTGGGGATTTCTACAATCAACCCTCCATCCGTTACACACCATATCGATCACTATGTGACCTATGTGGCAAAGCCACCGATCGCTATGCGACCTCAGTAATACATAATAGTATTCGACAGCCTTGCTTCCTGTCATAAAGACCGATCACTATGTCACCTATGTGGCAAAGCCACCGATTGCCTCGCGCCTGCTCCCCTTCCGTAATCAAACCATCAATCCCATCCCATGCATACATACATACAAGAATCAAAATATTAAGCCATCTAAACAGATCTCATACTTTCACATGCTTCGATACACATAGAAAAGTTTCTATGATTACGTACCTAGCATCTCTTGCCTACCCCTTCTGGGTAACACAACTGTTCATACAGCCTCTTTTTTCGACTTTTAGCCCATAACATACACATATATTACAACAATACTTATGTGTTAAGGATCTACACACAATCACGCTAATCAACCCCTAAAGGTATAACGGTAATTTTACCTACTGAGGGTATTTTAGTAATTTACCTACCAAGGCTAATTCGGTAATTTCACAAACTAGGGGTATTTCGGTAATTTTATAAACTAAGGGTATTTTGATAATTTTACAAACCAGGAGTATTTCAGTAATTTTACAATCTAGGGGTATTTCGATAATTTTACAAACCAGAGGTAATAAGGGTATCTTGATAATTTTGTAAAATAGGGGTATTTTGGTACTTTCGTAAAATAGGGGTATTTTGGTACTTTTGCAAAACAGGGGCATTTTAGTAATTTTGCAATCCAAGGGTATTTTGATAATTTCACAAATCAAGGGTATTTCGGTCTCTTTCGGGTTTTAACTATGAACTTTGGCCCATCAACAAGTCCTCGCGGCTAAAGTGAACAGACACTACGCACCAGGTAGGATTCCAGAAAAGAAGAGGTAGGCCACTAGGGCCGCTTAAGTACCAAGCTCTCCCTAGATCCAATCCTAGACATGCGTATGCTCGTTGCCACACCCTAACCTAGCGACTTGTTCACAGACATGTTTAATTAGAGAAATTAAGTCTTATGGAATTTAAGAGTTGTTCAAACTAGGTCTAAGGTCCATAAACCCTAACATACAGGTCTACGTGCTCATAAGCCCATCAAGCCCAAATCACTCCCTTACGGCCCATTAGGCCCAAAACAAATCCAATTCATGTATCATGCATGGCTAATTCAATTCGTATAACCAACAAAACCATTTCATCAATCTTAGCCTCAGGGCCCACCGGGCCCATTTAACCACTTTCGACTTTTCGGCATTGCCGATATCGTGTGTGCAGTGTTTATACACACTTGGTTACTGTGATGTGCTATCATATCCTTAGCCTTGATCCTACAACAAACCAACCTTCAATCAACCACTCATACTTAATCAAAATATTTACTCAAAAGCCGAAACCTTACCGTAACCTTACCGTGTGCCATCGGTTTCTAATAGCCTTCCTTAGCTACTAATCTCAAATTTTCCCTAGATCTCGCACTCACACGTACACCATCAAAATCCGAGCGACTCGTAATCCACACAAGTCATCCACACATTCAGCTTATTCACTTCAACCATAACGAGTTGAGTATACTTACCTTGCTAATGATCCTACCACGCTTGCGATCTCCTAACCTTACCATTATTAATACAAGATCGCGATAATGAAAAATTAGATCGCCCATCGACTTTTAACAAAAGCGTACTAAGGGAGTTAACGAATACTTATCAATCCAACCTTAGATCTTGCGGCCTAGATAACTACAAAGACAAGATTCGACTTTTAACCTTGATCGAAAATGGATCACAATCGGTTTGTGATGGAGGAAACAACAAGGGTTTGGCAAAAATAAAAATTTCGACAAGAGAAGATGTTGGCAATTCGGCAATAGAGGGGTTTGGCTAAGAGAGAATTCGACAAAAAGAAATTTGGCTTTAGGGGATTTCGGCTTTCAGAGAAAGAAGAAGAACACAACTTTAATGGGAATTTTGGCAAAAAGAATGATGGGTTTTATTTTCACAAAATGAAAGAATTGGTGAGGGGAGAATAGGAAGAAATAATAGAACCCAACGAACCTTTCAATGAATTCGGCAAAGAAAAGAAAGACTGACCTATTTGCAAAACTCTCCAAATGCCGAAAGCCACAATGAAAATTCGTAATACCCCCTAAAAGCCCCAAAAACGGCACTCATCTACCCTCCTAAGCTGAATTTATACACTCTCTACTTCCCAAAACGGCACCAACTCTTCACACTTCTTAGCTCCTAACTTTTCTCCCTGATAACACCTTAATCTTATCCGAAATATCCTCCACATCCATCAGTCCTGCTTACTACAAACTCTCCACGGTAAGAGTACAAAACAAACACAACTCTTATCGTCCACCTATGCAAAATAAAACACTCCAAAATACACTCCTCATGCTCGAACCTTGGACCTCTTCAGATTTTACACACGCCACCTCATTGCCTCTATATAACGCCACTTGCCACTGGACCACAAGCCCATTTGTGTCCTATTTTCACTTAATCAACTTAAGAGGCCTCAAGCACGAGACTAGGTCCACTAAGTAAGAAAAATAAAATTTTCCCTATGGTCTCCCCTATCTCTAAGGCTTCAAATAATCCCGACAATACCTTAATATTATTATTATAAGTGCTACACATT
Organism: Gossypium rotundifolium; assembly: GCA_025506655.1. NCBI lineage: Eukaryota > Viridiplantae > Streptophyta > Magnoliopsida > Malvales > Malvaceae > Gossypium > Gossypium rotundifolium. Next base: position 165,990,760 of record CP106734.1, on the reverse strand, counting down.
TCCCAAAAATTTTAAACGCTCTTATTCCCAAGGCCCATTGGGCCCAATTCTTTTAGGCCTAAATTCGGGGCGTTACAAGATACAACAAGTTCAAATGGCAAATAATATACTGTTGTGGAAGCTTTAAACGACAACTTATTAGATTTTCCTAACTGACAAGCTGAGCACACATGAGGCAGATTATCATGTTTGAAAGAAACATTACAAGAGCGCAAGACACGTGCAAGAGTGTTATAGCTTGGATGGCCTAGCCTGCTATGCCACAGTAGAGGAGCAAAAGAGAGTTGAGCATGGCACACACGTACGAAGTTGGATCGAGAGGCTGTAGCAGAGAGCTTGTGACAATCAGTACGAGACACATCAAAGCGATAAAGGCCATTATGCATGTGGCCCACTAGAAGGATCATCCCTGTTTGAATATCCTTGACAAAACACAAATAGGGGTGAAACTCAAAATAAACACCATTGTCCTTAGCAAATTGACCAACTGACAATAAGTTCTTGCAAACAGTAGGTACATGGAGAACATTCTTAAGATGTAACAACCTTGAACCAGTCAACAGAGAAGAAGATCCTACATGAGCTATAGAAACAGAAGCACCATTTCCCATAGATACCTGATCTGTACCTGTGTAAGAAGAAGCAGTCGAGAGAGTTGTCATGTTTGGAGTGATGTGATTGGTGGCTCCAAAATCAGGGTACGAAGTTTGAACTGAGGATCTAGAAGAAGAAAAATAAGAAGGCTGCTGAACAGAGGGAGCAGAGGGCTGTGAATGAGAATTACAGCAAGGAGCAGACGAATCTTGACCATTGAACTAATGATAGTTGACAGTTTTGGAATTGGTAGAATCCACTCTAGAGAAATTTTCATCAAAACGATGGTAACAAGATTGAACCACATGTCTGATTTTGCCACACAACTGACACTGTGGTCTAAAACATGACCAACCCCTACCAGTACCATGATTTTTGCCACGAGACCAACCTCGACCATGCCCATGTTGTTTTGATCTGAAATCTTGAGAATAATTGTTAGAAGCATCAGCATTTTTTGAATGATGATAATGGTTCTTGGAATAAGAGGACACATTGGCTTGCATAGGAACTTCAATTAACAAAGCTAGCTGTCGCGCCTCACAGTCAAGAAGCATTTCAATTAGTAAATCAATAGACATAGGAGTAGCAGAGGCTATCACCCGAATGGATTCATATTCAAACGAGAGCCCAGTTAAAATAATACTGATTTGTTTTTGTTTAGTAACTATACTTCTAGATGCAATAAGGTTGTCACTCAATTGTTTAACCTTTGAAAAATACTCTTTAATTGTGAGATTTGCTTTCTTGAGAGAATACAAGTCATGTCGAATGCTTGAAATCTTTATGTTGGACTTAACTCCAAATCGATTTTCAATAGCAGACCAAATGGCAAAACTAGTTTTGACGGTAGTGAGATGAACTAAGATATCATCAGAGACTATGGTTAGTAACCAGGAGGCAAGAAACTTATATTGTTTCTTATGAGCAAGAAAGACTGGATTATCAACTAATTGTCCATCGTCACCAAGAACAAAAGAAGAGGGAACCGGAACAGTACCTTGTACGAACCCTTCAAGATTGTATGCTTCAAGAATGAGTAGCAGTTGATGCTTCCAAAGAAGAAAATTATGCTCATTAAGTTTGATAGTATCATGCTTTGTGAAGTAGTGAACAGTGGTCAACGCCGTACAACCCGAATCCGATGAAGGAAAAGCAGCCGCAATGTTGGAAGAATGGCGACGCGTATCAACCCTATGCGTAGGCTCCGTAGCCATCAAACCAAAGAAATGGGAAAGAAAAAAAAATTACACTAGAAAAGCTATGACTCTTGATACCATGTTAAAGAATAGAACTAGCATTAGTAAAGAGAATTCTTTCTTCATTGCATGAGAGAGAGAGTTACATGCAGGTATTTAATGCAGTAGGCCATAACCACTCCTTTAACTAATCTTTAACTAACAATCTAACAAACTAAAAGTTATCTAACTGTTTGTGAATACTCATAACATGTTGTTATTGTTTAGATATTATATAATTCTTCTTTTTTTGTTAATTTTGCTACTATTTTAGAGACATTTACTTATTAAGTTGCAACTATTTTAGTGTTATTTAAGTATAATAACTTTTTTAATGTATTTGCAATTTGTTGGAGAACATTTATTTTAATATTTTTGTTTATTTAATGTATTATATTTTTAAAATTTATTTTTATGTACTTAAAAAAATGTAATCTGATTGACCGAGTCAGACTTGAATTTAGCATTTTTAATTTAGATTGAGCCTAAACATAATTTTAGACCCATTTGAGTCAAGACTGGACTTAAAAATGAGCTTACAAATTTATATCTGCTCAATTCAAACCCGACCTACACAGCTCATAATATTTGTATGCTTGGCATTTTTTTTTTTTTTTTGAATTAAAGGAGAACATAATTTCAAAATTTAACCCAATAAACAAATAAATTCAAACTCGGTTGATTTATGCATAGGGCTCTACATTGATAAAGGCAACATTGCCTCGCCTAATTCAAAGTCAAATATCCACAATAAATTACCTTTTCTTTTGCTTTTGCTTTCGGTGTTCTAACCATAAAAATAAAATAATAAATAATTATTTTTATTATTCTTTGGCTGACATTAATCAGAAATGACACATTTTCAACCCAAGTTTATATATTAAATGAAAATAATAACCTTCAAAAAACCCAAAACAATAATTACTATTTTTTAATTAATAGAATTAATACTAAATTATGCACAATGAGGATTGTATCATACAATTTTGTATTCTCGACCAATCTAATATGTTTTATTATTCTATTTTGAAAATTGAAAACTTCTTATCCTTAATTCTTGGGTTTAATAATTCTTACAATAAAAGTTTTTCTATTCTTTTATTAACAGATTTATGTATAGGATTTCATTTGTCCCACGGTTGGGAACTAATGATTAGCTCTATCTATAATGATTTTGAATTTGTTAATAATGATCAAATTATATTTGGTCTTGTTTTTATCTTTCCAATTATTCTAGATACAATTTTTAAATATTGGATCTTTCGTTATTTAAATCGTGTATCTCTATCACTTGTACTTATTTATCATTCAATGAATGATTAAAAATAATTCACTGATTCAATTACAATCTTTTTATTTTCGAGTTAAGTAAAACATGCAAAGTCGTACCTACTTTACTCTTTCTATCTATTAGGAGCAATAAAATATGTGTAATATAAACTTATTAAAAGATAATATGAAAATTAAAAGTGATTTTAGTTGAAATGATTTTTAAAGTTTTAAAACACATTATGAGTGGACATTCTTATATTCTTGTAGATTTATATTGAATTTAATTTTACATATATAAATTATAAAAAAACAAAACTATTCTCATAATTATATTTATTTTAAGTTAGTGTTTAGTTAATTTGTTGTATTAATTATATGGGTTTGAAGGGTAAGGCTTAATTATATCTCATTTATTTTCGGGTGAGCAAAATTCAATTCGATTAAAAATCAAAAAATATTTTAAATTTTGAGTTATTCAATTATTTGAGTCGAGTTAAATTTTATTATTCGAATAACAAATTGGTGTAAATACATTTTGGTTCCTACCAATTTTGAAAATAAGTAAATTGGTCTCTCAACAAAAGTTACAAAATAATTTTAAAAATTCAAATATATATATATTTATAAAATAAACACTTTTTAAATATATAAAGATAAATTAATTAACTATTCAAGTTTATCTATCTTATTAATTATTATTTTGCTTTCAAAAAGTTTTCATATATATGGATTAAAATTTACTTGCTCTAACATGAAATTAATTATACTATAACAAGATTTTAATTTGATATGTACAATATTTTATTTTACGCGACCCGATTTTTAAAAAATTCAAATCGAGTTAAAGATGATAAAAAAAGACTAGACCTGTTCATGGGTCGGGCCACCCAGCCCAGAAGGCCCACCCGAAATGTGGGAGGGTTTGGGCAAAAATATAGGCCCGAAAAATGGGCTTGGACAAAAAATAAGACCCGTTTAAAAAACGGGCCGAGCCTTGAGTAAGGTATTTTTTGCCTAGGCCCGACCCGGCCCAAATTCACTAAAGGACAAAAAAGTCTTTTTATTTTTTATTTTTTAATATTATTTTCTTATTATTTTCTCCCTATTTTGCTACTATTTTACTATTATATTGCTACTATTTTGTTGTTGTTGTTTGGATATTGTCAGGGATTTAAATTGCGGTCATGACGTTGCTTTGGTCAAGGCTTGCTTATCGCATGATTGCAGGCATAACGGATACTATTGTGGTCATCATGGGTATCACACCGTGAATTTTTTAAAATTCGCACAACTTATTGTAAAACATAATGATTATAATTATAATTATAAAAGTCACTTTTAATGATTTTAGAGTGTTTTCTAACACTTATGAACTTTTATTAATATGATATGAGAACACAACTTTTATAATCATTAATTATTCTTACATTTATTTACAAATTTTCTAAGAATGTTATATTAACTAATAACAAAGTAAAAAAAGGAAATATTAAAATTTATCATATTTAATAAGTTTGAAAGTTTTATAGATAAAATAATTGAAAATTGATACACGAGAGATGTCTACAATATTTCTTGACAACTTTGAAGATGATGAAGATATAAACATTCTATGTTGCAAAAGAATAGATAAATATATATATTCTCATTAAGTATTTCTATTTCCTACTACTTATTCTCACTCTTATTCTATTTTCATATATAATTTAACATGCTTCGATTCTTAATTATCTTTTCATAAAATATACTCCATTCATTTATCTAAAGATATATTTTAAATGTTTTAATATCATCAAAATTAAGAACATTAACAAAAGTTTTCTTTAAAAAAAACATACCTTACAAATAATGGTAATAGTACGATTTAGTTTTCACCAATTAATGGAATGACGAGGAAGATCAGATCCTTCTCCTTCACTTTGAGAGCGTTCTTGACTTGGTTCTCTTGGCCTTTGTCCAAAAATATATTCAAAAAAAGTAACATTTTCACGTTGGTTTTCATATAATTGATATAGAGGATATATTTGAGGAGGAGGATACATGAGAGGTGGAGGTGGTGGAGGATGCATTTGAGGCTGGTATGGCACCCCATAATTAGGAAATAGTAGATAATAACCATATAGTTGTGGATAACTATGTGAAGGTTGAAAATATGAAGGTTGTTCTGGTGGATAAAAACCTTGAGTGCTAGTAGATGAATCACTATACCCAAGGTTATTAGAACTCGATCTCCTATCAGATGAAGAGCCTATAGAAGTATTGTAACACCCCAAACCCGACCCATGCGTTTCGACTGGATCTGGCATGTCACGGCTTGTACTTTGAAAACCTTTGCTTTGATGGTACTTGAAATTTGTGAGTTAATTGAACAATATTTAAGGAAATAAGCGGCATTTTAAAAATAAAACCTTATATTACTATTATCAAGTATAAATAAACCTTATCATAAAATTCACAAGTTGCTTAACATTGAAATAAATTAACCTAAATAAATCTCAAAAGAAAATAACTTGTAGGAATAGAACTTGATGGCCCCTCGAGTCCGTCCTCGGCTCCCATGTCCACGATCTACCTGCTCATCCGGAAGAGTAGAGAAAGGAAAGCGTGAGTCACAAAGACTCAAGTGTATAAATCTCAAAACACACATTGACTGAGCCCACAAACCCATTATGGGCCCTGACCCACACAGGAAGGCATCAATCATAATCACATAATAATTAATAAAGAATAAATAACCCAACCCATCCTAGGTTTCCATCATCTACACACCAACCCATACCAACCATCACACCATGGGGATTTCTACAATCAACCCTCCATCTGCTACACACCAAAACGACAGCCGTACTGTCTATTCCTATTAAGTAGGAATCATTAAACGTGGCATAGCCACCGATCACAATGTGACCTAGCATGACCTATCACAATGTGGGTTTTTTACCACTGATCACTGCGTGACATATCATGCACTTCCCCTTCATCATATCAATATCCCATCCCATGCATACACACATAAAGAAAATATCATGCAATCATATATATTTTTCGATACATAGGGAGTTCTATGTTTACGCACTGCATCCTTGCCTAGCCCTTTTAGGGTTCCATTCGATTGCTTATATAGCCTTATTCCGCTTTTAGCCCATAACATACATAAACATTTACATACAAGTTTATTGGTAGTGTGTTGAGATCTACACACGATTACCGATAAAACGAGGCTTTCTATATCGACGCTATCCTTAGTCGACACAACTATCTGCCTAAGGTGTTGTTCGTAAGTCGCCCACAACCAATTGGCCAATCTCGAACAAAGAGATCTGCTTCGTTCTTAAACTTAGGTATTCTTTCTTTTGCATGATCCATATTTAATTCCATCAAATCTTTATCAGAGCTACTATAACAATATTTAATCATTAATCCTCCTTTTAGAGTTAAGATCATATATATATTGAACGAATCTAATAAAAATCTAGGGATAATCTTCTTACCTTAAAATCCTAAAATTGGAGACTTATGATTTTCGGCTTTTAGATCTAGTCGACTAAGCCTCCTTCAAATCCCGAATTGTCGCCCATCATAAAACCATTAACTATTAGCTTTTGGCTTTTGCCTTTCTAAAATAGATTATAAGAACTAATCAAAATTTGACTCTTACCTTAGGTGAGGAGATTCTGCTATCACTAAGGAGAGGATTCGCAATGCCGATGGAAGATTTAAATGCTTAAGTGTAGAACAATTTCTCAAATAGGATGAATAAAAGAAAAGCGATGGATGCTTCACTTTTTAGAGAAATCGCACAAGGGAAAAGAAAGTGGGGAAAAGTTTCGCTTTTAAAGAAATTAGAGAAAGAAATTTAGAGAAAAGAAGCTAGAGAATTTCGGCACAAAAGGAGAGGATTTAATGTCGAAACAAAGAGCTAGCCCCTCTATTTATAGGAAATTCGACAACCCTTTGCCATGTAGTAGCTGGTTTATTTACTCCTCTCAGTGATGGATTCTTGGCCATCACTCTCTTTGTAGATAAATTCCTAACTTTTCTCTTTTATCTTAATCTACTAGCTCATCTAAAAGAGACTTAATTATCTCTAACTCCTCCCTCCTTTATCAGCATATTATCCACATATTTTAATCATTAAAATCCCTAAATCTTAGCCTTTATCTGCTTATTATCCACATAAAATAAATTCCTAAATAATGGCCTTTATCTGCTTATTATCCACATATTTTAAACATTAAAACCCTTAAATTTTAGCGTTGTTGTCATCCACTCCACCTAATCCTAATGCCCAAAATTTAGCTAACTTAAATTAAAAGAATTGGGCTCCATGAAACTTAAATTTGGGCCCCTTACTCCCTTGTGTGGCGTCACCTCCTAAGATTGGGCCACAAGCCCACTTTGGTACTTTAAACATAGATACTATCTTTTAAACCCTATAATGCCCAAACAGATAATTTTAATCAAGGCCTCTGCCTAAGCCTGAGCCCAATTTGGACCCCTAACACTTAAATTAACTCATTCCAAATATTCACCCATTAAACGCATAGGCCCAAAAATTTAGGATGTTACAGTTCCACCCTCCTTAAAGAAATTTCGTCCTCGAAATTTCCAACTAACTAGTAATCATTCTACCTAAGTTTCACCACTATGCTTTCACTTTGCACTCTAATTCTAAAGCCAAAATAAACACTTAGTATACTATGGTAGGTACGCACCATTATTCGCATCTCAAGCGTCTTCGTCCCTTGTACTCATTCTACCAATTCGCGTTTATCGATTAGAAATTTTATGAATTATTAGTTTTCTTCCACTTTTTTTAACCACGCATACCTTATGAATGATAGCTTTAAGAGTAATTATTTGAATTCGCATTCACCATACAGTCTCAAGTTCATATCCTCTAATAAACCCATACATTCAATTATGAACTCATGTTCATTACAGAAAAGTGTTGTTGTTGTTGTTGTGGTTGTTGTTTTCACTACCCAAGGGTATTTTTGTAATTTTATCCTATAGGGGCATTTTCGTAAATTTTTGTTCGAAATGAGGTTCCTTGATGATTTTATAAAATAAGGGTATTTTGGTAATTTTGCATTCTCGAGGGTATTTTGGTAATTTTGGAAATCGAGGGTATTTTGGTAATTTTAGAATTCGGGGCATTTCAAAAATTTTGAAATCTGAGGGTATTTTGGTAATTTTGAAATTCGGGGGCATTTCGATAATTTTGAAATTCGGGGGTATTTCAGTAATTTTGAAATTTTAGGGTATTTCGATAATTTTGAAATTCGAGGGTATTTCGGTAATTTTTATAATCTGAGGGTATTTTGGTAATTTTTTGATTCAGGGGTATTTCGATAATTTTACAAAATAAGGGTAATTTGGTAATTTTACAAATCAGGGCTATTTTGGTCATTTTGGAAAACAAGGGTAATTTGGTAATTTTCTTCATAGTTGCGAATATTTTTAAATCAAATGTATTTTTTTTTGGAAGTGTACAAAACTTAGGGTTTTGTTTGCAAAATAGGGTGGTTGGTCCCTTTCGGGTTTTAATTATGGGTTCAAATTTATGAACAAGTCCTTATAGCTAGAGTGAGCAATACCACGCACCAAGTAAGATTCCCATGAAGAGGAGGTGAGTCACTAGGATCGCTTAAATACCAAGCTCTCCCTGAATCCACTCCTAGGCATGCGTATGCCTATTGCCACACCTTGTCATGGCTAAAGTGAGCATACCACTATGCACTGTAAGATTCCCTGAAGAGGAGGTGAGTCACTTGGACGCTTAAATACCAAGCTCTTCCTGGGATCTACTCCTCGACATGCATATGCTGTTGCCACACCTTAGTCTTGTGACTCGCTTACAGGTTTTGTTTTAGTGAAGTTAAGTCTTATGGAATTGAAGAGTTGTTGGCCTAAGCCTAGAGTCCATTAAATTCTCATCTAGATAGTCTACGTCCCATAAAGCCCATTAAGCCCACATTTATATCACAATCGGGAGTTCAGAATACTTACATGGGTGGATCGGTGTGGTAGACTCGAAGGCCATGTCTTCAAACCAAAATCTTTTTCTTAAATTCATTTTTTTTAAAAAACACTTCTAGACCCATTTCACAGCCCGAGTTTTGAACTGGGCTCTGACACTAAAAATGTAACACCCCAAACCCGGCCCATACATTTCAATTGGATCCGCATGTCATGGCTTGTACTTTGAAAACCTTTGCTTTGATGGTACTTGAAATTTGTGAGATAATTGGACAATATTTAAGTAAATAAGCGGCATTTTAAAAATAAAACCTTATATTAGTATTATCAAGTATAAATAAACCTTATCATAAAATTCACAAGTTGCTTAACATTGAAAAAATTAACCTAAAGAAATCTTAAAAGAAAATAACTTGTAGGAATAGAACTTGATGGCCCCTCGAGTCCTGCTCCTCATCCCATGTCCACGATCTACCTGCTCATCCGGAAGAGTAGAGAAAGGAAAGCGCGAGTCACAAAGACTCAAAGTATAAATCTCAAAACACACATTGACTGAGCCCATTAAACCCATTATGGGCCCCGCCCATCTGAGAAGGCATCAATCATAATCACATAATAATTAATAAAGAATGAATAACCCAACCCATCCTAGGTTTCCATCCTCTACACACCAACCCGCATTAACCATCACACCATGGGGATTTCTACAATCAACCCTCCATCCGCTACACACCAAAACGACAACAGATCGCCTATTCCTATTAAGTAGGAATCATTAAACGTGGCATAGCCACCAATCACAATGTGACCTAGCATTTATATTTGTGGGTTTTCTACCACCGATCATCGCGTGACTTATCATGCACTTCCCTTCATCATATCAATATCCCATCCCATGCATACACACATAAAGAAAATATCATGCGTCATATATATTTTTCGATACTGATAGGGAGTTTTATGTTTACGCACTGCATCCTTACCTAGCCCTTTTTAGGGTTCCATTCATTGCTTATACTGACCTTATTCCTTTTTAGCCCATAACATACATAAATAGATTTACATACAGGTTTATTGGTAGTGTGTTGAGATCTACACACCGATTACCGATAAAACGAGGCTTTCTATATCGACGCTATCCTTAGTCGACACAACCTGCTATCCGCCTAAGGTGTTGTTCGAAGTCGATCCACAACCAATTGGCCAATCTCGAGCAGAGATATCGCCTGCTTTCTTAAACTTAGGGATTCTTTCTTTTGCCTGATCCATATTTAATTCCATCAAATCCTTATCAGAGCTACTATAACAATATTTAATCGTTAATCCTCCTTTTAGAGTTAAGATCATATATATATTGAACGAATCTAATAAAAATCTAGGGATAATCTTCTTACCTTAAAATCCCGAAATTGGAGACTTATGATTTTCGGCTTTTAGATCTAGTCGACTAAGCCTCCTTCAAATCCCAAATTGCCGCCCATCATAAAACCATTAACTATTAGCTTTTGGCTTTTGCCTTTCTAAAATAGATTATAAGAACTAATCAAAATTCGACTCTTACCTTAGCTTAGGAGATTCGACTATCACTAGGGAGAGGATTCAACAATGCCGATGGAAGATTTAAATGCCTGAAGTGTAGAACAATTTCTCAAATAGGATGAATAAAAAAAAAGCGATGGATGCTTCAGCTTTTTAGAGAAATCGGCACAAGGGAAAAGAAAGTGGGGAAAAGTTTCGGCTTTTAAAGAAATTAGAGAAAGAAATTTGGAGAAAAGAAGCTAGGGAATTTCGGCACAAAAGGGAGAGGATTTAATGTCAGAAACAAAGAGCTAGCCCCCTCTATTTATAGGGAATTCGGCAACCCTTTGCCATGTAGTAGCTGGTTTCTTTCCTCCTCTCAAAGATGGATTCTTGGCCATCACTCTCTTTGTAGATAAATTCTAACTTTTCTCCTTTATCTTAATCTACTAGCTCATCTAAAAGAGACTTAATTATCTCTAACTCCTCCTCCTTTATCAACATATTATCCACATATTTTAATCATTAAAACCCCTAAATCTTAGCCTTTATCTCGCTTATTATCCACATAAAATAAATTCCTAAATAATAGCCTTTATCTGCTTATTATCCACATATTTTAAACATTAAAACCCCTAAATTTTAGCCTTGTTGCCATCCAATCCACCTAATCCTAATGCCCAAAATTTAGCTAACTTAAATTAAAAGAATTAGGCTCCATGAAACTTAAATTTGGGTCCCTTACTACCTTGTGTGGCGTTACCTCCTAAGATTGGGCCACAAACCCACTTTGGTATTTTAAACAGAGATACTACCTTTTAAACCCTATAATGCCCAAACAAATAATTTTAATCAAGGCCTCTGCCTAAGCCTGAGCCCAATTTGGACCCCTAACACTTAAATTAACTCATTCCACATATTCACCCATTAAACGCATAGGCCCAAAAATTTATGATGTTACAAGTATGCTTTTTGCCTTTTTCCTTTTGATGGAGGTCTAGATTCACTTCTATCTCTCCTAGGTTCAGGAAACATATTTCCATCAAACTCCGATCTATCACGAAAATGTCCACTAGTGGTACTAACCCTATATTCTCTTCCATATTGACTAGAAGACCTAATTTCACCTCTATCACCACTATATCCATCATCCTCATCAATTGGACTTAAACCATCACCATCGGGTCCGTCGCCACTCTGACTTAGCGTTGAACTAGAACTTGAATGAGATAACTTTTGTTGTTGAGATTGATTAACATCCAGTTTATCATCAGAGGTATCCACAGGCAACACACATGCATTTTCACCATCTAATAATGGATTCTCTTTCTCATGAAGCCATTCTAATAGTGGATCAACATCTTCAAAGATATGATCAAGGCTGATAGGATTAAAACTAGCGTTTATATCATCAGTGCTCATTCTTTTTTGATGCATTATCTGAAGCCTCATATTATAATAGGTAAACACTAGTTTCTCAAGTTTTTTATACTTTAACCTATTTCTTGCCTTGGTGTGAATATAACTAAATGTGCTCCAATTTCGTTCGCAAATTGATGCTGAAGTTGTTTGACTAAGCACTTTAATTGCTAATTTTTCTAATTCGGGAACACATGTGCTGTATATTATCCACCACTCAGCTGCATAATATTATTTAAATTTCAAAATAACTTCAAAATGTACAATATAATTAAATAATTTAATTAACTGTTTACCCGAATTTATTTGCTTCCAAGCTCTTTGTGCTTGTAGAGTACCAAATGTCTCATGTTTATCTCTAAATAGTAACAACTGCATAAATAAAAGATAGAGTAAAAATAAAAAAAATAATTCTATTTCAAATTATGTACTAAGTTACAAATAATAGTACTTGAATCTAACCTGATTAACTATTCTAACTGTAGTATCAAGAGAAGGTTCTAATCTTTCACTTACTGATTGTGTACCTTCTAATGTTTCTATTAGTACATTCTCAGAATGCTCTACCCCAAATTGAAATTGAGGATTGAAAAAATAACCTAAGTATAATTTATAAGAATATCATCAAATAATAATAATCTAAAGCTTAAAATAATAAAAAATAAAAATAATTCTTAATTATATGAAACATTTTATCTTACCAGCTGAATGCAAGTCGGAATGCATGAAATTCCATCTATTGTCAATAATCTTTTCGTACTCGGTGAAATATCGACAATCTTGTTGAATTGCTCGTTTAGCTCTATCAACATCTCATAAATAAAGCCCATTGTTGGTTTTTCATCGCTATCCACAAGTCTCAATACTTTTATTAGGGACTCGTAAACTTTTATGAGGTCATTGGCTTTTTTCAAAAATCTTTTCCGAAAATAATTTTTTTGTCTTCATAAGCAGGCCCTGACTTTTGCTGTCCTCATTTTGATTCTTTAAATTTCCATATATTCATAAGAAAATTTTTAAATAATATAATTTAAATTATTTGGAATAATAAAATCATTAAAGATTGCTATATTTAAGTAATTATATTAACTAATTATAAAATACTAACCTTTGAATTAAACATTTCTCTCAGACCTTACTTTTGTCTTGTTATCTCTTCAAGTTGAATGAAATGAGTTACAAATCGAGTAAGAGCGGATCGAAGTATTTGTTTCCCTTGTGTATATTTCTTCATCAAATCAACAGTCCAAATGTGATTGTATATAAAGCAAGTCACTTTCTTTGCCTCATCTAACACTTTTGCTACACTGGGCTTTTTCCCAATATCTTCAAGGCAAAAATCTATACAGTGAGCTGCATATGAGGTCCAATATAGGTGTTTTCTTTTCAACATTAATTGTTTTCCAGCAGCTTTCATTGCTGCCTCATTATCAGTCACTATTTGGATAATGTAATTTTTCCAATTTCTTCTACAACTGAATCTAACAAACTGTAGTAGAATTCAGCACTCTACTACGAACACTTGAGACATCTACCGATTTCCAAAAAATGATTCCTTTACTGCAATAAACAAGGAAATTAATGATGTGCATTTGATTCAAACTGTTGGTCCAACCATCACGCATTAGAGTTGCACCCAATTCTTTCCCATGAGTCTTTAGTCCATTTACCCAATCACGAACTCGTTGATACTCTGACTCCAAATACACATCTGAAACCTCATAAGGTGTTGGGAACTTTACACCTTGTCCAACTTCTGTTAACACTTGAATTAAGTTATACAACCATGGAGAGCTTGCTAATTGAAAAGGAAGTATTTCATATATTAAAAATTTAGATACCGCTTCACCTATCTTCCTTCGAAAACTCTTTAAAAAAAAGTCATTGACCTTTGGTTGCTTTGAACTTTTTCTTCTAACCAATTCAGGTATAGCTTCCGTTAAGGTAAACACAGACTCACTTGGGATGGATTTACTTATTCTTTCTCTATGATATTCTCTAGCTGATCCATGAGAAGATCGCCCTTTTTCATAAATGTTATCCCAACCACCAGTAATTCGTCTGAATTCTTCCCTTCTATGCCACTCGTGTTGTGATTGGATACTTTCTCAAGTTGCTTGCCTTATAGCAGAAACCTTATCAATGAATTCCTTGTGTTCATCTTCCTCTTTTTGTCTATTTTCTTTGTGTTGCTTCCCTTCAGTATATTTATCATACTTTCTCTAATGGCACCTGTTAATAAAATTAAAATAGTTCACACTTTATATTATTATCAATTATATATAATCTTTATTGATAAATTTACAATAACATTTAAAAATAATAATAAAGTATCACATACCAGTAAGATTAGGGCATGGTGCAACATTACCGGTTTTATGAGCAATGTGCTCTTTAAATCGTGTTATTCCTCCTTTCACAACTTTACCACAAAGTTTACATACGATATTTCCTTTTACATTTGGCACTGGAGTTCCAAAGTGTCAACCTATATCATTACTTGGTGCACCTTCCAATCCTTTAGTCGGGAACTCTTTACGTGGTGGCATGCTTTATTTTTATTTATATATAAGAAATATAAAATTATATTTAGAAATATAAGCAACTCATTACTTATATTATCAACAATATAATACAAAAAAAGTAAACATCATTAACATGGAAAATTTAAATTTAATGCATAATCCATACATAATTTATTTATTTATTTTAAAACAACAATACACCATAACCCATTATTACTTGGTTCCAAAGTTTTTGGTATAAATAGTTTGTTTTGTTCCATATTAATAAAATTTAAATTCAAATTAGATCAAATTTAAAATTCAATTTTTCATATTATGCAAATTAAAATCAATAGAGATTTATCTAATGTTGAATTGAAGTCATCTATCGATTTGATAAAGAAAAACACAATGAATTAATTTGTCTTATTTTTTACCTTTTATAATCCAAGTCATAAGTGGTGGAGGCTATAATTTTTTCATTAATTTTGTATGTAACCTTAAGCAAACCCCAAGCAACAGAGGTTATAATTTTTCATTAAAACAAACCCTAAGTAATGAAAGTTATGAAATTTTAAAATAATAATAAATAATAAATAATTATCATTATAAATTATAATTACAATATTAATTAAAAATAACATATAAAGTAAAATTATAAATCGATAAGATTGAAGCTTTCATATTAAAAAATATAATAATATGATTGTCGTCAAAGTAATTTTCATTTTCAGTAAAATCTCTTTAAACAATTCTAACTTATTAATCTATAATTTTTTAGTGTTTTTTTTTTAAAAATAAAAATCTGAATGCATTAAAAGAGGATATTTAATAATCAGTACATTAATCAACAAATTAATCCTAACACCTGTCAAGACGGTGCCTCAGTTTTGCCTAAGAGTAAATGAAAAAATAAAGGAAAAAAGAAATGAAACGGTAGAAACGCCTCTGTTCTAAAATCCCTAAACACACAAAACTTAGAAAGAAGAAAAATTGAAGAGAAACTCTATCAGCCTCTCCTCTGAAAACTCAGATCCTCTACTTTGCATATCAAATTCTTGGAATATGCTGGTTGTGCCTTCTCCCTTCATCCCTAAAGTCTAAAGAACATATTTGCACTGCAGATTCAAGACATGCAAGCAAGAATCAAGATAAAATTTCAAGTACTTACTTGAAAATTATCAACCTCTGAATATGCAAGTAATAAAGGCAGGGTTTGCTTTTCAGATTCAAGTCCTCGCTTTCATCTGTGCTGTGTGTTTGCCGAAATATGAGAAATAGAATTTCATATTTTCTATTGCTTTTGAGTTTTGATTGCTTTTTTCTGTTTATTTGGACTTCTTTCTGATTTTGCAAGTAGGAAATATATTCCTTTTGTTTTATTATGTTTCTGTTGATTTTTGTTTAGAGGTGATGGATTTTTTTATAAATTTATTGTAATGAAAATAACAATAATAGTCGCCGTTATTGTCCACAATTGGCCATTACCGTTAAATTATGCCTCGATCCACCGCTATCTGTGTGACTCGCTTCACACCGCTATTTTCAATGAATATGATTTGAGACACTGACATTATCAGCTATATAGCGCCACTATTCGATATCGGACCGCTTTTTAAATCCTGGATATTATATAAAATTTATTTTCTTGTTAATTTTGTTATTATTTTAAAATATTTGTTAATTTTATTATTATTTTAAAGGTATTTATTAAAATGTATTTAAGTGTTATTTAAATATACATATTTATTTTTAATTTGTTGGGAATATTTATTTTAATATTTTTAATATTTTTGATGTATTATATATATTTTAAAATTATATAAAAATTAATATGAGCGGACTGGATTGAGCCAGACCCAAGTCTAGCAAACGAGTTTAAATTTTTAGTTAAATCCGACTCAACCTATGCACACTTATAAACAAGACACGTCCGCTCGATTAAATAAAAAAAAATTCACTTTCATTCAATCGAAAACTCAATCATGGCACATATTTAAAATAAAACTTGATGAAAGTAAAACTTAATCCAAATTAAATCTTGTTAAGTATGGAAGTAAAAATGGATAATCTAAAACTTGCTCCAAATTAAAGTA